>FNXX01000011.1:0-348754 GCA_900108845.1 Iljinskaea planisiliqua
ATAGAGGCTACATAACAGATTGTAAAAGCTACATAGCATATATACTACAGATTATCGGTCTAAGAAAACTTTTATATGGGTCACAACTTTTAGTTTAAAGTCTCTACATTGGCCTAAGCTCAAGCGTGCGAACTCAAATACAATTACAATTAAATAAGGTTTCAGTCTATTTTTTTTTTTTAAACGTTTTCTGTCTATTTTTTTTTTCAACACACTATAAATTGATTCCGGTTCAAACTTTTCCTCGAAAAACTTCTTTTTTAAAGTTTTTTGAGCATACTTTTTTTCCTTCTAACGTTTGAGAGTCTTATTTGAGATCTAAATCCGAATGAAGGGCTCATCACACATATTGTCAGTAAAAAATCTTGCTCATAGGCGTATGAAAGCACATAAACATCACTGAACCTTAATCAAGATGACCATTAAAACCATAGTTAAACAATCGTTGTGGTATGCATGGGTTCGCTCATCCTTTCAAACTAAGAAGCTAAAGGTAATTTTCAACTTCTTATTTCAAGCGGTAGTCTATTTTCTATAGAAGAAAAGGAACTCAAGATTGCACTCTTCTTCCTCATAACCGGAGCCAGTGGTAATTAGAGAAGTCCAGCTACTGCTGAGGGAAAGCTTCTAGCTGGACCAGATACACTTCAGCTTCAAAATCCAATACCAAATCAGGCTTCGGCTAATGACTCATGTGAGTCATATACCCACTTGGTTTAAATTCATTTAGCCATAGTGTGCTTCGAAATATCTCTAAATGCTGCTTCAAGACCGTTTCACTATTGTTTTCTTTGTCTTGTAACTTATTATCTTGTACCTTCTTTCCTCTTCTCTCATCTTTGCTGAAAATTACATGTGTATTCTAAATGATGCCCTGTTCAGACGGGGAAGAAAAGATGAATGAAGTTTTTTTAAAAAAAAAAACCTAAAATAGATAAACATTCGCATTTCTCTCGAATTATTATATACACACGTACCAAGTCTCACGATCGGGGTTTCTAAATACCAAGCTGTTAATTCTCTTAATCAGATGTTGAACAGAAGCTTGGTGTTCAACTACACCAAAATTTTGGGAAATTTTCCAAGCATAAACAGGTTTAATCATAAACAGGTTGTAAATAAGTTTGATATGTTTAAAGTATTATTTCTCTTATAAACAGGTTAAAGGAAAAATCTAAAGTAATCGACTTATTGTTACGTGAATATTACAATGGTCAAGAGTTTTTTTTTCATTCAACATGATTTATGTCCATATATGAAGACTGTGATAATAATTGAAATGCGTCGAGAATAATACGTTTGTTATTAAACGGGTTCAAAATAGAAAACGATTGCTACAAAGCATACAGGTGCCGAACATGGGGACGTTTACAAAAAGCTATTATATTAAAAACTTCACACATTTATTATTTCACTTACTAAAAACATTTATAAATTAAAACCCTAGCTTGCAAGCATTTATTGAAACTCGTAACTTTTTGGAAGAAGAAATTGTGTGTGCACATGTCGTATATATGCATTGCTGATATTCTTTAAGTGCATGCGAAACCAGAGGGAACGTTCTTGTTACACTTGTTGAGAAGAACGCTGAGAGATATAGGAACGTTAAGGTTGATGCCGAGAACGTTAGCCCTGAGAGCAGTGCAAAGACAAACTGCAGCCTCGAGGTCAACCAAATTTTGGATAACCGAGCAGCATTGTTGAGCTGATGGCTGACCCAACTGTATGTTGAGTAGGCTGCTTAGGACATTTCCACATACACCAAGCTTGAGGACATCTATAGAACAGCTTCCGGATGAGCCAGGGGTGCTCGGGCTTGGGACTGAAGGACTTGGGACCGAAGGGATAGGAACCGTAGGACTTGGGACCGAAGGACTTGGGACTGAAGGAGTTGGGACTGAAGGAGTTGGGACGGGCTTGGGCTTAGGACTTGGGACCGGCTTCGGCTTAGGACTTGGGTTGCAACCACAATCAGTTGCAGCCGTTAAGGTGAAAAAGAGGATGTTGAGGGCAAAGAAAAGAGCAAGAGACGCTGAGTTCTTGGAAGCCATTGTTTTTAAAAATATAAGTCTTTGTAATAAGGATTGTTGAATGTGTTTGAGAAAGAGAGATGGAAAGAAATGAAGAGAAGGTGTGGGTATTTATAGGATTTTAGAAGGATGGTGAGGAAGACCAATTTGTTTAAGTATAAACTAAATGTTGTAATTGCCGAAAAAGAAGAAAGAAGTAGATATATCTGTAATTTTACAAAATATCATGATATTTTATTTGCCCATCTACATATACAAATTTTGACCTTAGTTTTCCTCTCGGTAGATACGTAGAACCTCGAAATTATTTGGCGCATTGTTATTGTAAAGCATATATATTCAACAAAGTATTTAAATTGTATTAATACATTGTCAATGCTGTTATTATCACCACCGTCACGAGTTCATGTTCCCACTATAAATTTATTCAGTCTTTGGCTCTTAGTCATTTTACTTCAGAAGCTTATATACCTTTAGAACGGGAATTAAAACAAAGCAATACAAAAATGTTCTTAGTGAATGTGTTTTAAAATAAAATTAGGGTACTCTTATCCACAAACAGACTTATCCTCCTCCACCTATATTTTTTCCTCGTTATTTTACTTTGCAAACTTACAAAAATAAAGTTAAATTACAGCATGAAAATACTGTAGATGTGGATGAATGCGACCGGGTCACTAATAGAACATATCGAAAAAGAAAGACAAAAGAAAAAAATGACCAATTGTTATTCATTCATCTTCTGTTGGGACTTTTTTCATAATGCATTGTAACATTTCTTTCTTTCTTAAATCGATCAAATTATTGTGGAAATATCCAAAATACTTACCACCACTTCCAACGTTTAGTATATGGAGAATTCTCTTACTCCCACGCTTACGAGTAAAGACCTCTGCTCCAAATAACGTGGAAGATTTTGTGAGACCTGATACATCTTTTTAATCTTTGATAACTTTAAAAGCTGAGAGCTATTCTCTTATTTGCTCGCATATATAACTGTTCTTAGTAAAAATACATTTAATCAAATCTGACAGATCAATATTGGGGAATAATACATTTTTCTACGTTTTATAGCAGTAATTTTTTTATAAATTAATAAGTTTATACTATCTTACTTTAATTAATTTATAAAAAAAATTAAATTAATAATATATTTCAAAATATAATTCAAAATATCTAAAAATATTTGAAAGTATCCGAACAATCCAAAGATAAATCAGAAAACAAAATTATTATAGAAATTAATAATGACAATAAGATATAATAATATAAATTTATTAAAGGTTTTTGTTTTTCAATTGGCTTCACTTATATTATTGTACTATATAAATATTTTATTTTTGATTATTTTCTAGCTAAAAAATTACTTTAAATAAAAAAGAAAATTAAAATAATAATGAGAATTATACCTAAAATATTTATATGAATTTGTGAATCTTTTACCCCATTAACATTTTCGATCAAAATAAAATCATCGAAAGAGTGAATCAGTACAAAAATTTGTCTCTATATTTGCAGAAACCAACTTAACTATATCGATATATTAGGATATAGATTTTTTAGAATACAAACGTTTAAAAAAACAAAAAATCTTTTGTTGGATATTTACCAATAGTAGAACACAAATTCACCTATGACATCAATACAAGAAAAGACTCAGTAGCATGTTTCAAAAGAAAACATATTCACCACATCTTTATTATAAGCAATTATTCTTTTTATATGAAATCATAAACACTAATAATTTCTCTTTTGAAATGTGGACTATAATTTACTAGAAAAAAATATTTCCGAATACAAGTTTAGCAAGAATTTTTTTAAAAAAAATTTGCAATTAACTTAGATATAAATTTTGCATTGTCACTCACATTTTTTATAAACCTCACTTCTACCATTCAAATTACCCGGTAATAAAATAATATTGCGTGAATCTCATCTTTCTCTTTCTCCACATGAAATCAAAGGATGAGATTTACGCAATATTGTTTTACTAACGAGTCATAATTTCAAGCAGAAAGCTAATTTGGATTATAAGATTTTTTTTCTACAATATAGATGACATATTCTGGTAAAAGAAACATCTACAAAAGAAAATTTGGATCTGATAAAATCATTATTTAAAAGAATCCACAATTGGTGTAATGATCTAAATTTTCTTTTGTAGATGTCTCTAATTAACATGCCATTGGTTTTTTTATTCAATGAATTGTTTCCTATGACTTCATGTATTTATATTAAAAAATCCAATATTACTTTATCAAAACCACTATTAAAATAATTCAAAATAATATTTTAGGTAATAAATTGAGAATTTATTAATTCAAAGTCAACATATTATAATATTTAATATTTAATCAATTTGAATTTTGGTATGTTATTTACTTTTATTAATAAGCTATTTTGGTGCAATAATAATGTTACCTAGCAAGTTATTTATTTTCCAATTTTGAATATATATATATACAATTTTATGACAATAAGTACTGTTATGCATCATCAATGTTGACTTTTATCTTTTATACCAAGTTCAATTTTGAATGCATGTTTTTGCATTTATAAACTTTGGAAATGCTCTTAAATTTCATTTTCATTTTAATTTTCTTTTGTTTTCAAAACATCACTAAGTTTCTAGAGAAATATGAAAGTTTTAGTTCAAATCCATAACTAAAGAATTCTACTTATAATCTGTTATTTATTGAAAGAGTTGAAGAATAAAATTGTTTTTCAAAGGGGTTTTGAAACTCTTCGACCAAGAAATTGGTCATTAAAATCATTATCTTGGAAATAAAGGTAGTCAACTTTTACTTCTGGAAATCGTTTTCTCTTCTCATTTCTATATATATTTACTAACACATACACGTGAAAAACCAAGAGGTATATAAACATGATACAACATATATTGGATAGAGTTTTTTTTTTTTTTAAATTCAATTTTTTCAAATCAGAAAACTTACAATCCAAAAAGCAAAAGCTAATGATAACTTACAAGTCTACCAAATTAAAAAAAAAAAAACTTAAAAATATCTCCTAAAAGATTTATTTTTTCACAAGATTATATGAGTCTTGAAAGCTTCTTTTATTTTTTTTTTCCTTCACAAGGAAATTTCAAACCTAATTTAAAAAAATGAGCATTACAATTCATTAGTTTCTACAAGACCATCTACATCTAGTTATAAAAATATATCAATGTCGTACAATTTATGTGCATAATTTCATGGATAATTATAAATGAAAAACAGTGACTTACTCTGATATATCAGTCTTTCTTGACTAACTCAAGCATCTTCTATCCCCAAGATCTGACCTAAATATTAAGAACCAGAAAACATTCCGCTTCGAGATCTAGCATCTTTAAAAATTATTTTACAAAATTCGACTCTAAACTTGCTGCTTTCTTTTTCTCGACTTTCATTTTTTTTAAATCATAGACCATAGTGACTTTTATCCATGCCTATAGAATAAAATCATAGAGGAAATAAGTTGGTTTTATCAGACAAGTAAAATCAGTTTTTTTTTCGTTGCATTTCTGTTTACATATCCAAATATCCATTGTTACATATATCTACACCATTGCTAAATTTTCAAGTAATTACCATATTATTATCAACGAGTCTAGAAACTATTATCACAATTTTATGCAAACCTACATAACCAGTTCATTCCTTAGGCCCAGTGTATACTCCTGGATCCTGTCAACATCAAAGCATATTAAAGTTGCATCAACTGTATAAGTTTTCATACAATCCAGAACTTGATTTAGGGTCTCATACCTATAAGCCTCTTTAATGTGCAACACTTGTGCATCTGGATTAAGAGGCCTTGGCAGATTGCAATTGAAATAGACTGTCTTCTCTTCTTTGCTAGCTAGTGGGGTTCTTTTCTCTTTTCCAAACCTTAATCAATGATATAAGACATATATGTAACAATTTTTAGCTTCATAATCGTATAGATCTGAATCTTCAGTGATTTTTTCACCATACGATTCTTTATCATCATTTTGACAGACATAGAACTGACTGAGAGGTTGATACTGCTCCATCTGACCATGCAACACAGCTGTAGAACTTGTCAGATCACACTACTCAAAATCGCGACACATGACATATTCATCCTGATCTCTAACAAGACCAGCAACAGTTTTGAGAACTTGTTTGGTATCCTCTTTTGATAAAAGTTACGAAATTATAATATATAATCATTTTAATATAATCATTTAAAAAACTTAAATATATCATAATATATATACTTATATTAATTTATGTGTATAAATACTTAAATTTTTTATAACTTATAAAAATAATTCGTCTGTTAATTCATTTAATTATATTTATGATTATTGAATATATATATATATATATATATATATATATATATCAAAAGATTTTTATTTATTTTGTTTTACATATCAAATTTTATTTTTAAATAAATTTTAATAATAATTATGAAATTATTAATATTTAGAAAATTAAAATAGATTAAAATTTTTGTATAAGATTTTGTTATAATTAAAAGGAAACATACATTTATAATTAAAATACAGTAAATATTAAAATATGTTGTGAATTAATTAGTTAGAAATTGATTTGTCATTATTACTTTTAATGAAGTTTCAAATTTTCATTAAATTATAATGACAATGCCATAACTCGTAATATAACACAATATATAAGGTTTTTTTAATAATAATTTATATTTTAATAGCATAGATAGATGTTTGCTATTCTTATTCAAATAATAAATCATGTTTATAATGGTGGCATGACCAATTTGATTTTAACCTTTCAGAGTAGCTAGCGGCTTTATGTTCTTGTTATACTTTGAAAATTATAAGATACACGAACCAATCAATTCTTGTTATACTTTGAAAATTTAAAATATGGTAATTCTCGATATTTTTCAAAATTACAATATTATGTTAGGTTATTAGATCCTCTAACTATTAGACCTTATATATTCATGAAATGAGAAGGGTTAAAGAGGGGTGATCATCCATAAATTTGATAATTAGAGTTAGTGCACATGTCTAAAATTGCTAATAATTCCCATGTGTAGCTTTATGTGTGTTTAGCTGGCAAATGAGATTGATGTGCATCTCCTATAGTCTTTCAATTCGTATTCATACACTGAAATGTATTAGAAAGTCATTATAATAGCTATATATGTACGTTGGAAACACAACTTGTAATTTGAAGTCGGTAATCAAATCTTTGCTATGATCCAGTTTATATGAATCAAAGTTACGTTTCTCAAGTCACGAGGATTAAACTTAGTTTAATCAATTTATTTCAATTGAAATATTGGGTCGACATATAGATTTATTAAAGTTACAAAAAGCATATAAACTTATATGTTCTTTTAATCGGTATAACAAAATAATTAGCATGAATGATTTTTTTGATAATTAACGCGGAAACAAAAGGCTGATTAACAACTTATAACTTGTGCATTCGCAAACGGTTCTAAAATAGGTTTATTAAAATTAAGAAGTGCAAGCAACACTTATTCGATAAAACACTGAAAAATATGAGATTTCAAAGAATCATATAAAGAAAACCAAACATTAAAAGGAGGCTTTAAACATTTTATCCGATCAAAGCATTGGTACGTAGATCAAGCGCAGATGAATCCAGATGGGGTCTTCCTACCACAAACATTGAGAAGAAGGGTGAGAGAGACAGGGACATTAAGCTTAAGTCCTAAGACATTAGCCTTTAGGGCGGTACAGAGACAAGCCGCAGCCTCAAGATCAACCAAACCATTGAGAAGTGAGCAGCAAGGCTTGACTGGTGTCGTGCCCAATTCGATTTTGAGAAGATCCTTGAGAACATTGGCGCAAACACCAAGTTTGAGGGTGTCTCTAGGGCAGCTTTTTGAGGAGGGACTTGGAGTGGGCTTAGGTTTAGGTTTGGGTTTGGGGACTGGGCTGCATCCACCGCCACACGCCGTGGTTAGTGTGAAGAAGAGGATATTGAATGTGAGGAAAATGATAAGGGAGGATGAGATTTTTGAAGCCATATCTCCAAAGATAAACTTTTATTTCGAGCAAGAAGTGTTATGATGGAAGTGTTGGTTTAGAGAGTAGTGAAGAAAAATGAAGAGAGGGTGTGCGTATATATATTAGGGTTGCATGGGATTAAACAGCTAAATAAAGCTGTCATTACTTAATAATTTTGAGGAATTATTAACTTCTTTGATATTTTAGTAACATACCAATAGTAGGCCATTGTCTATGAATATAAATAGCATTTTTATTTCATCGAGGAAAAAAATGTGCAATCATGGAATTTATATAATAATTAAAAATCTTAAAAGGAAATACAATTATTATCACACTACTATGCTGTCATTGTTTGTCTTTTTGTCAAAATTATGAAATATAGTAATTTTCTTTTTTTGGTTTACACAGAATACATAAGATAACTGTTATTTGTAGGTTAATAATTCAATGTTATAGATGTTTTTTGTTCTAAACCAATTCATGTTTTATATTTTCTGCTCACTCTATCATGAATTTTCTATCAAATTTTGTTTCACATATTACCAAATACTTGTTTATTTAGATACTTATTATATAAATAGAGAACAGCAATGTACCAGATATCATTATTTACTTTTCGAACATTTGTTTATATATATATAATTTTTAGGATATTCAAGTATATTATAAAAAGAGGTAAAAACGATTATAGATTTTGTACAATTTGTAGCACAATTAAACTTGCTTAGCAAAAACAAGATTTTAATTAGAATCGATGCACATGTAAACAATAATTACTCATATTTCCCATGTGTAGTTCCCACTTGAAGGTTGGTAATCTGGAAGTTTGTGACCACAAAGTCTGGCATTTCACATTTTTATTGGCTTTATCCTTCTTCTTTTAATTTTAAATTTCCTGATTATGATCCAAGTACTAAAAATAGTTCAACAATTTACATTACTCTTAAATTTTTTAAATATGTAAAACATAGCAATTTTTGACGGAATAAAGAAAAAAACACATACCTTAATGAGTTTCAAATCACTGAAATCGATCGTAATCTCACGGAGTTCAATACCAAAAATCTATTATTCCATTCTTTTGGATAAACAATTGGAGATTATGTAGGAACAAACCAAAACGTCTCTATTTGCATTTCGTACAAGGTTGATGATACAAGTAGATACAACCTTGATGAGATGAGATAAGTACATATAATCTTTTTTAACCATCATTGTAAAGGTTTGTTCCATGAGGGGCCATGAGTCCACCATCACATAGTTAAGAAATTTGGCTATAGCGAATTTAAAGATTGCTATTTCTTTTCTACAGCATCCCAAAGATCCTTGGAAATTTTGACCTCACTGTACACATGGAACAGTTGGTCCGTTATGCGGTTTTGAATGTAACATTTGCATAGTTAGTATCCATGGTTCCACGCCTAGACACTAGCAAAGTGACGTGGATTAGTATTCTCAGAAAGCAATTGACCTTGGTGAGATACCTTGACAAATTCAACGTAGTCGACCGGGCCTCATGGTTCAGGGTAAAGGGTTGGTAGCTGTCAGTTCCGTTTCGAGAGATCGAGTCTCAACCACAACAGATTTAATATCCCTTCCGTTGGAGTGCTGGATCCCACTTATGGGGATAGTCGGAAATATGACTGCCCAGATACCAGAGTTATAAAAAAAAAAAAAATTCAACGTAGTCAGAAAGAAGTGTATCATTTGATGCCACTGCTTAAAGTTGGTCATATCAAACTTTTCGGGTGAAAGCCCTGCGCTTATGTTGCTACAAGTGACTGACCATTCCTGGTTAGGCTTGTCTTTCCGTTGGCTCTGTTCGTCCCATCACTCGAACCTTTATTGGTGCCATATACATTAGTATTGTCTACACTGTTAGTCGTTGTTGATATGTTCAGCAAAATACAAACGAAGTCAGTATAGAGAACAAAATTCGAGTAAGTGAATAAAACGTTAAGTCATTTAACACTGATATGCAGAAATTAGATCATAGAGATCATTTCAAAAAAAAAAAAATTGTTTTGTGAACCGATCAAAGACTGTCACGGAAACCGGTTTTTGTATTGGTTTAATTGTCTTTTTTTCAAAACAAATTTACTGTGAAGTAGCTAAAGAGCATTGGCAGAAATATGATAGATCGATTAGAAAGCGTTTTCTAAAACCATTTTATAAAAACTGTTTGTAAATATTATTGGCACTATTCAATTCAGTTCAAGTGATAAGTAGGAAGTGGATTTATTGAGTTAAGATTGTACATAAACAATCCAGATTGATAATCACAAATCAAAAATCAAAAATGATCTTTTGTAATGGGAATTTAGGTCTAGTTATTTATAATACTCTCCTTTCGATGTCAATTATGATGAAATGGTTGTAATGGGTTTATGATGCTATCTCAAAAACTGTACTAGAAAATTTTGAGTTTTATTAATATGAAAACATCAGAAAATAGAGGATGAAAGTCAGAGTACCATAAGCATAGAAAATACAGGCGAAGAAGAACATCAAAATCGTAATGATAAGGATAACTAGTTGCTGCCAAGCTCCTCATTCTGCAATCGATCGTGAAGTCAAGCTGGACCACGAAATAAGATTAAAAACGTCTATCTTTTATGACATATTTTTGAGATTTCCTTAGTGAAACCATTGAATTTCCGGTTTTCCGGTTCAAAAATGTAGTGACTAAAACCATGACTTAGCAACCTAACATGTCCAGTGAAAACAGGAGACCAACTCTAACTCAAAAATGTAGTGATTTATAAAATATAATTTAATAAATCTTTCAAATTTTAAAATTAACCAACTGTATTTGCAAGTTATTGGGACTTCCATCCTTTGCTAATTCACGATCGGTTGACAACCAAAAACAATTATACGGTTACTTTAGAAATCATATCTTTTTTTACCTACCGATTATTTTGTGTGATTAGTATTAAAGTTTGTGTTACAGAATTTTTTTGTTAAAAATTAATATACATTCAGCATCATTACTAAATATAGATCGATGTGATTATTGTTTGTTAAATGCTAGTAGAAAGTTTAGTTAGTAGATTCAGACAATTATGATATTGCTTGTACAACAATTTCCCTTGAAATTAGATAACAAAGTTTATCAGTGTTAATAACACTGTGTTATGTATATATGATCAGTGTTTCAATAGTATGATATACATATTTATCACATCATCATACATAGTCATAGCTATAGTATTATTCGTTAATGGCTTAGACATGAATCTAGCTTTGAACTTAGATGTTCCACGAAACCAACTCGAGAAACATACACAGAAAATATGAATATACTGTAGCTATGTTGGGCAACTGAAACCATCAGGAAGGGTTCCTCCACATGCGTCGAGGGCCAAGTTAAGGTGAATAGGAGTGTTCATATTGATGCCGAGGATGCTGAGCTTAAGTGCAGTGCAAAGGCATAGCACGACATCTACATCAATTAGACCCAAGAGAATAGAGCAACAAGGTCTCATAGCTGGTGCGCCTAGATTCAAGTTGATGAGGTTGAGAACATTTGCGCATGTTGAGAGTTTGAGAGCATCTCTTGGGCAAGTACTTTCTGTGACAACCAGAGTAATCAGGTTGAGGAAGAGAAGATTGATCACAAGGAATAGAGCAAGTGTTGTTGAGGTCTTTGTTGCCATAGTTGATCTTTCTATATGATATATGTATATTTTTGTTACTTGTAGCTATGGAGCATATATAGATATGAAGGGAGATTAGTGGTATTTATAGTGTTTGAAATGTTCATTTAATAGACTATGGAGATTGTGATTAGGTATTTTTGGATACAGAAAAAAAAAATAGCTCTGCCAATTATTTTTAATACTAAATTAGGGTTATATATGAAGGTTCCTAATCTATATGGGCATACATGTACATAAAATATTTGGTCGAAAAGTCCCTCGAATTCAGGGAAATATGGAAAATCAAATCAAATTAGGTTTGTTATTCCTCTTTAGGCTGAGGACAAGAGTCCACTTGAAAATTGTAATGTTTGTCTTCTTTGTTTTTAAGACCTAAAGTGTATTAACAAAATTGTGTAATAAAGAGAATTGTCAAACCATAAAAGCTAGGAGCTGGACGATAAAAATAAGACGTCTCCGATCTTGATAAAAATTAGGTTTATTGTCGATACATGGTTCGTAACAACGAACATTTAAACGTTCCTGAATTGTAAACAAATTTTTTTAATTAAAATTTATACTAAAATGGATATAGCCCCCAAAATTAGGATCCACCCAGACTGTTAAACACCAATTTTAACTAACGACTATTTGGAAGAAACTTTTATACAATTTCCTCTCCATTTCTATAGTTCCTTCCAATTGTCAAGCCACAACAATATGGTAAAGAAAAATCGAATCGTACAATTTTGACAAAATTACATACAAAAAGGACGAAGTTATATATAGAGAGTATAGTGCTTTGATCATCAATCTAACTCGTGACTTTCCTCATTGCCACACACTTCCTCTAACATTTCCATAAACCCTTTCTTCTTATTTCCTCTCACCGTTGTTGTCGTCATCCCGCTGAAACGATTATCATGCATTGATGCTTCTTCAAATCTTGTCCATAACTCTTTCTTCAGAGTACTCTCACCCGCTCTTGTTCTGTTTTTCGTCATTACACTCTCTGGTTCTTTCACCAGTGGAGTACTCTCAAGCACCATTGACATGCTTCCCTCTAAGAAAACAGTTGAGTAAGTAAAGATCATAGGACTCAATGAAATGACCCAGACATCAAAGTTATTACCTTTAGTGTGTTTTGCTTCTGGTTTAATGTTTTGAAGAGCAGATGAGGAGCCACCAGTTTCATCAACTGGTTTCTTCTCATTCACAGGCTCCAATAAAACAGATGTTTTAGGAGGAGAAAACCACCAAACCGGCGAGGATTCAAGATCCGTTTTTCTAGCTATTGGAGCATGTTGTAACCCCAAAAGCTCTGGATACTTCGAATAGAGATCGTCTGTTTTATCACTACCAGACGATTCAGAGCTCTGTGAGCCATTAAAAGTGCTAGCTCCCAACTCGGAGCAGGTGGACTTACAAGCCCCTTGCTTTACCGGTTGAGAAGATTCAAGAACCGGTTTGAAGAGTGTACGAGATTTCGGAGGCGACATCTTCAAGCAAGGAGTCATTAGAAGCTCGGACTGAATTTTCCTCATTAGAAATGGTGAAGGCAATGGCTCACACTCTACCAAACTTTCAGAGAAATCCATGAGACGGCCTAAAGAGTTACCAAGTCCTGCAGTCTTCATCAAGTCACCTCCTAAAACACCATCACTTGTTTCTTTGGAAGCTTTGAGCGGTTGATTTGCAGTCGCATTTGCGAAAATCCTTTTAGATTTCAGCTTAGACGCATTCTGATGTTTAAGGAATTCAGATTTCCCCAAGGGTAGTGGTGTCAACATAAACAGTTGCCTACCCTTGTCTGCGTTATGATCACCACGCCATGCCACGAGAGGAGAAGGAGAGACTAAGGGCTCGAATCGAGTAGGCTCAGGACTCTCAACATCAAACAAGTCTTCTTCTTCTTCTTCTTCTTCTTCTTCTTCTTCTTCTTCTGCACTTGGGCGTACACTGCTCGCACTCATCAAAGACTGTTCTTCCTGATCCTTCGGAAGCAGTTGAAAACTGGATATCGCTTCTTGCAATCGAGGAAACCACGGCTGTAAAATTTACAATTCTAAAGGTAAGTGATCAAACATCAGAAGGAAACAAAAAACACCATAGATGAACAAAATGAAACCTTTAGCGAGGAATGCATATCGGACAAGACAGATCTGAAAGATTCAACTTCTCTCGTCCCTTGTTTGCTCATAGTCTTAAGCTTTGTAGCTTTCACAACGAGCTCGTCAATCTAAAATTCCAAAAACATTCACTAGTCATAAACTCATAATTCAGAGTATAGCCTAGCAAAAACATGGTTCTTGAACTGACAAAACACACATAGACTCTCAGATAAACTATCGAAAAGGAAATATCTGAAGCCAAGAGTAGCAAAGCAATCACCTGGTGAAGAACAGATGAGATATCAGAATGTACAAGGTAGAGTAGATCCAGTTCACAATCATCTTCTTCTTCTGTATGTTTCACTTCTTTAACTGCAAAATAATCAATCAATCACTCAGAGAACGAATCTCTTTAAGTTTAGAAGAAGCGAGAAGAGTAATAGATACCTGTTTCTCTAACAAGAGTATCTCTTCTGGTCATATAACGTTCCATTTCCCTAAACCTATGAGGTAGATTTGGCTAATGAAAGGAGCTTAGATTTTGCAATAATCTGGATCTGGAGAAATCGCAAACAAATCAAAATTGGTATCTCGATATCACCCTTGAGGAACTAAATCGAGGAAGAGAGTTACTCGAAAACCCCTTTGAAATTGAAATTTGAGGATAGAGATGCTTATCGAAGGAAGACGAAGAGAAAAAGGATAGAGAAAGCAGCACCTTGCTGAGACGGAGGATTAGGTCAGTAAAGGGACGGCTTGAGACAAACTTGTCTGGTTTCCAAAGACGGCTATAGTGCTGGACGCGCCGTCGTTAGGGTTTGTAGAAGAAGGAGAAGGCGGGATTTTGAATTTTCGAATTCGCGTTTGAAGTTGGAAGAAGATGACGACAATGTGCAGAGGGAGAGAGAGAGACAAATCAAATACTATTGTTTGTCCTTTTTCTTCTCCCGACCAATATTTTTTATTTAGTTTTCGCAAGAAATAAAAATGATAATATAAATAAAGTGGGCCGATATTTAGTATGGGTTAAGTAGCCAATAGAGCCCAATAATATGGATCTTATAGGAAAGCATAGTTTTTTGTATACCCAATCAACTTTTGTTAATAAATTATTTAGAAAAATATTTAAAAGTTAAAGATGTTTTCAAAATTTTGTTTTCTCTATGCTTTCATATAATTTTTTTATTAAAACTTTAACTTTTAAAGTATCTAAAAAATTATTTTAGATAGTTAAATTATTTTTTAATAATTTATATAAGAATATAAATTTATATTTTTAAAAATAATGTTTATCATTAATTTATCATATTTTTTATTTTTAAAATAGTATTTTAAGTTTAAATTAATTAAATAAGTATAATTAAATATGAAAAATAGTTTTCAACAAAAAAGTATGAAAATTATTAAAAGAATATATTTTATTAATATAGAATCTTATTATATAAAATTTAGTTTTTCAAAATTGGTAATTAACAAGATCGCGACATGTATTAAACAAATCGATTAGAATTTGATACATGTAAATTTTATATAATAGTGACTAATCTAGAAAGAAAAAAAAATATAATAACTATATTTTCAAAAATTATAGAATGAACTACTAATCCTAAAAGGAAAAAAAAAAAATCTTGTTTAGATCTAAACTATTTACAATGCCTTTACTAAAATGATGTTTTGTAACTTCTATTTCTAAACTGAGCTATTATATATATATGCCACTGAACTGCTTATTTATTTTTTAAATAATTTGAGAAGATTTAGTTTGTTGAGATGATAAATAGTAAATAAGTTGTGAATATGATACATTTTAAGGATTAGAGTTTATCGAGTCTGTATTTAAATTATGATTAATAATTAACAAGAAATGTAATTTTTTGGGTGAATATGATACTGATATTATGTCAGTCTGAAGATTGTGACAATAATCCAAATGCAACCATCTTTAGTTCTGCCATTAAAAATGTATTTTATTAGTCTCTGCTATCACTAAGTGCTCTCAGGTCAGGATATATCTGTAAATGAATGGTGTACAATACGCAACCATTAGTCTTTAAATCTTTGAACTGTTTCTTGCATGCGCCCTGTGTTTCAGAGTTAAAAGGAATACATGATTTGTTGTATTTTTTTGTCTATGACATACATTCTTCTTTATTCTGCGATGCCATGTAACCTAGATTCCAAGGAAAATTATAAACGAAGTAAAAATCATAATCCTTTGTTCCAAACTTTTTTCCATCAAATCCTTACCTAGACCTTTTAATCAATGGCCATCTGTTATTAACAAAACTTGGAACTAAGACAAATCTCCAAGATATATGCATAAAAGGAAATGAAAACGAAACAAAGTCATTGCTCATATTATTTATTCAACCTTCTCCAGTTTCCTGTGAAACTTCGCTCTCCGATGAGGAATCACCATCACCTACTTTCTCCATCATCCTTGGACCATTGCTGCCTCTCCTCCGCAACATCCGCACTACTGGTTGCTCTACTGGTTGCTCTCCTATCGTTGGTTCAGCATCTTCCACTTCTTTAGCAACTGGTTTAAACAAAGGCCAGTCACGACCACGCATGACCGGAGTTGGTGGCATTAGAAGCAATGGAGTTTTCCCTTCAGGCAATGAGGGCACGTCGTCTCCCAAGTAAGTTGACAGTCGCTCAGCAGTGTCCTTTAAACCATGAACCGAAGCAGTGGTATAAGCTAGATGCACATGACCAGCATTCTCAAGTATCTTCACACGCTCTTCAACATCTCCTAGGAAGAGAGCGCTCTGAAACTGACTCATTACGTTGTTTTCCCCTTCCGCAATCTTCATCAACTTTGACAGCTCGTCTAGATTTCCAAAAACCTTTCTTAGGAAAGAAGTTATTGCAAAGTTTAAAGCAAGTCATTACCAAGGTCAAGTGTTTTAGATTAGGGCACATCTCAAGAACCAATGGCAACATTTTAATACAGTAGTACTCTAGGCACATAGTGGCTCTCAGACGGGTCAAGTTACAAAATTTGGGTAGTGTGTTCGTGTCCTGAAAAAAATAGATTAACTGCGAGCAAAGAGAAGAAGTCAATAGAACACAAAGTGATTAAAAAACAAACAATGATAGTGGGAAGAAAGTTTAGAGCTTTTTTGTCATCAGTTTGATTATATACCTCAAGAGTACCCTGTGCGAGTGTCATATCTCCCACGGCTAAGAACTTGTGGAGAAGATTATAGATGATATTTTCTTTGAAAATTTCATCAGCACGAAGAAAGACATTAATATTGACCTTGACAGAGGCACGCATGCCGACTATCTTGAAGCTGTTGAATTGGCCATCTATGAGACTCATGTGCTCAAGCCTCGGAGTATCAAAAACCGCATTGTGAGGAAAGATAACATATGTTAAGTGCAAAGTCTTGAGACATGGTAATGAAAGAGACTCAAAATCATTCAGTCTTACGGCAGAGAGCTTTAAGGATACCAATTCCTCAGACGCAGGAAGGGTTAAGGGTGTCCAGTTAAGCAAATAGCATTCGACTTGAAATTGTTGAATCTTGCGCTTGCTCACTTTATCGAGACAAGACTCATAAAGAGAGGCATCTTGTGCGTCGATTGTTAGGTTGAACTCACTCAAGCTCTTGACATTCAGAAGAAACTTGTTGATGAAACCAACACAGGCTTTGTCATTTGGGAAATCGAAGCTGTCTAATTCTAATCTCGGAACCCATTGCCAGAGATTTCTCCAGCTAGAGGACAAAACACTTGTACAAACAGCTTCCCTGGTCGTAAGAAAGCTAAGTATATGACACTGCAAGGATTCAGGTAATAAGCTTAACCTATCTTCCCCTCTGCTCATTACTTCCTTTCGACCTAACCAGTAAAAGCGATCCAACCTGAAATTTACAAAAAAAAAAAAGAAAAAAAAACCTAAACGATTATTACAAATTCAGGACAGAATCAGAAACCCTAAGTTATGAGTAGATAAAATCGAAACTGACAAGTGATTCATCGCTGGAAATCGGGCGGATGAATTTATAGATCCAAACTTCTTATTGGGTGAGCTGAGTGACTTTCTCACGAGAGCTAGATGCAAGAGGATCATTGTCCATTCATCATGTAAAGGGGAAGAGATAATACGACCCGGATTGTCACTAGACGTGATATCTAGCTTTGGTTCTGTGTTTGATGCCCTAATAGACATCTGGGACAGAGAAGACACAGAAGTTATGAGTAACAGCAACGAAGTAACTTCGGCACTGTCTTCATCAGTTAAAAACCGAGGCATCGACTGTAGTATTATGATCAGAGAAGTGGCGGCTCTGTTTTCGTGGATTAAAAAATAGAGGAGAAGACGATCAATTCGAGAACAAAACGAAACTTGTTATGAATATAGGGCTTCTATTTCTTGGGCACTAAATTAATGAATTTATACAACTCTATGTTAACTAGGTCTGGGACGGATCCGGATATTCGGATAATTTAAGGTATCTGGATCCGGATCCGCCTGGATATGTAATATCATTATCCGGATCCGGATCCGAAAAAAATAATTTTTATATTAAAATTTTAATAATAATAAACAAATTAAATATAAAAAAAAGTTTTTAATAATTTAATATCTCAAAATATCAAATAATAAAAAAGTTTAAATAATAAATCAAAAAAACAGTTAAAAAAACTATAGAATTAAAATGAATTGGCTTACTTATAAAATAAAAATTGTTTAATCCATTATATATACACGGATCCGGATATCCGGGGTTCAAAAAATCTATTATTCCGGATCCGGATCCATAGTTTTATTATCCGGATCCGGAACCCCCGGATATCCTGATTTTCGGAGCGGAGCGGAGCGGATCCCGGATAATTTTTCCAGGCCTAATGTTAATTCCTTCACAAAAAAAAAAGAAAAAAAAAAAAAGGGAATGCTTACAAAAGTTTGTAACCTTATAGTTTATTCGATGACTTCAGTCTACATTTAATTTCTTATAGTTTAGATGTCCACGCCAATTTTTTGGGCAAAAAGGATGTGAGCTCTGATTTGTCGTAAATCATAGCCAATGGTATGGTTTGTCGTTGGCTATGATTGATTTGTCTCTTTGAATAACTAGAGTATTGACTAAAGTTGATTTTAATAAAAAGATGTTGTGTGTTGAAAAAAAAAAAAAGAATTGCAATACTTCATAACTAATTATATATATGAAAAAATAACAGACAATAATACATTAATAGTATAGATTACTTCATATATATATAACATAAGTTATTTCGAAAAATAAAAATATTTTACATCTGTATAAAAAAAATGAACTCATATAAAATAATTTTTATAATAATTAACTTATTAAAATTAAATTATCACAAAATTATAATTTAGGATTCAAACCTAGTGATTTATTAAAAGTGAATATACTGCTTTACTATACGACGTCATATTGTGTAGCATCTTTTGGTTGATATTCTTGTCGGGGACTGAACCAGTCAGAAAAGAGAATCTCAGGAAAACAAACACAAAAAGTAGATGGCGACGTCTAAGCTCTCTGGAATCACCCGGCCGGTCCTAAGACAAGTAAGTCAACTCAGATTCCAATTTTATGGAATCTCATACGTTTTGATTCGCACGTTTCCAAACTCTCGAGTGATTTGCTTAAGAGTTTTCTCTAAATCAACACTTGTGTTAATCTCTGCATCACTCAAATTCCAAAGATTTATGAATGTTAAGGCTGTATGAATTTTTATGGTTTAACAATAGTTGGCTCTAATGTTTGATAACTCCTGAGTTTGATTGTTACGTCGTGACTCCTTCCTAACAACATAATACTCCGATTGATTCTAATGAAACAATTATTCAGCTCGTTCAAAGTTTTGTTGTTGTTGTTGTTATTGGTCTTATCAGTTCATTTTTGGGCTCCAACTTTCAAATGGGGTATAAGCATTGCTAACATTGCTGATTTCCAGAAACCTCCCGAGAATATTTCATACCTTCAACAATTTGGTATATACATATTGTGGTTGTTTTGCTTTATTTATATATTTACTATTTCTTGGTGCTACTACCATATCTCAAAATCTTCTAATTACAGTTTTTCTAATTGTTTGTATATCAGCTGTGACATGTACTGGAATGATCTGGTGTCGTTGTAGCACTGTAATCATTCCTGTAAGTCTTGCTTAATTTTTCCTAGTTGGATTATTCCCATTCTTGCTTTTTGGGTTTGTCTGTTTTGTAATGATTTTTTTTATTTGATTCTTGTTTTTGCTGTATCTAATTTTGTGTGTGTGTGTTGATTCTGACTTTTGTTTTACAGAAAAACTGGAACTTGTTCAGTGTTAATGTTGCTATGGCAGCAACAGGGATATACCAACTTTCTCGTAAAATCAAGTAAGCTCAATATGCCATTTAAAATAGTCAATACCCATGCTTTAGCCTTTGCTTTTGCAATTACCTTTTCATGAGAAAACAGGTTAAAAAGGGGTTAATATACTTACAAAACATGTTTTTGTTTCTTATAAGATATTTATGCTAAATGCAAACGTGTTTGCGATCAACTAAGGGTTTTTGCTTAAAATGTTTACGGCTGTGTTGTGTAATTCGTCTGGGAAACTATACTCTTAACTGTAATCGCAACTAACAACTGAGGCTAGAATAAACTTGGTTCTTTTATGATGTTTTCTATATGTGATACATTGACAATATGTGTATTTTCTTTTGTTTATAGGTATGATTATGTAACTGAAGGAGAGGCTGCTGTTGAAAATAAATGATGATGACGAAAAATATGAAAGCCTTTTGATGAAAAGGTTCTTTCCCAAGCGTCTTGTAACTAGATCTCTCTTTTCTATCATCATATGCCAATGTTTGATTTTTCTTAGATAGTCAACGGTAAAAGAGTTACATGTAACATTTTTACATGCTTGATAATAAATTGACGATGTTATCCAGAGATATTTCAATGTGTCTTATTCCAAACTCAGTAAATTATGATAGAACAATTACGGATCATGATTTGGGTATTGAGTTTCGATAAGGTTCGGACTGTTTCAACTGCTAACTTTTGTGTGTTTGGTATGAAACAAATAAACATCAAATCAATTTTTTTTTTATATATGCAAGTCCAATCAGATTTTTTAGAGGTAAACAGTTTTTTCCTGTTCGTTGAGGTAAGAGAGCAGTGGCTCCGAAGTGTGGTCCAAGCTTCTCATGGAGTCTTAATGGCGGTGAGGAATATACCGGTTCTTTTAGCTGAATCATTATTTGTAAACCGCTTTTAATTTCCAATTATAGTTGGTTTAGACATCTTAATATATATTATTTTAGAAAATACACTATTGTAAAAATTCATTAATAATTTAATATTGTCTATGCAACTAAACCGAGATTTTGACGTGGTTTAGTTGATTCATATTAATCCAGCTCCGGTCTTTAGTGTTTTTTAATATTTTTTTTTGTTTGATTCAAAATATGTTTGTTGGAGTCTCCTTGGTACTTTTGGATCCATTATCGACCATCGATAAAACATATCAACGCATCAGAAAAGCATCGCTAATTATCGATAAACTTTACCGACGAATTTTCCGAAAAAACCAATCGTCATTCATTTCCGACAAAATTCCGATAAATACATATTTCGACCGTCAACTCCAACAATCCACTTTCTCAGAACAAAGTCGGAATTGTAAATTAACGTTCATTTCCCGATAAAAGCCACCGTCAATATAGGAACCTTTTCCTTATAGTGCCATCCTGGAGACTCTGATCTTGCAAGTAGGTAAACAAGATTCTCCAAAGGGGATATGGAAAGCAATTAAAACCCGTTACCTAGATGCCAATCGTGTCAAAGAAACCAGACTTCAAATCGGTAAACAAGATTCTCCAAAGGAGATATGGAAAGCAATTAAAACTCGTTACCTAGGTGCCAATCGTGTCAAAAAAACCAGACTTTAAATCTTAATGTCTGAGTTTGAAAAAATGAAGATGAATAACACATATACAATAGATAGCTTTGCGGGAAAGTTATCGGAACTAGCGACGAAGGCAGCTTCTCTTAGGGAAACGATTGAGGAATCCAAATTCGTGAAGAAATTTTTCAACAGTTTGCAAAGAAGCACATGCATACATACTCAAATCACATAACCATTCTCTCAATCTTCTACAAACCCTAACCTCTCTCTCTGTAACAAACGCATACACAAACCAAATTTCCAATCGTCTTCACCAAATATAACCCTAACCTCTCTCTCTGTCTCTTTCAATCCCTCAACGATGGCAAAAGTTTTTAAAACAATCTTCATAATTGTCTTTCTCTTGATCACTTTCTCTATGTTATCTTGTGATGCACGTGTTCGTTACTCATACCTAGGGTTGTTGTAATGGGTAAAAAAACCCAGCCCGACCCGAACCCGAAACAAACCCGCCTAAAAATAACCCTAAATTATAAAACCCGAAAAAAACCCAGTATTATTAGGGTAACCCAAAAAAAACCCGCAAAGTTTAGGGTTACCCATGGGTACCTATGGGTACCCGATTTCTTTTTTAATCTAAAATCATTTATAATTAAACTTATAAAATTTGTGATGAAACTTGTAAAAATTAAAATTAGACTTACAATATTCTTAAAAAATAAATCAGATATTGTTATTTTCAGCTAAAAATTAATTTATCATTGTAATTAATATAATTAAACTAAAAAAGAAATTTAATACACTAAAAACTATATAAAATGAAAGAAAATGTGAACAAAATAAAACATTTTAAAAATAATGTCACACACCAATTGTCTAAAACAAAATCCAACAACAAAATTAAGTCATGATTATTTACATAATAACCAAACCCATCAAAATCAAATTTAAAAATATGAACTCAATTGGATATACATAATAATCAAATCCAACATACTTTTAATCTCATATATGTGATTAATAATATTATTATATATAATCTTTTAAATTTTATAAAGTTCATTTTTAAAATTTTTAAAATATGTTTAGTTTTAAAGTATTCTATATATTTTGAATATTAAATCAAATGTTCTCCATATGTAAGTATATAAAAAAAACTGTTTAAACTAAAAATAACAAAAAAACCCGTCGGGTACCCAAAACCCGTTAGGGTAACCCGAGTTGAACCCGAATATAAATAAAACCCGCCCATCTAAAACCCGCGAGTTTCTTTTATTAAATGGGCGGATTTTGGGTTTAAAAATGTTTCCCGGGTTTCAGGTACCCTATGGGTAATTACCCAACTTTAACATCCCTACTCATACCGATTGTACGAGTGATACCGTCGACAAAGACGAGAAGCAACTACAAGGCCCTCTCGAGAGATTTGTTCAGATGGAAAAAGGTTCAAGGCCACGTCCTGGTCGCTACGGCACCACAATTGAAGACCACATCAATTTTTTCATGAAATCTGAGCCGTTCCCTTATCCCACGATGATTCGTAACGTCGAAGCTTCTCTCCTAAGGATGCATTGAAGCCAAAATCAACGAATCTCAAGATTTTTTATAGATAAATTTATAATGTGTAGGAATGAATATATATGCTTCATTATTTTCATTATTTTTCTTGACTTGAGTTTTCCAAAAGATGATATTATTTCATTATTTTCTCTCTTTTTGAGAGGTTATTTTTTCGGATTGAAAGTCCAGATATTGTATAGCGATTTTTGGAAAGGGTTAGAAGATACAACCAAATTCTTCTAGAAAAAATTGGGATCTAAAAATGATTTTTTAAAATCACATTAAAATGGCAAGATTCTAAGAATTTTGGCGATGAAAGCAATTTTTGGATTCTTTCTATATTGTGAAAATCTCTCGTGGAAAATTTTTAAAGGCGGACAATTGGCTATAAGTGCTCGGATTTTTCTTTTAGAGATGGTCTATGTAGATGATATGCCTCCCGTTTGGTTAATAGAATCGTTTCTTTAGTTGTTACTGCAAATGTTGACAAAAAAAGAAATGAACTCTGACTTTTCTTTAAATTTTTTTATTTTCGCATTTGAATTGAATATGTTGTGGCATTATCTTCAAGATTGATATGCTTTAATTTCTGCAGTGAATTTCATTAAATTCAAGTTGATATGTAAGAAACAAAGAGTTGTGTTAAGGCTTTTATCCGACCTAACATGAACGGCTAAGATTAATGAATTAAGGTTGTGACAAAAAAAAAATTATATGATTTGTTTGTGTATTTTAACTAATTTATATCCATAAAATTCTCAAATTAAAGTAATATTTATTGATTTCCAAATTCTAACATATGAATTTTAACTAATATTTACAAATCAGAAAGTTTTACTTTGAACTTAAATTCTTTGTATTTTTAACAAAGAAATCCTTTTAAATCCACCAAAATTTATTTTAAAATCAAATTTATTAGTAAATTTGTATGATTAAATAAAATATGATTTGAAATTATGATTAATAAATCATAAAATTAATAACATATGATTTTAATATAGATTTTAAAATCATAAAACCAATAACATTAAAATTCGTTTGTATTTTTTAATTTAATTTATTGAAATACATAAATCAATAACCGAGATTATATGTGTTATTATGAATCAAAACATAAGAAATTTGAAAACCCATTTAAAATTGTACACTTGACACACTTCTTTCCAAACTCTCACTGCAGATCGCCAGCTAAATATACCCTAGGGGCTAGGGCTAACCACATGGTCGGTACACATACTGACATACATATTCTTGATATTTTTGGTTTTGCATACATATCATTATCATAACCCTAAGTTTTATTTAAATAATCAAAGTAATTCAATCTTACAACGCATGCCATTCGTTACTCAAATCAAAACATTCCCAACTAACACTATAAATACCCACTTACACACTCTCGTTTTCTTCACCAATCTCAAACATAAACAACACACTCCAATCTTCTTTCAAGGCAAGCAAAATGGCTCTTAGAAACTCTCTTGCCATCTTCCTTGCCTTTAACATCCTCTTCTTCGCCCTAACCGAAGCCGCCCGCACCGGTTGTCCACCAGCGTCTTACAAACCCAAGCCTAACCCGGCCGTTCCTGCCATCGAGACATGCCCAAGAGATACCTTAAAGCTCGGTGTTTGTGTTAACGCGCTTAACTTATTGAATGTGACATTAGGTGCTCCTCCGGTTAAGCCGTGTTGCAGCCTCATTGACGGTTTGGTCGATCTTGAAGCTGCGGTTTGTCTCTGCACCGCGCTTAAAGCTAGCATTCTCGGCATCAACATTAACCTTCCAATCAACCTTAGCTTGCTCCTCAACGTTTGCAGCAGAAAGGCTCCACGTGGCTTCCAATGCCCTTAATTTCTTAAACATCACTTATGATTATGGCTAAATCCTGAAGTAAGGGATACGCTTGAAATGTACTCGAATTTTAATCTTTGTTCCTTTTGTGTTTGTTTTATCTTCTCTTGTTTGAATTGGTGCTTGGGGGTGAGCAAGATCGTCACCATCTAAGAAATGAGTTTTTATTGTAATTTATTTCATTTGTTTTGATGAATAAGATAATGCTTTTTCGGTGTACCCAAAGATGTTTGTATCGTTTTAGCCACACACACGCAAAAAAAAAAAAAAAAAACCAAAAAACCAAAAAACCAAAAAAATACTTGGAGAAATTTTCTATTTCGTTATATCTGGTCCGTGAGTATTGGATTTGTCAATGCTCACGCACACGTGCATTTCTGATTTTTTTTTTTTTTTTATGTTAAATGCATTTCGACCATTCACATTAAAGGAAATGTAATAAGAAGAATAAATTAACACTAATCAGGAACACGTTCATTATGAATCGAAAAGTCATTTATGCGTTCACTATTATGCATGGTCTAATGTGGCTATGGCAACTAGCTATACGTACGTACGTGAAACGGGCTATAAGCCTATAATGACTTTGCAAAAGAATTTGACTTTTATTTGCAAAATGTATGTTCAAGTGAGATGGAAAGTTGCACGATACTTCTATAATTTTTAAGATACTTTCTGATGACATGCTATATTTTTTAAACACGTTATTTTAACATGACATAATTTTTACATGACATATATAGATAATTAAGTTTCATATGTAAACCCATGAACTAATCAAATCGATCATATACATAATTTAAAACTTTTACCATGATCAACAAGAAGAAAACATATTATAGTTTGAGATTCTTTTTTTCTTGTAAGTAATATATGAAACTTTTAGTCGGTTGAAGAAGTATCAGTAAGAGCATCTACAATGAAAGTTTTTTTGTTAGGATTCTAATAATTAAAAAAAAATGAGAAAAAAGAGAGAAGGTGAAATAAGGTTTTCATTTAAATTTTTTTAAAAAACTCATTAGAACTTTTAATAACACTTGTCATCTAAGGATTGATTTAATTTTTAAATAAATTTTAATTATTTAACTAAATATATTTAAATATTAATATTTTATTATGTGAGAAACTTTTTTTGCATTGTGACCAATGTTGATGCTCTGATACCACTGCAAAATGCAAATTATACAGAAATTTTTATGTTTATTACGATCAACAAGAGAAGACATTACGGTTTGAGATTCATTTTTGTAAAGTAATAAATGAAATTTTTAGTCGGTTAAGAAATACCACTGCATGACACAGTTATACAGAAATTTTAATATTTACCATGATCTGCAAGAAGAAAACATATTACAGTATGAGATTCTCTTTTTAAGTAATATATGAAAATTTTGGTCAGTGGAAACCACTGCAGGCCACAAGTTATGTGGAAACATTAGTTATGTTTTACTCTAATACAATTTTATTGGAATTTATATAAATAAAAAAAATAAAGCAGATTAGAACATAACTAACGAATCAATTGGTCAATTATGTATTTGGCATGAGGATTATCATATTGTTACAATCCCATCGAAGGAATAATTAAATTCTAGATCGTTCCTATAGCTACTACCCGTGAACCATATATTTTGGCATAATCGTCCTTAATTTTATAACCATAATATTATAAAACAGATCGAGACCACTAATACAAGAAACCTGTATTATTTATTCAGGAAAAGGATAAAAATTGTATGGTTTTATATATACCGCATTCATATAAATCATAGAAATATAAAATTCGAAAGAGAAATAACATCGATGATTTTGTCGTTATAACACCTTAATATAAAATATAATTAGATCTAACAACTTTTAACAATTTTTTTAATTAATCATAGCTGTCTTTTCAAAACTTACAATTGGCTGCAAAAGTATTCAGAAAATACTATAAACATTTTGAAAACTCAGAAGAACTAAAATTTTGTTTTTCACAATATCAAACTTATATATTAATTCAAATTTCTAATAATTCAGCAACACTTTAGCACTGAACTCAAGATTAAACTATGAAAATTTTCTTTTTTGAGTGTTTAACTCTTTTCACTTATGTGGACGAATCTGGTAGCACCAAAGATCTTTTTCATTAGTCCATTTGTCTTTTGATACATTATTGGTTTGAGTTAGAACTGCTGCTGCGTCATTATCTCGGTTAAAACTCACATAATATATATTATTGACAAAAATATATATTGGTTCGTATTGAACCCCATGTTATACGGAATTATTATAATTAGTTAATCCATGAGGATTAAAAATTAGTTGAATGGATATTTAACAAATGCCAAATGAAGTCATAAATTTGTCTTGTGTGAGATTATGTGTAGACTAAATATATACTTAAAATAATGGTGGTTTAAAGTAGCCCCGTGACAAAGGAATTCGTTGAGGGATAAGATATGTTCACATGGAGAAGCTAGCGTGAAGGAATAAAGAACAATCATTCCATTCGAAATATAACAGCTTGAGGGTGCAACGTAGTGACACAAATATAGAAACTAAAAGTTTCGTTTGTCACTATAATTAAATAATAAATCGTAGGTTTTGGAGAAATTAAAGTTTTATGGATTCAAATTTTTGATTATAAAAAACTACCTAAATATATGTATCAAATGTCCAATGTAGGTCATATATTGTGGACAATTGGCGCAAAAAAACCTAATATTTGTTTCATCTAATTGATTTTTGGATGAAAAAAGTATTTCAAGGAACTAAGTTGAAAAAATTTCAGTGTACATAAAATTATTTGAATATATTTGAAAAGTATAAAAATTCTAAATGGTAAGATAATAGTATTTCGGATTAGAAATTAATGTCGGTGAAATATAACATAAAATTTCTATAAAGAGTAATTTTGTTTTTTAAAAAAAAATTGGTTAATAAGTTTAGGTATTGAAATTATAATCCAAAGTGTATTTAATGAAAAAAAGAGTCAAATTATTCAATAATTTGGTAGGATATTGGTAATTTGGAATATAACTAGATAAAAATATATTAAATCGGAAAAGAAGATTTAATCACATTATTTCAGTTTAGGTAGTTGTAAAAAATCGTATGCAATCTTGGATATTTCAAAAAAAATATATATTTAAAAATGTATTACAATATTATAATTTGGAAGCTCTCAGTAATTTTATATGATGTGTACAATTAATGTGTAAAAATTATTTTATTCCAAATATATATTTAATGTTATTTTTATCTAAATATTTTAGATAGTTTGAGCTTGGTATGGATACAATTAAGCGACCTGATTTAAAGTACAAAAATTAAAATAAAAGAACTTAAAATAATGCAATATAATTAATCAAATGATCAAATGGAATGATCACACATAATATATATATGGACAAAATAATTAACGGAATTGTCTAGAAGCTTATGAAAAAAATAATTTTTTGGTTTTTTATTAATTTTATAATATGAAAATTTTACAATGCAATATTTTTATCAACAATATAATATATGTAGAATGATTTGGATATCCAAATTAGGCATTGGCATTTTACCTAAACCCAAAGATCATATTCGAAACCGATTCGAAAACATCGGTTTGGATCCTTAATTTTTATTTTATTGGATCATTTGTTCATGTATTTATAGTTCTCGGTTTGGAGCCGAATCTTATCTGAGACTCGATCGGGTACCCAAGAGATCCGAAAATATAATTGCACCATGTAGCATTTGATTCCAAGTCTGTACTCTGATACTTTACGATTAGACCCCTAATATAATTTGTTTTAAATGTTTCATTTGAGTTTTATTACTAAAACAAAATTTCTGATTTTATTTAGTTTTGGTTAATATTATTTTGAAATTTTGAGTTTTATTACGATTTGTTCCTGTTAAATGCCGGTTATTCTTTTAATTTTCGAATATATTTTTGGATTTCTAGATAAAAAATATTCAAAATAGATTTGGAATCGACCCAGACCAAAAAAATTTGGGCAAAAAAAAACAAAAATACCTAAAAATTTGAGATCCAAGCCGAAAATAATTTAAATAAAAAAAATCCAGATATTTTACAAATATAACAAATTCTGAATCAAACCAACCCAAATTCAAAAGGAACCAAATAAAATCCGAACCGAAATTTTATCCTTCATAACAGATGGTATAGTTTTTCATAACAGATGGTATAGTTAACTAGTAAAACATGCTGTTTATGATTGCCAGCTAATTTTAGACAATGACCATTAATTCTACTTATATAATCATATCATAAATATCAAAAATTAGTCAACTAATTAATCTTCTGTAGAAAATCAACAATAAACCTTTTCGTTTCCTTCCTAACGAAAATTCTATAAATACCCACTAACGAATAGTTATCTTCACCCATCTCAAATAACATAAACACACTACTACTTCTTGAGCTTTTGTTAAAGTTTTTTCAGCTACACAAACAAATGGCTCCAAGAACCTCTCTTGCACTCTTCCTTTCTCTTAACCTCCTCATCTTCACTTACACTTCTGCTACATGCACCAAGTGCATCCCCACGCCAACAACCCCAAGCACCCCGACCACCCCAAGCACAGGCTCTTGTCCTAGAGATGCCCTACAGCTCGGTGTTTGCGCTAATGTTCTCAACCTAGTGAACCTAACATTGGGAAACCCACCCGTAAAGCCATGCTGCACGCTCATTGAAGGCTTGGCTGACCTTGAAGCTGCGGCCTGTCTCTGTACCGCGCTCAGGGCTAGCATTCTTGGCATCAACCTTAACCTTCCCATCAATCTCAGCGTTCTCCTAAATGTTTGTAGTAGAGAAGCTCCAAAGAATTTCCAATGCGCGTAAGTTGAATACTTATGACATATCTAAAGACATCCTTGAAATAAAAAGATCTTATGGTTTACGAATACGTGAACTTATTACCTTATCTTCTTGTGGTTTTTAATTGTTTTTCTGTTTGTATTTTTCTTGTATTGTTTCAAATGATGAACGTGATGTTCTCATGCAATAATGGATAATGGTTGTGTGTGTGTAATCGGCAAGTTTGTACTCCTTTTGTTTCATTATTCCTATCTTTGTAATTGTTTCTTTTGATTTGAATTACTAAAAGTATCAATCGATGTTGTCGTCTATATCGGCCTTATATGTCTCTCACTGCAAAACCATGTTCTAGTTATTTCGTCGTTGACATTAAACATGTAACATTCCACCATTTTCGACCTGACTGGAGAAAAAAAAGGCTGTCGAACATGAGGTTTTTTCAGCGAAAGAGAACCAAAAAATTTAACCAGCTTAGGGTTTGATTAGTAAAGCTTTTAAAAAAGCATTATACTGGCGAAATTTCATTAATTCAAATTTCTGAAAATACAACAAAAGAAAGAATTAACAATCCTTTTTTATAAGGGCAAGAAAAACATAAAAACAGGCAAATCGATCGTATGATCTCCAAATCAAAATTTTTAAAAGAAAAATATAAGTACACCTTTATAAGTGAATTCAATCAAGAACTAAACTTCCACCTTTATACTTATATTAAATGAAATATATAAATTGCAAATGGCTCCTCGTTCCATAATAGGCAAAAATGGTTCGGTTTTCTGTACTTAACTATATCCCAAGTTTGCAATTGTTTAGAAATTTAATATTCACCACATTGTTATCGAGATTTATGCAAATACCCACCATTTTTGCAAACAATGTGGTGAAGAGATTGTTTATTTGGCAGTTGTGGATCGATTTTATGAAGAAACATAACTTGAATTACAACGGATTGTTGTCCATAAGAAAATAGACTGTTTCACACAGAAACAAATAATCTAAAACATTTATGAACATATGTTACCAAATATAAGTACACATTTATACTAATGAATATACCACTAAACATAAGTCATATTTTATTTGTAAGAAATCATGGCATCAATTCAATTTTATTGAAATGTAAGTGACTATAATTTAAGAAAGGGAAGAACAAAATATGTAACTCTCACCTTTAAGATAGAAAAAGATAAGAATTATGTTATGGGTTTGATTGGAAACTATATTTTCATAGAGTATAGGTATATTTTGCTAACGATTACCGATCACTATTCACTAACAATTAATAGTATAAAAAAATAGTATATATATTCATATTTTTTTTGTAAACTATTATCTTTTATCGTTACCATTTATTTCTTTTATATCATTATTTTCTGCTAATTTTGTTTCCTGTTTTGCATCACCATCTACATCTCTATTGGAGTGGCTATTTGGGAACCTAAATGATACTGTGGAGAGAGATGGATATTCTTGGGCTACCCTGTTTGCGGTAAGCGTATAGTGGGGCTGAAAATGGCGATGTGGAGATATTTTTGGGGTCTGGGGAAGTGTCGAGACAGGGTACAGTTCCTTAAGGAGATGGCGAAAGAGATGCTAGTCGCAAACTTGACGGTAAGGGGAGAGGGGCAGCAGGTCCAGCGAGAGGATAGACTGATTGCGTGGACTCCACCAAGTATGGGCTGGTTAAAACTAAACATGGACGGCGCCTCACATGGAAATCCTGGTTTAGCCACGGCTGGAGGAGTTTTGAGGGATAGCGAGGGAAATTGGCGAGGAGGTTTCGCTCTTAATATAGGTATATGCTCTGCACCTTTGGCGGAAATTTGGGGAATCTATTATGGACTTTGCATAGCTTGGGAGAAAGGTGTAACGAGAGTGGAGTTGGAGGTGGACTCGAAGATGGTAGTGGGATTTTTAACGATAGGGATAAGCGACTCTCATCCGCTGTCTTTCTTAGTACGTTTGTGCTACGGCTTTATATCAAGGGACTGGTTAGTCTATATTCGCCACGAGTATAGAGAAGCCAATCGTCTTGCTGATGGATTGGCGAACTATGCATTCTCTCTTCCTTTAGGTTTTCATTTTTTTACAGACAGTCCAGAATGTGTCCGGCCAATTGTATTTGAAGATATGATTGGATGTACACGATCAAGGGCTGTAACAGTATAATTGTCGCTTTAATTTTTAAATAAAATGGGAGGCTATCTCCCTTTTTCGACCAAAAAAAAAAAAAAAATCACCTATTGAAGTCCATATCTAAAAATGGAGAAGAAATAGTTTCCATTTAAAAGTTCCCATTTAAAACTGAATTAAGGAGGCAGACAACTTAACGGGGTTATCGGGAAAAATAAAACATACGTCGCATCATCTGTACTTTTCGATGAACTAATTACTGATTAATTGATCAAACTAAATAGTATTAAATTATAGTTAATTAATTATTAATTTGACTTATTCTTTACTCCACTTATAGTAGTTCTTATATAGTGCCTGAAGTCTCCCGTGATCAATTTGGCATCTTCGCCTTTTTCGGACTTGTCATCATTGATCAAATTTGGCATTTTCAGACGTATCATTGATTAGAGATGCCTTCATATATATATATAATCAAATGTTACAGATGTGTATACGTAATTATTATATATATACTGTAATATTCTCTGATCGAACTTCGATCCAGCGGTTATATGAGTTGGAATTTGGATGGTTTATAAAGAATGTATACTTGATTCATGACAGGTACTAAATTTAATATTAGCGTAGTCATTTACATTTAATTATTTTATATTGCTTATTTTATATATTTACATTAGCTATAATTGATGTAAAAACGAGTTTTACATTATTCTAAAAAAATCATTCTTAAAAAATGATGTAAATATTTTATATTAATTTACACAATTGTTATGAATCTGGCATTGATATGTAATCAATATTAATATGTAACAATTACAAATATGATAAATTTAGAGTCATCAATTGATATACATCATACATCAATTGATATACCTTTAGAAAAGATTGGGACTCTCTACCCATTTTCCCAAATAGTTTAGGTTTTTAGAAGCTGAAAGAAGAAAAACAACAAAATGGGATTAGTCTTGTTAACGATTTAACACTAAAAGGGCCTGAAGTTATATCCTAATAGCCCATACCCAAATTTTATGGGCTTTTCTATGGATAATCCATATTGTTCAAAGTCTCCAACATCACTCTCACCGTGGCGTGTATTTAAATTCAAGGATAAAACGAAGAAAAAGTATTCCTCACATTATTTATATATCCTAAACAAAATGGCAGAATTAAGCTTGCCGTTTACGATAATTAAACCTTGTTAGTTGTTTATATGTCGTAGCAATTTGCGATTAAAATTTACGAATAATTTTTTGTTTTGTCTTATGTTACAACGCGATTAATTGCGACGATATGTTGCAACCATCTGCGATTGATCACTAAATTTTTTAACGATTCATTTAAATATATTGTGATCAGTCATAGCAAAACGAATAATATGTGACATATCTAATTGCAGTCGCAGTGGCAAATCGCTGTTTTTCAAAGAATTTTAACAAAATTAAAATAAAAATTGATTTTGTTATAAAAAAAAAGAAAAAAAACATTATCTTTGACACATGAAGACTTCACGGACTTCTCTCCTCCAACCACTGTGTTAAAGCACTCAAACACACTTTTCTTCTTTCTTCGTCACCAAACTTTCCCGACAAAATCTCAAATCTGGTTTTCCCCAAATGTGCAAACCCTAGCTTCCCACCATTCGAATCTCTCCTTCTTCTCCCACTATCAAACCACCGCAAACATGACGACGGTTCCAATGGATATCGTCAACGACCTCTTCCTCCGTTTACCGGCGAAGAGTCTGGTTCGTTTCCGAGCTCTCTCCAAGCCATGTTACCATCTAATCAACAGTCCCGATTTCATCTCATCGCATCTAAACCGCGTCCTCCAAACCGGTGACCACCTCATGATCCTTCTCCGAGGCGCTCTTCATCTCTACACGGTGGATCTCGATTCGCTCGACACACTCTCCGACGTTGATCACCCGATGAAACGTGGCGGTCCGACCGAAGTTTTCGGTTCTTGCAACGGTTTAATCGGGTTATCGAACTCTCCAACCGATTTAGCGGTTTTCAATCCATCGACTCGACAGATCCACCGGTTACCTCCTTCGCCTATCGATTCCCCCGACGGTTCGACCACTCGCGGTTACGTGTTTTACGGTTTGGGATACGATTCGGTTAACGACGATTATAAAGTTGTGAGGATGGTTCAGTTTAAGCGAGACTCAGACGATGAACTTGGTTGTAGTTTCCCTTACGAGGTTAAAGTGTTTAGCTTGAAGAAGAACACATGGAAGAGAATCGAATCGGTTTTGCCTACGATTCAGCTATTGTTCTACTTCTATTACCATTTGCTTTATCGTCGTGGTTATGGTGTTCTTGCTGGTAATAGTCTTCACTGGGTTTTACCTCGAAGGCCTGGTTTGATTGCGTTTAACATCATTGTGAGGTTTGATCTCGCCTTGGAGGAGTTTGATATTGTTCGTTTCCCAGAAGCTGTTGCGAATTTGGATATTCAGATGGATGTAGGTGTTTTAGATGGATGTCTCTGTTTGATGTGTAACTATGATCAGCAACATGTTGATGTTTGGGTGATGAAAGAGTACAATGTGAGAGATTCTTGGACTAAGGCTTTTACTGTTCAGAAACCGAAGAGTGTGAAGTTGTTTTCGTATATGAGACCTTTGGTTTATTGGAAGGAAGGAGACAAGGTTCTTTTGGAGATAAACAATACGAAGCTTGTGTGGTTTGATCTTGAGAGTAAGAAGCTAAGTACTCTTAGGATTAAGGATTGCCCTAGCTCGTTTAGTGCGGAACTCGTTGTGAGTAGCCTTGTTTTGGGGTGTAAAGGAGATCTTGATAACATTAAGCGTCGGAGAGAACAACGAGCTAAAGAAACTAGAGAAGCTAAAGTGATGCAGAAGAGTAAAAAGAGGTGGGGTTTGTCTTGTTCTTTCTCTAGATATGATATGAGTGAAAGAACACCATTTTTTTTTAGTTCTGACTCTTTATCGATATGCTCAGTATCTTCTTTTGTTGTTCATCTCAGGGATGACTTCCTCTCCAAGGGATTCAAGCTGGTCTTATAAGCAAAAACTAGAGAACAAAAGCTAAAACCAGAGAAGGTAAGCATCGTTAATGGTGTTTAGTAACTGCTACACAAGAGTCAAAGACACAGTTTGTCATAGGTATTGAATTCTTAGAACATTCCCAAGAAAGTGTTATGAAGTCATCGTTAGGACCATATGCACGTTTTTATTGAGAATCTTCGATCTGTAAATGGTCATCAGGGTTTGAATTTTCAGGGCGCGGAGAAACGGGAAAGAAGAATAGCTTGTACCAAGGCTATGAATCACAGGAGATAGTCATAAACAACTTAACAATAGCTTGTACCAAAGCTTTAGGAGATACTTCTATCTCCTAAACTTAACAATAGTTCATAGAAATAAAAAAACTTAACAATAGTTCATAGAGAAGAGAAGATACTTCTATATGGGAATTGTAATAGGGCCTAAAATATGTAACTTACATAATGCAAGTGTTGTTGCTTTGTGAATGAGTGGAATCTATAATCTCTATGTAACTAAACTCTTTTGAAGCTTGTTATAACTTAATACTAACTCTTTGTACTTGGTTTTAGACTTGTAGTTCTATGCGTAGGTTGAGATGCGAATGACTTGTTCTTTCGAGGTAAATAGCACTTTCATGGTTGACAAAAAAAAAAAAAAATAGCACTTTCATGTAAAAAAAGTTTGTTGCAGCTGTCACCACGAAAGTAAAATTGTCAAATCTGGCAAATGACCAAGTGATACAAAAACTCGTTCTGTGAAAAGAATTAAGGAAGATTTAGAATGTTAGGAATTAAAATGTATATATATATATATATATATATATTGAACAATACTTTATGCATCACAAACAAATATTTACAATATTTTTATGTTATAAATATTATTATTATGGATTATATTTTCATATTATTATTATTTATATTATAACAAATTATTATAGGAAAAATTACAATAATACATTTTGTGGGATACACTTTTTCATTTTTACATTTCTGGGGAAACCATTTTCATTTTTACATTTACTCATATATAATGACTAACATAACTTTTTCTTGTAAAATACTTTAGTGTCATTTTCATTTTTTATAAAACTACTTGTAACACTTATAAAAGTATTTTATAAGGGTTTATAAAAATATTTTATAAAGGGTTTATAAATTTTGATATTATATAAGTACCCTTATAAATCCATATAAACTTTAGAAAAGTTTACTAGGGTTTATAAAATTATTTTATAAATCATTTATAAGGGTTTATAAATTATTTATAATGTTTTGTAAATTATTTATAATGGTTTTAAATTTTTTATAAAGACTTTCTTAGAAATGCAAAAATGAAAAAGTGTATGCAACAAAGTATATTATTGTAATTGTCCCTTTTTAAAAGTGTTTATAACACTTTTATAAAGACTTTATAAATATTTTCTAAAGACTTTATAGAATTTTTATAAAGACTCGGTCAAGTTTTATAAATGTAATATAATGTATTATAATATTTTCTAAGGTTTTTATAAATGTTTATAAAACTTTCATAAATCTTTGATAATTGTTTTAATAAAGACTTTATAAAACTTGGTTTTCTGTGAATTATATCCCAAATTAGAAGCTTTGATATTATATCCCAAAGTTGGTTTTCGGTTTCCAACAACACAATATTTTCTTCCTCTCGATTTCACTTCGTCATACCTAGGTTTATCAAATTTATATTAGATTATCAAATGTGTATACAAGTTTAGATCATCTTTCTAATGCTTTAAAATGTAGTTTTATACACTTTATAAAACTTTATAAAGTGGTTATAAAAATCAGAATCAATCACAAAACATCTTCTTTTCCACAAAACTTCTATCTTCTTCACAAAACAACAATTTTCTTAGAAATTACAATTTATTAAAATCACAAATCAGATTGACTTAATTCGAGTTTAGACTACAAAAATCAGACGCTAAGTTTCACGAATTAGATCACAAATAAAAATCTTAGGTCAAATCAAGATAATAATCTAATTGCCCAATTGAAAATTCATATGAAGAGCTCTCACAAATTTCTCCATATGTATTACCATTGCATTTTTACACACAATACAAACTTCAACCATTATCTCTCCCTCTTTGTCACAAGAACCAACCTCGCAAGTCTCTACTGCTTTGATTGTCGATTTCGAAGCCGATGGTGCTCCCAGATTCCATGCATATCATGATGAGGGAGAAGGAAGAAGAAGAGAGAGAAAACATAGTTGAAAAGAGATAAGTTTTTTTAGCTAGAGGAGGAGAAGAGAGAAAGAGAGAAACGATGGGAGAATAGATAGTAGAGACAAGGAGATAGCAAGGAGATAAAAAATTAAGTTAAACTACATCAAAAATATATTTTAGATTTTAAGTCATTTTCATTTTAGTTAGACCTTTATTTTGTTAGTTTACTTCTTATAATATTGATTTTTATTTCATTTTAAAAAATAAAATTTTTATTTTTTTGACATTTCCTAAAACTTAGTTAAATAATAATTTGTCGTATTTTAATTGGTGGTGTTAATCTACATTTTATTTTAAGATATTTTTCGAATTTTAAAAATTTGTTGCGATTTCATTAAAATATTGATTATCATATTTCAATTGGTGATATTAATATTTACTTTTTATCTTAAATTTTTTTTTTTTTTGAAATTTTAACATTTTTCAGATGTAGTTAAAATTTTATTTTTCATATTTTAATTAGTAGTTTTAAATTCTATTTGCATATTCTCAGTAACATTTAACCTCAACCTCTAATAATAAATTTATAAATCTTTCATAAATATATTAGAATTTAAAAAATTTAAAATTATCATAAACTATATTTTGTGCGTCATAAATAAATACTGTTTAAAAATTATTATATGAATTAAAGTAGAACTAAGCATTATAAATAAATGATGTTTTAGCAGTTTTCACACGTGTTAACTTTTTGTTGTACTTTTCAAAAAGTAAATTGACCCCTTTTGATATTCTACTCTTATTTGCGAGGAATCTGTTTTCAACCAATTAAGACAAGATTATTAAATCAGGAGATTTTTTTCTAACTATCATACACTAAAATACAACATATTTTAATTACTAAACAAAAAAAATCATTTTATTTTATTTTGATGGATATGATTGTTTGAAAATTTTGATATTTTTTAGATATATGTTGTTGTTTTTTTTTTTGTTAATTGAGTTTTTTTTTATATTTAGTTTTCAAAAAGATATTTCAGATTTTAAGTCATTTTCATTTTAGTTAGATTTTTTTTTGTTTTTTTTTATTTTTTTTTGTCATCTGATTAGCAAAAGGGCAATGTTTACCGATAATAAAACTTTACAGACAACAAAATAAGAACAACCAAATGCCCATTTACAAAGCATATACAATAAACAAAAGAACACGAAGCTACAGCACAGAAAATGAACATCTCTCAGAATCGAAAAGGTGATTCAACCAAGTCGGATTATTACAAGCAACATAAGATTGAAACCTACATTGAAAAATGACACTTTTCGCAATGAGATGAGCTCCTCTATTGGCATTCTTATTTTCAAAAATAAGTTTCCACTCCAAAATCCAAAAAATGCTCTGAAACTAAATTAATCTCCCCAACTTTAGAAGCAAAAGAAGGCCAGGCTTTAAGTCTATTAATCACAACCATAAACACTTTGTCTTCTATAGCAAACACAACTTTACTAATATGGTGACTAACCATACTTTCCATAGCCTAAAGAAGACTGAAAAATTGAGCTTTGTTCTATGAAAAGATGTTAACCATAAATCTTCTACTATGTAAAAGAACATGTCCCATGGAGTCTCTTAAAACCCAGGCCATTCCCCCATACCTCTATTTTCTGGACCAAACAATACCCACATTACATTTTAACCAACCCGTATCGAGAGGACGCCATCTCCTTGCCTTACGGCTCACGATAGGTTGTACCAATCAAATCCCTCCTATTGTCTGATTCAGAATTTTCTCTACCTTGATCTATAAACCAAAGATCAGATTCCTCTTTAATTTTTTGAACACAATCGAAGGAGCCAAAGTCACTACCTTTAAAGATGAGAGAGTTTCTATTTTTTCATAGATACCAAAGAGTCCAAGGAAACAATCTCTTAATTAATCTAGGAATCGACCTATTCCTATCCAAACGCAACAGATAATTGACGTTCACATATAAAGAAGATGGATCATACTCATTCCTTGGAGTCGGAATATCTGTTAATACCCAAACTTGTCGAGCAAAATGGCAAGAGAACAAAACATGATTGATCGCTTCACCATACTCACCACAAGCTTGACATACTTCTACTGATTTAATACCTCTGGCTTGTAAACAATCATCTATTGCCAAAGCACTAGAGAGAGTCTTCCAAATGAAAACCTTAATTTTTGAAGGGGCTTTAATTCTCCAAATCTTTCCTTTTAAACCATTTAGCAACGGTTGAGCATTAGCCTCCTTAAAAGCACTTGATTTATTTAGATTAAAAGCCAGCTCATACCCAGTTTTAACTGAATAATTCACATGCTTCATGTATCTCCAAATGAAGGAATCATTCATATCAACACGAGGCTGATTACGAAATAGATTGAGAACATCATTCCGAACAAACACTTCCTCAATAGCAGGTCGATTCCATCGACCATTTAAAGGATCAATCAAGTCGGAAGCCATAAGATTAATATTAAAATAAATATTTTCCGGTAAGGAGCTCTTAATAAACCTTTTTTATCTTCCAACTATGCATCAATCCAGACTTTAATTGAGCGACCATTCCCCACTAAAGTCTTAAAACTTTTTACCAACAAGTCTCTAGCAAACAGAACGCTACGCCAAACATAAGAAGGACGCCCACCCAGGTAAGAAATCACCACCTTCAAAATATCTGCTTTTAATAACTTTAGACATTAAACACTCAGGTGATTTCAGAATCCGCCAGGCCTGTTTAGCAAGAAGCGTCTGATTGAAATTTTCAAAATCCTTAAAACCCATACCTCCTTTAGACTTTGGTAAGAACACTTTTTTCCAGCTCAACCAATGAATCTTCTTTTTATGTTCAACATTACTCCACCAAAACCTTCCCATAACACTCACGTACAAAATTAGAACAAATAGTTTTGGGGAGTTTAAAACATGTCATGGCATAGATAGGTAAGACAGAAATCACAGTCTTCATTAAGACTTCCTTACCACTTTGCGATAGAAACCTAGAAAACCAACCAGAGATTCGACTCTTCAAAACATCATTAATGAATTGAAACAGATCAAACCATGAATCCTCAAACCATGAATCATTTCATGAGCGATTATAATGTTATCAGAGATGATTCGTCCTTCAACAAAAGCCGACTGATTAATATAAACTAGATGAGGCATAAGCGGCTGAATCCTTTTAACCAGAATCTTAGAGACAATTTTGTAAAGCACAAAGCATAAACTGATTGGTCTAAGAACAGTTTAATGATTTGGATTGGGTACCTTAGGAAGTAAACACAAATAAGTGTAATTCCATTCTTGTGGGAAGACACCAGAATCAAAGAAACCTTGAACTTCTGCCACAATTTGATCTTCTTTTATAGTCCAGAATTTTGAAAGAAAAGACCTGTGAGTCCATCTGGACCGGAGCACTAGTGGCTTTGATAGAAAACACTGCCTCCTTGATTTCTTGTCTGGACACTGGCTTAATCAGGTTAGCATTCATATCCTCAGTAACCTTGGATTGAAGACCTTCAAACCAATCACTAAAACCAGCAGGATATGACGAGGTAAAGAGTTTCGTGAAATATTCAGATGCAACTTCTCATTTTGCAGCTTCAGAAAAATGTTCTACACCATCATCATCAATCAACATATCAATAGAGTTTCTCGTCTTTCTATCCTGAACAGAATTATGAAAGAACTTCGTGTTTTTATCCTCCGTCTACAACCACTTATATTTACATTTCTGTCTCCAATAGAGTTCTTTATTCTTATACGCTTTCACCAGTTCTTCTTTTAAAAATCTCTGATGCTAGAAAAACGGATAATAAGCAGATTGCTCACGTTCAAGTGCATCTTTAAGTTGATGAATTCAGTTAGACTTTTCTTTGTTAATTTACTTTTTTTAATATTGATTTTTATTTTATTTTTTAAAAAAAATTTTCATTTTTTAACATTTTCTAAAACTTAGTTAAATAATAATTTATTGTATTTTAATTGGTGTGTTAATCTACATTTTATTTTATGATATTTTTCAAATTTTAAAAATTTGTTGCGATTTTATTAAAATATTGATTTTCATATTTCAATTGGTGATATTAATATTTATTTTTTATCTTAATTTTTGTTGTTGAAATTTTAACATTTTCAAATTTAGTTAAAATTTTATTTTTCATATTTTAATTAGTAGTTTTAAATTCTATTTGCATATTCTCAATAACATTTAACCTCAACCACTAATAATAAATTTATAAATCTTTCATAAATATATTAGAATTTAAAAAATTTTAAAATTATCATAAATTATATTTTGTGCATCATAAATAAATGCTGTTTAAAAATTATTATATGAATTAAAGTAGAACTAAGCGTTATAAATAAATGCTGTTTTAGCAGTTTTCACACGTGTTAGCTTTTTGTTATACTTATCAAAAAGTAAATTGACTCCTTTTGATATTCTACTCTTATTTGCAAGGAGGAATCGGTTTTCACCCAATTAAGACAAGGTTATTAAATCAGGAGATTTTTTTATAACTATCATACACTAAAATACAACATATTTTAATTACTAAACAAAACCAAAAAAAATCTCTGTGTGCTCGTCTGTTTAGATGGCGTATAAAGAAAATTAAAATGGCTCTGTTAAACCCAGACGAAACCTCCGATCGCCTTCTCTCTCTGTCCTTTCCGCTCCCTCTTCCTTATCACCTATACACGGCGTTATCTTCTCCGTCTACAAACTCTTTCAGCCCTCGAGCGGTTATTTTTCCGGCCATGGAATCTTTCTTATCCGGCGGCAGGAGAGAACCGATTCTCGTCTCTGAGATGAGTCTACGCCGTTTAACATCCGCGGATATCCCAATCCATTTCCGATCACCTCTCACCGTGGCTGGAAATGATAGCCAGAAACGGAAATTCGACGATTACGCCGGCGATCATGGCGGCGATCTCATCCACAAGATGAAGAGGTACGAGGTCGACGCCGATCGCATGTCGGTGTTGCAACTACCGTCGATTCCGTGGAAACCCGGTAGGAATTTCGGCAAGGGTTGGTGTGTAACTACTTCGGCGGAGTGTTCTTCCTCTTCCCCTTGGTCTCCTTCGTCTTCCTCCTCCTCTTATCCTCCCCAGTCGGCGAATCGTGACGAGTCGACTCGGCTGCAACTTTTCGTGAGGATGATGTCCGGAGGGAAGACGATCGTGATCCACGCCGATAGGAACGATACAGTGGAGAAGCTTCATCAGAGGATCCAGCTGAAGAGTCAGATTCCGGTGAAGGAGCAACGTGTTATCTACAAAGGGAAGCAGCTACAGTTCGAGCACACGTTGAGCTACTACTCGATCGAGCAAGACTCTTCGCTGCACCTCGTCGGTCGTATGCAGAGCACGGAGCATCCGGTGGCTTGGCAGACTGTTGAGGAGATCATGTACACAGTCTCGTTAATGCACAGAGGTGAGAATCTGTACGGAGGTCACTCCAACATCAACGAGAAGCTCATCAAGTTCTTCGCCAGGATCCCTGTGGAGAGCGACTACTCTGCTGCGAAGTATCTCAAGATTCTCTGCAACTCTCCGGTTCCAGGTGCTTTGGTGATGCTCTATGCTTCTCCTTTGGAAATCAACAGATCGTGTGGGAAGAGCTCCATTAAGCTTTTCTTGAATAACTGCACTAGCTTACCGATGAAACAGCAGAACTGTTGTTTACCTGTCGTGTTAGAGTTTTGTAGATTGCTTAGGAGAGGTTGGCCTGATAACAAGCTCTATGTGTCTTGTCGGAACACCTTGGGAACGATGCTTGATTTGATCTTTTCATGTGATGAGTTTCGATTTAGGCTTTTGACAATTGGGGAGGAGGTGTACCCGTGTGTAATTGAGTTAGGCGATGTTATAGTGACAGAGTTAGTGCAGAACACAGGGCCTAGTTTGTGTGAAGTTAATAAATTTTCTTCCTTTTGGCAACCCTTGAAGAAGGCCATAATAGTCCAACATCCCGATTCAATTCCCTTTGCTTTGCCTCTTCGACATATTGTATTGGAAGCAGAGATCGAAAAGCTTTATCAGATATTCGTAAGGTTGTTGACTACAATGGACATTTGTATGATTAGAATCGAAGCTTTGATGGGTAGAAGAGGAGTTGCCAGCATTGAAGATCTGTCTACATCGTGGTCTCAATATCTTACTATTCTGAAGATTATCGACTCAATGTCTGAACTCTACCAAGGTGCCAAGGAACAGATAGCTAGTGTTTTAAAGACCAGGAAGGTTTCATTTGGCGCCCTTATTGTGAGATACACAAAAAGAGGGGATGATTACCAATGGATCTTTAAGTACAAGGAAGCTACAACCTTTGAATCTAGGAGGCATTTGGCAATGATGTTGTTTCCTGACGTGAAAGAAGACTATGAAGAGATGCACGAAATGCTCATAGATCGGTCCAATTTGTTAGCTGAATCCTTTGAGTACATAGCGAAAGCAAGCCCCGAGGCACTTCTTGGTGGAGTGTTTATGGAATTCAAGAATGAGGAAGCTACAGGTCCTGGTGTTTTAAGAGAGTGGTTCTATTTGGTATGTCAGGAGATATTTAATCCGCGAAATTCCCTCTTCCTTCGATCTGCTGATGATTTCAGAAGATTCGCACCTAATCCAGGTTCGCTTTGTTGCTTTTCTCATGACATAGCCCAAGTACAAGTGAATTGCTCGAGTATATATACACTTCAAATATAAAACGATTGTTGTTCTATCATATTAGGATCTATATACTCAAGGATTTACTAATAGAGCTGCCCTAATCCTGTGATTGGGCTGCTTCTTTTTTCCTGCTTAATGATCTGAAAGAAAGCATGAGTGAGTTGAAATCATTCAAGTTGCCATTTGAGCATCTCCAAAAGAAACTTCAAAACCTCAAATAATTTTATCTCATATATATTTGATATATATTTTATAAATTTCGTTTTTATATAAATTAAAGAAATAGTTTAAATGAAAATACAATTATTAATACAAAAATATTATATAACGATAAAAATAAATATTATACATCAATAATATTACATTAAATACAGTTAATACAAAAAAAATAACAATTTTTTTTTTACATAGAAACATAATATTACAGAAATAAAAATACAACAGTAATAATATTTTCATGTAATATATTTTATGATTTGATATTGCTTGTATTATTTTAATGTGTGTTTTTTAGTTATTCAAAAGTTTTGTGCTATAAAATAATTATGATTAATAGTAAAGGTTTTGTTGCAAAATTTAAAGTTTTTAAAGTTATATTTGAGGTTTATTTTTTGGAGACAAACCACCTCAAACCTTAAATTTGAGGTTTTTGAAACTTCAAATTTGAAGTCTCTTTTGGAGATGCTCTTAGAAGCAAGAAACAAATGCCACTCTTTTCTCTAAATTGATATAGTGTGTGATACTTACTCTCCAGTGATATTGAAGTTTTGTCTTACCATTCAGCATCCAAGGTGGATCCACTGCATCCCGATTTCTTTAAGTTCACTGGTCGAGTGATTGCTTTAGCATTGATGCATAAAGTTCAAGTGGGGGTGCTATTCGATGGTGTGTTCTTCTCCCAGTTGGCCCAGAAGAAAATTTGTTTGGAAGATATAAAGGAGACGGATCGAATCATGTACAATAGCTGCAAACAGATTCTAGAGATGGATCCAGTGTTATTCGATGCAAACGCAGGTCTTGGTCTAACATTTGTGTTGGAAACTGAGGAGCTGGGGAAAAGGGAAACAAAAGAGCTATGTGAGGACGGTAAATCCAAGGCTGTTAACAGCAAGAACAGAGAAGAATATGTCAATCTCCTAATAGAACAACGATTTGCCACTATAATCTCAGAGCAAGTAAATCAATTTTGCAAGGGTTTCTCTGAGATCCTTTCTGGATCTGTACCTGCCTTCTTCAATCGAATATACTTAGAGGATCTCGATGGGATGCTTCGAGGAGGAGAGAACCCTATAAGCGTAGATGACTGGAAAGCTCATACAGAGTACAATGGATTCAAAGAAACAGACCGTCAAATAGACTGGTTCTGGAAGGTAATACGTAAAAAGCTCGACTCTTTTTGTCTTTATAAGATTGGAACTGTGTTTTTTTGAATCCTTAAAAATCGGATTTTTTTTTTTGGTAGATTATGAAGAAAATGACAGAGGAAGAACGGAGGAGTGTACTCTTCTTTTGGACATCGACCAAGTTTATACCAGTGGAAGGGTTTAGAGGATTATCATCGAAGCTTTATATATACAGATTACATGAAGCTAATGATCGTCTTCCAACGTCTCATACTTGCTTTTACCGTCTCTGTTTACCAAGATACCCGACGAGTGCTCTCATGGAACAACGACTTCGGTTCATCGCTCAGGATCATGTCAGCTCCAGTTTCGGTAAATGGTGAATAAAATTATCAATGTTATCTCTCTCTCTCATCTTTAGGTTGGTAGATTGGTGCATTTGGTGTATAGCTAGAGTTTAGCTGTGGTCAAGCTCTGTTTATGACCTGGAGAGAAAGGTCGATGAATAGCTTGTTTCTGTAATATATGGATTAATTAATTTAAGTTGGAAACTTGTGCCAAGGAACAAAATTTTCAAAAACGAAATCGTCTCCGCGTCTATTGGGAACTGACAGATCCGATGACTAAATTTTAGGCAATTGGTTAATTTATTAATTACGATTAGCTAATGCCCAGAGAGGAGTCTGCATTTGAAGTTATTTTTGTAATTTTTTTTATACATCAAACTCTCTCAAGACTATTTTTTTTGGAATAGAGGACATCAAACTCTTTTTGAGACCATCACATTAAAGTCTTTTGAGACCATCTTTTGAACAAACATACATCAAACTCTCTCAAGACCATTTTCCGTAGACATACATCAAATCTTTCTTAAGAGCATCTCATCTTTTGAGACCATCTTTTGAATGACAAACATCAAACTCTTTTGAGACCATATTTTGAACAAATATACATCAAACTCTCTTAAGACCATTTTGTGTAGACATACATCAAACTTTTTCTAAGACCATCTCAATAGTCTCATCGTAGACACACAAAAAAAAAAAAAAGCCATAATATCATTATATTAAATAAACATTACAATAATCGTACTATCATTTGAATTGTCTTATTATTATGCGAAACTCATGGTCATCTTATATTCCGTAAAATATAAGATTTAAACAAAACAGAAACAAATTCTCATAGGTGAAAAAAAGCTTGTTACGCTGTCTTAACTTCAACAGTCTTCTCCTCTTCTTCTGCTGTCTTAACATCTTTCTCTTGCACAGTTGTTGGAATTTCAACTGGTTTCTCTTCTTCAACAGGAGATGTCTCGTCTTTTTCAAATTCTTTCTCTACCTTGGATACTTCTTCGTCCTCTTTGATTTCAACTTCAACCGCAGCAGCTGAGTCATCTGCATGAACGGTTTCTTTAGGTGTATCGATCGTTGTTGCCTCGGTCATCGCCTTCTCTTCTGTGTTTGGTACTATTTTCTCAACCTGTCGTAAGAAATCGACCAATGTTTGCATCATGAGCGATAAATTCATGGTCAACCATTTTAAATAGATTGACCTTTGGAAGATAAAATAAAAAAAGATAGAAATGAAGATTATCAAACGAAGATATAACATAGAGCACTTGTACAACCGTTTTGTTATCTGAAAATATGGTTAGTTGAGATGGTTGTGAAAATATATCACATATGTATCATAAATATCAATTGAATCATCTCTTGTGGAGACTTTTTAAACTGATGGTATAAAAAGATGGTATTAGTAGAAAATATGACATGAACATTTATAATCAATCTTGGATTTGTACACAGTACACGTGATCCTTTGCCTGGTAATTTTTTAGTTATTATAATATGATTTTATGTGTTTATGAAGCTGCTATATACATATTTGAAAATTTTATCGAGTATCAAAAATATACTGGAATTATACGATTCACTGAAAACAATAAGAAAAGAAAATTAATTACCTCAACACCAGCCATTTGGAGACTCTCGAGAAGAAAAGTATGAACAATGGAAAGAAGAAGTTTGTATATGTTTAAGAAATAAGTGAGAGTTGTGGGTGAGTTAAGCGAAGAGAAGGAGGGTATTTATAGAATTGATCTTCTAAAAAAGTAGAAACTTATAATGAAATTAAAATTTATTGAGCATATTGATGATGCCTGATGTGTCATATTTACAGGTAAAAGAACATCACTAAAGTGTGTATACTATGTAATGATGCTTAAAGTGTTCTTGTGTGGCGCGTGGAGAAGAAATGAATGTAATCAGTCTTTATCATATAACATAACATTGCTAATAATCAATTATCTGATAAAGTTGAGGGTTTTTATTTTTATTTTATTATAATTAGAAGATCCCAAACCTAAATTTAAGACTAATTTTCCAAGTCTTAAAAACATTGGTTTGTTTTGTCATTTAAAACAGATGCAATGCCCGACAATGATTAAAATGATAATAAGAAAATTTAAAAAATGAAATTATAAAATGATAACATTTTTTTCACCAATCAGATTTTTAATGTTCTCTATATAAATTATCTCGCGGATAATTATATAAGGCTAGAAAATTTTTTCTCCGTCCACATAACTTTTTAAAATAGTAAAAATTAAGTTAAAATTTTGTTAAATCCCATGTATTATATGTGGTATTAAGTATTTTTTTTTCCAACAAAAATTATATTAGAATAATACTTGTAACCAGCTTCAAAATTCTTTCTTTCAACAATTGGTAACAACCAATAATTGATATAACATCCTAGCAAGCATAGTAAATAGAGAAACAAGAAGCTCTTTTAGCGACATAATCAGAACATGGAGTTGCTTATTTTGCTTAAAATCTGAAATTTGGCTCCAAATGTCAACTTCTTGAACCAAATAATCTCATTTGTGTAGCTTATGAGTGCTAAGCTGTAGTCTTTTGCTAAGGTTGCATTACATTAGCTAAATACATGATTATCTACACAAATCATGGCCTATAAGAAAGTTACATCATGAAGGCAAGATTAGTTTTATATGCTGAAAAATCTCAATTACTTCCAAAACCAGATTATATTTGTTAACGAGTTGGTTCAGTATTAGGTGTGGTGGTACATTTGGGCATATGTAAAGTTGGCATTCATCAGTCATTATTATGCTTTCCTTTTCATCTTTTTCTTTTTTTTTCTCCCTGATTCTATTTTTCTACTTTTAAAGTTTAATTCTCTCACGTCACCTCTTTTTATTAGCTCTTTATTCCTTCTAGTTCTTTTAACCATTGCTTCTGATGTTCCAATGTTTTTATTAGATATTCAAACTAGTCTTTACAGAACAACGAAGGAATGATTCGATTCTTTTCTTGCTTTTGAAATTTATTACGAAACTTTTACTTTAATACTTTGTTGGAAGAGAACTAAGATTGAATTTAGCATCGATGCCCTGGTTTTACCAATATATAAAGTCGTGTGATAACACCTGATTGGCAAAACTCAAAACAACAACGAATACTTAAAAAGTATAAAATCTGTAAAATAGATCAACATATTATTAATTTTTAGATATATTAAAAACCCAAATCTGCTTGAAATAACGAATAATCAAAATTTTTTAAAAAACTGTAATATCTGCTTAAGTAGGCATAGGCATTCGAGTACCCATTCGGGTTCGGTTTGAGGTCATTCGGGTTTTGGGTTTTCGAGAGCATAAATTTTAATTGTATTCGGGTATTATAAATTATCGGTTCGGATTCGGTTCGGGTTTTCTCGGGTTTGGTTTGGGCTTAGTAACACATGTAAAACTCGATAAAACCCGAAATAATTTCGGTTTCGGTTTTATTTCGGAGTTTGAGACCCAAAATACTTATTTTAGACTAAAAACATGTTGTCAATTTAGACTATAACATAAAAAATTGTAAAAAAAGAAGATAATTTAATTTAGAAACCATATTATTATTCAAAACTCAAACAATATTATTGAAACTTAAAACCAAATTGTTAAAACTTAAAACTTCAAACAAAAAGCAACATTGCTAAAAATGCAAACAAAAGTTAAATTCTTCAAACTTCAACTCCAAACTTCAGTTCTCTTCTACACTTGCATTCTCAAACTCTGAAAAAAACAAACAAAGAAAAAACACTAAGATATCAAAAAGCAATTATATAAAAAATATGATGAAGATCGAAACACATATCTTTCTCAAGCTTATCTAGCATCAACTTCAGCTAATATCTGTTCATTTGTGATGACATTTTCACATAACTTGATGTCAGCCTGCATCCACTGATCAGTACACATTAGCATCTCTATCATGCCGAAAGTAATCATTACATAATGACAACTGTTGTTTGAAAGTAATCACAAAAATTTCTTGTTGCAAAACACGATCTAATTTCTACTCAAATACAAAGAAGAAATAAGAATACCTGCTGTTAATCTCTTGATGCACTGATTTTTTGACGTCTCGTATAACTGAAGAGAAGATGAAGCTCTTTGATTTGGTTTTTGAAATCGAAGACATTATATATAATAACTGAGATTAGGATTTCAAATTCGAAGAAGGAAAATGAAATCAGCGAGAGAATATGAGAGAATCAAAACTAAGAAATGATTTTCGGAGATTGAGAATCAACATATTCAGATTTGGGGAGGTGAATATTTTGCGTGAAAATGAATTCATATCATCAATGATATCAATAGATATTCTAAAGGTGAAAATCTTACCGGATTAGGAAAGTAATAAATAGATATTCAGGTTTTATCCGACCTAAACAGACACCCGAAATACCAAATAAACACGTCCATTCGATTATTTGTCAAGATCCGAACCCAATCTGAGCCGGTTTTTTCGATCCAGGTTCGGATTATATGCCCCGGCTTCTGCCTAAGACTAGTTAAAAAGCTAAAAAGTAGATTTGTTGTCGTTTTCTCTGAATTTGAAGTCATCAAACACAAATGGAAAAAATTTTATAATTAACTCCAAAAAACTTCAACAATTGTATATTTTTTTACCTTTATTCATAAGCACCACTTTGATACTTTTACCAAAACATCTGCAAATCTTACCGAAATAAGCAAAGCATCCCAGTTTTGTAATAGACGCTAATCAAATCGTACCAAAATTAAACCGGATATAGATCTGGAGAAGATTTTATAGAGAGCACTGTTATCACCAAAAAAAAAAAAACAAAAGAACAAGAGAAACAGAAGCAGAATCTACCAGCATAAACAATAAAATTTAAGTGTTTAGATTTGGTTTCATGTAGTTGACAAAAAAAAAAAAAAAAGATTTAGTTTCATGTCAAAGTTTCTACAGAGATTGTCTGGTTTCAACGTTTGTGTCAGAAAACCATATCGTCTTTGTCTCTACTTCACGAGTTTTCTCAATACAGACTCTGCGCGCTGCTCAAATCGAGGTAGAGCCCATTCGTGCTGGATTATGTCGAGACCATCTTTCTCTGCACCCAAGCTCTGATGCAATGATACTGAATTAGTTATGGCCAAAGATCGAAAATGACAAAACAGAGTAAAATTTGAACATAACACTTTGAGAATGATCACAAGGAAGGTTAATATATATAATGAATACCTTTGAAGCATCAAACCCAAACCCACCCATTTGCATCATACGTTGTGTATCATCAATGGCTGCATAAGAAGTAAAACGTATACCATAATTACCAAAGCATTAGATTTTGAAGGAGGAGGATCAAAACTAGTAATGCGGAAATATCAAACCATTTTCATCTCCGAGAATGAGACTGAACAAGCCTCTTAATCCAAACAAGTTCAAGAAGTACCTGAAAAGTGACAGAAACGCTCATGAAACAAGAGAGTGGACAATAACCAGAAGCATATTGAGAAATTTGGAAAGGACCGAGATAACACCGAATCCTTTATGTAACTTGGGTACTTACCACGAACGGCTACTCACATAGCTTACATCAACAGTGCTCAAGTCGATGCCATTCTGTAACATTGATCTGAACCTTTGGGTCAGTGGAAACGGTATTTTGGCTGTAATATAAACGAAGAAGACTCAGATGCATGCAATATGGAATCATAAATACTTGCATAGACTACAGCATGAAGGAGACTGATTATCTGATGAAACAACCAGGTTATCAAATTCATGATTGCTGTTTATGAAGTGACGAAGAACAATTTCTATAAAGAAATAAAAACCTGCAACAAATCCAGAGAAGAAGAAGTTGACCCATGCAAAAGTGAGCGTCTGCAAAATGGTACGTTATATCAGTTTCCTATATAGACAACACCACAAAGGCAGATGGAAATTTTCAAATTCAATATACCTGTGGAATAATCATCGAAAGGTTCTTCTTCATCATATCCATAGCCATGTTAGGATCAGAAAACATTTGAGCTTGAGGATTTGTGCCTTGGCCCTTGGGAACATGTAGCAAACCATTCTCCTATAGCAATCAAACACATATTTTCACAGCATTACATATCCAAAAGATAGGGACTAACTAATGCACTAATCCGAAACTGTACATCTGATAAACCCCCATAGATCATTCTACTTTCCCTCAAGCAAAGTATAAAGATATAATAAAAGAGTGACAATAATCAACTACACCGAGCTTGGTACACTTATGACTTATCTTCGGATATCAAAAAGGTAACAACTTTCTACACCAATGATAACACTTTTGACTTAAACAAGCTTCGAGTAACTGATCAAAACAAAACTCAGATAGATTGTGACAAACAAAGATCTTCAAGTATATTAGAGTACTTAAAAGAACACTACGTACGTATCCACAACAGAATCAAGCTTCAGAGAATCACACAGCTTACAAAAGTCACGAACTTGTGAAACCAAAACTGGGACAAGCGAAAGGTCAAATCTTTCTTCAGAAAGAAGCATACCTCGTTGCTAAAGTAGACTCTACGAGTGCGGAATGATCTCGGCGGGATGAAATTGGCACCGGCTTTAAGATTCCGAGCTCTGATAATAACTTGCCTGGAAAAAAAAAACAAAGACAAAATCGAATCAGCTAAAACAAAACACAGAGATCATCGTGCAGAGAAGTGAGAAAACTGACCCTTCTTTGACCATCTTAGCATCGGGAGCTGGAGAAGAACGCATGAGCTTAGACACAAAGTATCGGAGGATTCCGATGAGAACCATCACAACGGAGAGAGGAATCAAAACCCAATCTCTAATCGCCGTATCAAGAACCAAATCCTCCGCCATTGTAAATTCCCTCCGACTTCGTTTTCTCCTCTTCTAAACCCTAATTATATCGCTTGCTTCCTTCTTCTGAGATCTTCTCTCTTGTTCGATTCGGTGAAGCAAACACGATCTGAGAGTCTCTGAGAAATCAAAGTATTAGTGGAAGTATTTTTTTAGGTGTTGACAATCCGGTTTGGTTTAGCGGCTCAATTTGAATTTTGGTTAGCTCAGTTCGGTTGGATCCGGTTTCTTCTCTTGGGTTTCCAAATTGACTCAATTGGGCTAGGCTTTGATTGGGTAAACGAAATGCTTTTATTTATTTGTTTTTTGTTTTTTTTTTGGCATATAAAAAGATCTCAAACCTTCTGAGTGGGCGAGAGGCGCCGCTAAGTTTCCTTTATAAAACCCTAAATCGCTGTCTACTTATTAACCAAATCAAAAACCCTAGCTTCCTCCTCTTTCATTTTCCATCTCTTCTCTTAGAACCTCGGAGGCGAAGATGACGGTAGAAGGAGTAAACCCTAAGGCGTATCCTCTAGCTGATTCTCAGCTAGCTGTAACAATCCTGGATCTTGTTCAGCAAGCTACGAATTACAAACAGCTTAAGAAGGGAGCTAATGAAGCTACCAAGACATTGAACCGTGGGATCTCAGAGTTCGTTGTTATGGCTGCTGATGCTGAGCCTCTCGAGATTCTTCTTCATCTTCCTTTGCTCGCTGAAGATAAGGTATTGATTTCTTCTTGTTAATCACTGCAAGTTTTAGTTAAAGAAAGTGTATGAATCTCTGTTCTTATGGTGATGATGATAACATATAATCCCAGCTCTATGAGGCCTTTTGTGGTCTAGGAGTATAACTATGTTCATATATGTATCTGAGCCTTAAGATCTTAAAATTTCAGATTAAAATCGTTATTTTTTTAATTAGGGTTTTAATTACTGTTCTAATTCTGTTTATTTTAATTATGTTTTCCAAATTTTTTTGTTTGGATTAGGGTTTAAGCGGCTGTGATGATAACATATTATCCCAGCTCATTATGAGACCTTTTGTGGTCAAGGAAAATAACTGTTTTCTAACATTTTTTCTGAGCCCTTAAACCCTGAAAATTATATTCTTGTTTTTGTTAATGCAATGTTGATCTTGTTCCCTATGATGATTTAAAAGCTAATGTATACCTGATAAAGTTTTTACATGATTTGTAATTGATTTTCTGAGGGAGCTAAGTGTTTTTTTTGGTCATTTTTGTTTAATTTTGAAAGAAAATAAATAATTCCCTATGATGGTTTAACCATGCTAATACTGATTTCTTGTGATTGAATCAAAGTTTAATTGACTGAGGGAATTTCTTTAAGAAGTCTGTACTGGGTTTGTCTCTGATTAAATCAAATAAGTACACTATTCTTTTCTCAATCAAGATATGTTTTTAGGTTTTATCTAAGAATAAGAATAAGCCCTTATTGAGATAATGAAGGAGTTACACAATCTTCTTATGCATATTCTCATTGTTACCAAATAGGTTTATCTCACGCAGACATATGAAGGCTAATTTGTTTTTGGTACAATCACCAAATTTGTATAAACTACACTTTCAATGTTGTTTCTGTATAACATATTTTAAGTGATGAGTTTAGTCAGTGTTTTCTTTTATTGAATTGAGCTCTTACAATCTCCAATATCAGGATGTAGTTTGTGGGTATCATCATCTGTTGATTCATGAAACTTACAAAGACCAAAGAATTTGATTTTAAGCATATTATTCATATTGATTTGTTCTTGTCTAGTTGAAACAGGCTTCATATCCATATCTTTATTCTGAGTCTGTAACTAACCATTTGTTCTGTCATTTTCTCTTTGAATTGTTGCAGAATGTGCCGTATGTCTTTGTGCCATCGAAGGAGTCCCTTGGAAGAGCATGTGGTGTAACAAGACCCGTGATTGCTTGTTCAGTTACATCAAACGAAGGTAGCCAGTTGAAGTCTCAAATTCAGCAGCTTAAGGATGCTATTGAGAAGCTCCTCATCTAAGTTTTTTGGTGGGTTATGAATGATGGGTCTCTCTCCATTTTTTGGAAAGAGGCTTTGACTGAAGTGAGTTTGTGCAACTTTAGCTTATGAGAAAAAACAAAAAATCCTATCCGTTTTGAAGTTTGTAATGCTTTTATTTCATGTTGTGTTGCTTCAACTGCAGTTTTGAACAAGAACAATTATTTATAAATTGAGTTTCTTAGATTTTGTTTATTGGTTTGGTGATTTTGGTACTTTTGTTGAAACATACTGGAAAAATAGACAATGCAAGGAGAAGCGAAATGAAGCAATTCATCAATACGATACAATCCTTAACATTACTTGAAAACAATGTTTTTAAATCCGGCTGTGGTTGGTTTATCCAATTTTGAGTTGTGTTAGATATCCGATTTGAGTTATACCATAAAATCAGTAAAATTTAGTAGAATCAGTGCTCCATTTCAATAAAAAAATTAAGTTTAAAAGAAAAAATTAAATTATAAAAAACTTTTATTAAAAAACATTGAAGTTTCTATTTAAAAAATACATTTATTATTATTATTTGTTTATTATAAACTATTTAATTAGTTTTAATTTAATTTTACATAATTATTTTAAATAACTAATTAAACTACTATATAACTAATTAAATAAAAACTTCACTTAATTATATATTATAGTTAATGAAGTTTCCATAAGACCAAAAAAAAAATACTAAAAAAAAATGGTGATGTTAGTCTTTCTCTCTATGTCAGAGGGCAAATCAGTCTTTTTAAGTGACAAGTCTCACTCTCTGTATAATTTGTATCTTCTCGTATTTCTTCTACATCCGACCTTATTGATTAATTTGTATCATCTGAAAGACGGGACACAAATTCTAATTGCGATCTCGAACCAGAAGGTAACACGAACCCTAGAGATTTGAACACACACAATCGCCCGATTCACCTTCGATTCCTTCTGTGATCTTCCGTGATTTCGATTCTGAAATCGCGAAACCCTAAATTTTCAATTTTCTGGGTTGTGTACAGAGAGAAGAAGGGCGAGTTCTTGGATCGTAGCAACATGTCGAACTGTTTGACGCTGAAGCCGGCGTGTATGGGCTGTGGATCGCAGTCCGATTTGTACGGAAGCTCGTGCAGGCATATGACGTTATGCTTGAAGTGCGGTAAAACCATGGCGGAGAACAAAGCCAAGTGTCTCGATTGTGGAGCCGTCCTCACGAGATTGATTAGGGTTTGATTCTTTTGATTTCAACAATTCAATTTGTATTTAGAAGAAAAAAAAATAAAATTTTTATTGTTTTTTTAGGAATACAACGTACGTGCGGCTACACCAACAGATAAGAACTACTTCATTGGGAGATTTGTGACTGGTCTTCCTAATTTCAAGAAAGGCTCTGAGAATAAATGGTCTCTTCGTAAAGATATACCTCAAGGTCGTCAGTTTACAGATGCACAACGGGTATATTGTGATGTTCTTTATACAAATCATTTTGATGTTTTGTAAATGCTTATGAGTTTTGTGATGTTTTTTTAGGAGAAGTTAAAGAACAGACCTTGGATCTTGGAAGATGAGACTGGGCAGTTTCAGTACCAGGGACAACTTGAAGGCTCTCAGTCTGCAACTTACTATCTCTTAGTGATGCAGAACAAGGAGTTTGTCGCTATTCCTGCTGGTTCTTGGTATGGAGAAACGAAATTTTGTTTTGTTGTTATGTTTCTTATTCTGCGTTACAGTTTCTGAGAGCGTTCTTATTCTGTGTTAGGTATAACTTCAACAAGGTTGCACAGTATAAGCAACTTACACTGGAAGAAGCAGAAGAGAAGATGAAGAATCGTAGGAAAACTGCTGATGGGTATCAAAGGTGGATGATGAAAGCCGCGAATAATGGTCCAGCCTTGTTTGGGGAAGTTGAGACTGACAAAGAGGCTGGTGGAAGCAGTGGAGGTGGTGGTAGAGGTCGTAAGAAGTCATCAGGCGGTGAGGAAGAAGAAGGTAATGTCTCTGACAGAGGGGAGGAAGATGAAGAGGAAGAGGCATCACGGAAGAGTAGACTCGGTCTTAATAAAAAGAGTAATGATGATGATGAAGAAGGTCCAAGGGGTGGTGATCTTGACATGGATGATGATGACATTGAGAAGGGTGAGTTGCTGTTATCTTCTGTATAACAAAACTGGAGTAGTGTCTGTAACGTTTCTTAACGTGTTTTGATTTATTTAGGGGATGACTGGGAGCATGAAGAAATTTTCACGGATGATGATGAGGCTGTTGGTAATGATCCCGAGGAACGTGAAGATCTTCTGGCGCCTGAGATTCCTGCTCCTCCAGAAATAAAGCAGGTCTGTTTTTTTTTATTACTGTTTTAGTCATTTCTTTAGGTGAAATTTCTTTTAAGCATTATCCAAATTTCTATGTTTACTAAATACTGGATTGTTGACTTCCCTTGCAGGACGAGGATGATGAAGAAAATGAAGAAGAGGAGGGAGGGTTGAGTAAATCTGGTAAAGAGCTGAAGAAATTGCTCGGCAAGTCTAATGGTTTGAATGAATCTGATGAAGAAGACGACGATGATTCAGATGAGGTAAGCCCTCTTCAGTTTTCGACACATATAGCTTGTAAATCAACTTGTTCAGTTCTGAAGCACACTCTTTTGATTATATCTTTGCTACTATATAAAGTGGTTTTGATCATTCTGAATGTCATTTCATAGGAGGAGGAGACGAACTTCAGTCCAATTACGAATTCAAAGCAAAAGGATGCGACCAAAGAAGAACCTGTTGAAAGCACTCCTCGTGGAACACCTTCTGCTAAACCATCCAAGGGGAAGAGAAAACTAAATGATGGCGATTCTAAAAAACCTAGCAGCTCTGTTCAGAAGAAAGTGAAGTCTGAAAATGTAAGACACTTGCTTCTGTTTTTGTGCTCTTTTTCCATGAGGCGAAGAGGTTCTTTATAGGATTGTCGGCTTGAACTGATAAGGGATTGTTGGAGTGTTTACTTGTCTTGTCATTTGATAAACTGTTTGTCTGTAAGCAGGAGTCGAAAGCTTCTGTGAAGGAAGAGAAAAATAATAACTCGGTTTCCAAATCCAACGCACCGACAAAATCAGTGAAAGCGGAACCAACTCCAGCTCCGGCAGCCTCAGCTGCTACTGGGCCTGTGACTGAAGACGAAATCCGCGCTGTTCTGATGGAGAAGAAGCAAGTCACTACACAGGACCTTGTCTCCAGGTTTAAGGCAAGGCTTAAGACCAAAGAGGTAATATTTGCTTTACTACTCTATATTCAATTCCTTCTTTAAGAAACCTTATATGGTTATGATATCCTTTTACGGATTTTACAGGACAAGAACGCTTTTGCCGATATTCTGAGGAAGATCTCAAAGATACAGAAGAATGCTGGTGCTCAAAACTTTGTCGTTTTAAGAGAAAAATGAGAGATTTTACTATCTTCAGGACTAACTCTGTTGAGGGAAAAATGAGAGATTTTTACTATGTTCAGAATCAGAACTAACTCTTTGTTTTTTTTTTTTTTCCCATGATCTCACGCCAGTTAATCGAACATGTGGATGATTTCTCATTTCTTGATTTATAAACATACCAGTTAATCGAACATGTGGATGATTTCTCATTTCTTGATTTCTGCACATAAGAATCAAGTTACATGTTCACAAGGACAGGTTAACTTGATTTATCTGAGCAAGATAATAACACTACCATACAAATTCTATTTATCTCTTTGCGAGCCCGACAAAACATCAAGAAAGTATTTGCCAAATACGAGTTAGCACTTAAAAACCATGAAGACATGCCAGATAGCATGTCCTAGTGGGATACTACTGTCTTGCAGAAAAAAGTGTCACAGAGCTAACAGATGCTTCCAACAAAAAGAGTAGCAACCATGACTTCAGTAAAACTTGGCAGGCAATTATTAGTCCATGTCACACCAAATTGATAATATTTTATTTTATTTATTTATTTATTGAAAGACATGTTATTATTTTTATGTAACTTTTTTTTAGAAAACAAATTACAAGCCAATAATAGTATTCTCTCGATTATTTATTAATTTTTAAAATATATATTATCTTACAAAGCCAAAGTTAAAATTGAGCCTATCATAAAATTTATCCCACCAAACCCCAATAATATCGCCAGCTTTGAAATTTCTTTTTGCAAGAATTGTATCCCACCCATATAATTTGAAGTTTCCATCTCCTTCTCTTTTCATGGTAAGAGTTGTTGTGATTTTAGAATCGTATTCGAATAGATCGACCAATTCTGCTGAGTCATGTCGTGACAATCCTGCACAGCGTTTTTTACTCCACCAAGGAAATAAGTTGGCTTCTACCAACTCTTTGGACATGGTTATCGTACCACTGGAATCTGTGTCTGATGCCTTCAACGTTATCATGATGTTCAACTGGTTGCTTGGATCAAACGGCTTATCACGACACAACTCAGTTCTTGCCATGATATTGGTGTTTATTTTTCAATGTTCTTTACTAAGTAAAGTTTTTATGTAAGATCTGTAATGAATGATTTGTTTATGCATGGGTTCAGGATATATATAATAACAATAAGTTGGATCGCGTGAGTGATTGTAATTAAGAGTTTGTGACTGAAAAAAGATATGCTTTTCTTTCATGAATATCAATTGATTCAATATTAATTCTTGAATATTCTGTATTAAACATAAATTATCAATGTAAACTTGAAAACTATATTCATTACTTGATTCTTTCTAAAATATATGATTAAGTAAAAAAATTCAAACTAGTTTTTCTATTGACATTTGTTGGTCACTGTATTTCACAATTATTTTTTCAAAAAGTACATATTTTTACCTTCATATTATTCTAAGGTAATACAACACTTATGTAACTTTTTTTGTCAAAAATAGAAAATCGTCCCAAAAAAAATATATTAAAAATATATTTTCTTTGATTCACTCTAATAGATAAATAAATAAAAAAACTATTTTCTGATATGTGTATATATATAAAAGTATATGATCTTTATTGTAATCATATCATCATTGGTTTTCTCTGTTTTTTTTTTTGTGTAGTACGGTTCAAGTTTGTTTATGCACAACTCATGTGAAGGAAAAAGGATGTACCGTCTGATCCAGACAGCAAATGGAACATTATCATAACGTTGACAGAATCAGACACGGGTTCGAATAATACGATAACGTTCCCAAAAGAGTTAGTAGAAGCTAAGTTATTTCCTTGGTGGCGTTAAAGAACTTTCCGTAGGATTGTTAGAACACAACTAGTTTGAGATGGTAGATCTCTTTGAGTACGATTCTAAAATTACGACAACTGTGGCCATGAAAAAAGATGAGCATGGAAACTTCAAATTATGTGGATGGCGTTGTGTTATTTGGAAAAGAAGTTTCAGGACCGGCGATGTTATTGTATTTTGATGGGATAAAAATTTCGGTAGGCTTAATTTCGAACTACTCATGATCGCTTAAGCAGATTAAAACAGATATTAGCAACTTCATTTCTCAAAATATATATAAGCCAAGTTCTGATTTGCTGATGTTTTAATTTTTATTAAGTTGTTTGTTTTAGTACTATTTAAACTTTTAATCTCTCTTCTCAACTTCAACTTCATTTGCTTCTAGACATCATGCATGTTATTCTTACTAAGATAAATCTCTTTGGCATTATCTTAGCAAACAAAATCCAATTGTGCATTGTAAGATAATATATTGAGAATTAATAAAGAGTTAAGAGAAAAGTTTCTCCAGTTTTTTGTATGTATAATTATTTTCTCTGTTTTCGGGATATATAATATAACAACATTAAGTTGTACGTGTTGAATAGGTGATTGTAGTTAAGAGTTTAAGACTATAAAAAGATACCGTTTTCTTTCATTGATATAGTAAGACTCATGTGCTATTAATTGAATATATTATATCTCTTAGCCAAAATAAAATTAATTTGTTTAACACTTCGTAATTTTGTGACTAATGTTTCAAAATTACCTTTTCAATGTTTCTATAACCATAAAATGTTAGTCTTCCAAACAAAAAAAATGTAATGGTTTCTGCGGATACACTAATCCCTTTGTGTTTTGTTTGTAAGCGCATCGGATATAACCATTTGTGGAAAACAATATTAGATCATTAATAATAATTTATTATATAAATGTACGGATTTTAAATAATCTTTAACATTATTTACCAATAATTCCATGTTAACAAACAAAATCGAACTATACTCCAAAACAAAACAGAAAATAGATGATGATATAATAAATCATCTTTAAAATAAAGATATATAAATATATATATATATTATTTTTTTTCTTTCAAATGAATACATTCTTAGAAAATGAATAAAATAACATTTTGTTGTGCACGCAAATCTAAAGCTTTGTTTTCCTCAGAAAATATTTTATTTTATTTATTTATTGAAAGATATATTACAAACCAATATTTATAAATCTTAGTATTTCATAGACAAGTCTTCTCTCGACTTTTTATTAATTCTTAAAATATATTATCTTACAAATCCAAAGAAATCTATTTATAACTATTAATGGAAACCATGCATGATCTCTAAAAACATAGCTCAAATAGAACTAAAAAAGACCATTAACAACAATAAGAAGCAAACCAGAAAGTAAATTATTTATTTACATACCCCATAGTTTACCTATATACGATCGATGAAACCTGAGAAGTAGCCTTATACATATATTCGATAAATGATGTTGCAAAGACCCGGTCCATCAACTAATTAAGCAACCGAGAGTAAGTTAAAATTGAGCTTATCATAAAATTTATCCCACCAAAACCCAATAATATCGCCAGCTTTGAAATTTCTTTTTGCAAGAATTGTATCCCACCCATATAATTTGAAGTTTACATCTCCTTCTCTTTTCATGGTAAGAGTTGTTGTGATTTTAGAATCGTATTCGAATAGATCGACCAGTTCTGCTGAGTCATGTCGTGACAATCCTGCACAGCGTTTTTTACTCCACCAAGGAAATAAGTTGGCTTCTACCAACTCTTTGGACATGGTTATCGCACCACTGGAATCTGTGTCTGATGCCTTCAACGTTATCATGATGTTCAACTGGTTGCTTGGATCAAACGGCTTATCACGACACAACTCAGTTCTTGCCATGATATTGGTGTTTATTTTCAATGTTCTTTACTAAGTAAAGTTTTTATGTAAGATCTGTAATGAATGATTTTTTTATGCATGGGCTCAGGATATATATAATAACAATAAGTTGGATCGCGTGAGTGATTGTAATTAAGAGTTTGTGACTGAAAAAGATATGCTTTTCTTTCATGAATATCAATTGATTCAATATTAATTCTTGAATATTCTGTATTAAACATAAATTATCAATGTAAACTTGAAAACTATATTCATTACTTGATTCTTTCTAAAATATATGATTAAATAAAAAAATTCAAACTAGTTTTTCTATTGACATTTGTTGGACACTGTATTTCACAATTATTTTTTCAAAAAGTACATATTTTTACCTTCATATTATTCTAAGGTAATACAACACTTATATAGTCAAAAATAGAAAATCGTCCCAAAAAAATATATTAAAAATATATTTTCTTTGATTCACTCTAATAGATAAATAAATAAAAAATTATTTTCTGATTTGTGTATATATATAAAAATATATGATCTTTATTGTAATCATATCATCATTGGTTTTCTCTGTTTTTTTTTTGTGTAGTACGGTTCAAGTTTATTTATTCACAACTCATGGGAAGGAAAAAGGATGTACCGTTTGATCCAGACAGGAAATGGAACATTATCATAACGTTGACAGAATCAGACACGGGTTCGAACAATACGATAACGTTCCCAAAAGAGTTAGTAGAAGCTAAGTTATTTCCTTGGTGGCGTTAAAGAACTTTCCGTAGGATTGTTAGAACACGAGTAGTTTGAGATGGTAGATCTCTTTGAGTACGATTCTAAAATTACGACAACTGTGGCCATGAAAAAAGATGAGCATGGAAACTTCAAATTATGTGGATGGCGTTGTGTTATTTGGAAAAGAAGTTTCAGGACCGGTGATGTTATTGTATTTTGATGGGATAAAAATTTCGGTAGGCTTAATTTCGAACTACTCATGATCGCTTAAGCAGATTAAAACAGATCTTAGCAACTTCATTTCTCAAAATATATATAAGCCAAGTTCTGATTTGCTGATGTTTTAATTTTTATTAAGTTGTTTGTTTTAGTACTATTTAAACTTTTAATCTCTCTTCTCAACTTCAACTTCATTTGCTTCTAGACATCATGCATGGTATTCTTACTAAGATAAATCTCTTTGGCATTATCTTAGCAAACAAAATCCAATTGTGCATTGTAAGATAATATATTGAGAATTAATAAAGAGTTAAGAGAAAAGTTTCTCCAGTTTTTTGTATGTATAATTATTTTCTCTGTTTTCGGGATATATAATATAACAACATTAAGTTGTACGTGTTGAATAGGTGATTGTAGTTAAGAGTTTAAGACTATAGAAAGATACCGTTTTCTTTCATTGATATAGTAAGACTTATGTGCTATTAATTGAATATATTATATCTCTTAGCCAAAATAAAATTAATTTGTTTAACACTTCGTAATTTTGTGACTAATGTTTCAAAATTACCTTTTTAATGTTTCTATAACCATAAAATGTTAGTCTTCCAAACAAAAAAAATGTGAAGGTTTCTGTGGATACACTAATCCCTTTGTGTTTTGTTTGTAAGCGCATCGGATATAACCATTTGTGGAAAACAATATTAGATCATTAATAATAATTTATTATATAAATGTACGGATTTTAAATAATCTTTAACATTATTTACCAATAATTCCATGTTAACAAACAAAATCGAACTATACTCCAAAACATAACAGAAAATAGATGATTATATAATAAATCATCTTTAAAATAAAGATATATATATATATATATATATATATATATATTATTTTTTTTCTTTCAAATGAATACATTCTTAGAAAATGAATAAAATAATATTTTGTTGTGCATGCATATCTAAAGCTTTGTTTTCCTCAGAAAATAATTTATTTTATTTATTTATTGGAAGACATATTATTATTTTTTGAACCTTTTTTGAAAGATATATTACAAGCCAATATTTATAAATCTTAGTATTTCATAGACAAGTTTTCTCTCGACTTTTTATTAATTCTTAAAATATATTATCTTACAAATCCAAAGGAATCTATTTATAACTATTAATGGAAACCATGCATGATCTCTAAAAACATAGCTCAAATAGAACTAAAAAAGACCATTAACAACAATAAGAAGCAAACCAGAAGGTAAATTATTTATTTACGTACCCCATAGTTTACCTATATACGATCGATGAAACCTGAGAAGTAGTCTTATACATATATTCGATAAATGATGTTGCAAAGACCCGGTCCATCAATTAATTAAGCAATCGAGAGTAAGTTAAAATTGAGCCTATCATAAAATTTATCCCACCAAACCCCAATAATATCGCCAGCTTTGAAATTTCTTTTTGCAAGAATTGTATCCCACCCATATAATTTGAAGTTTCCATTTCCTTCTCTTTTCATGGTAAGAGTTGTTGTGATTTTAGAATCGTATTCGAGTAGATCGACCAATTCTGCTGAGTCATGTTGTGACAATCCTGCACAGCGTTTTTTACTCCACCAAGGAAATAAGTTGGCTTCTACCAACTCTTTGGACATGGTTATCGTACCACTGGAATCTGTGTCTGATGCCTTCAACGTTATCATGATGTTCAACTGGTTGCTTGGATCAAACGGCTTATCACGACACAACTCAGTTCTTGCCATGATATTGGTGTTTATTTTTCAATGTTCTTTACTAAGTAAAGTTTTTATGTAAGATTTGTAATGAATGATTTGTTTATGCATGGGTTCAGGATATATATAATAACAATAAGTTGGATCGCGTGAGTGATTGTAATTAAGAGTTTGTGACTGAAAAAGATATGCTTTTCTTTCATGAATATCAATTGATTCAATATTAATTCTTGAATATTCTGTATTAAACATAAATTATCAATGTAAACTTGAAAACTATATTCATTACTTGATTCTTTCTAAAATATATGATTAAATAAAAAAATTCAAACTAGTTTTTCTATTGACATTTGTTGGTCACTGTATTTCACAATTATTTTTTCAAAAAGTACATAATTTTACCTTCATATTATTCTAAGGTAATACAACACTTATGTAACTTTTTTTGTCAAAAATAGAAAACCGTCCCCAAGAAAATATATTAAAAATATATTTTCTTTGATTCACTCTAATAGATAAATAAAAAACAAAACTATTTTCTGATATGTGTATATATATAAAAGTATATGATCTTTATTGTAATCATATCATCATTGGTTTTCTCTGTGTTTTTTTTTTTTTTTTGTGTAGTACGGTTCAAGTTTGTTTATGCACAACTCATGGGAAGGAAAAAGGATGTACCGTTTGATCCAGACAGGAAATGGAACATTATCATAACGTTGACAGAATCAGACACGGGTTCGAACAATACGATAACGTTCCCAAAAGAGTTAGTAGAAGCTAAGTTATTTCCTTGGTGGCGTTAAAGAACTTTCCGTAGGATTGTTAGAACACGACTAGTTTGAGATGGTAGATCTCTTTGAGTACGATTCTAAAATTACGACAACTGTGGCCATGAAAAAAGATGAGCATGGAAACTTCAAATTATGTGGATGGTGTTGTGTTATTTGGAAAAGAAGTTTCAGGACCGGCGATGTTATTATATTTTGATGGGATAAAAATTTCGGTAGACTTAATTTCGAACTACTCATGATCGCTTAAGCAGATTAAAACGAATCTTAGCAACTTCATTTCTCAAAATATATATAAGCCAAGTTCTGATTTGCTGATGTTTTAATTTTTATTAAGTTGTTTATTTTAGTACTATTTAAAACTTTTAATCTCTCTTCTCAACTTCAACTTCATTTGCTTCTAGACATCATGCATGTTATTCTTACTAAGATAAATCTCTTTGGCATTATCTTAGCAAACAAAATCCAATTGTGCATTGTAAGATAATATATTGAGAATTAATAAAGAGTTAAGAGAAAAGTTTCTCCAGTTTTTTGTATGTATAATTATTTTCTCTGTTTTCGGGATATATAATATAACAACATTAAGTTGTACGTGTTGAATAGGTGATTGTAGTTAAGAGTTTAAGACTATAAAAAGATACCGTTTTCTTTCATTGATATAGTAAGACTCATGTGCTATTAATTGAATATATTATATCTCTTAGCCAAAATAAAATTAATTTGTTTAACACTTCGTAATTTTGTGACTAATGTTTCAAAATTACCTTTTTAATGTTTCTATAACCATAAAATGTTAGTCTTCCAAACAAAAAAAATGTGATGGTTTCTGCGGATACACTAATCCCTTTGTATTTTGTTTGTAAGCGCATCGGATATAACCATTTGTGGAAAACAATATTAGATCATTAATAATAATTTATTATATAAATGTACGGATTTTAAATAATCTTTAACATTATTTACCAATAATTCCATGTTAACAAACAAAATCGAATTATACTCAAAAACAGAACAGAAAATAGATGATGATATAATAAATCATCTTTAAGATAAAGATATATATATATATATATATATATATATATATATATATTATTATTTTTCTTTTAAATGAATACATTCTTAGAAAATGAATAAAATAACATTTTGTTGTGCACGCATATCTAAAGTTTTGTTTTCCTTAGAAAATATTTTATTTTATTTATTTATTGGAAGACATATTATTATTTTGTGAACCTTTTTTGAAAGATATATTACAAGCCAATATTTATAAATCTTAGTATTTCGTAAACAAGTCTTCTCTCGACTTTTTATTAATTCTTAAAATATATTATCTTACAAATCCAAAAAAATCTATTTATAACTATTAATGGAAACCATGCATGATCTCTAAAAACATAGCTCAAATTGAACTAAAAAAGACCATTAACAACAATAAGAAGCAAACCAGAAGGTAAATTATTTATTTACATACCCCATAGTTTACCTATATACGATCGATGAAACCTGAGAAGTAGCCTTATACATATATTTGATAAATGATGTTGCAAAGACCCGGTCCATCAACTAATTAAGCAACCGAGAGTAAGTTAAAATTGAGCCTATCATAAAATTTATCCCACCAAAACCCAATAATATCGCCAGCTTTGAAATTTCTTTTTGCAAGAATTGTATCCCACCCATATAATTTGAAGTTTCCATCTCCTTCTCTTTTCATGGTAAGAGTTGTTGTGATTTTAGAATCGTATTCGAATAGATCGACCAATTCTGCTGAGTCATGTCGTGACAATCCTGCACAGCGTTTTTTACTCCACCAAGGAAATAAGTTGGCTTCTACCAACTCTTTGGACATGGTTATCGTACCACTGGAATCTGTGTCTGATGCCTTCAACGTTATCATGATGTTCAACTGGTTGCTTGGATCAAACGGCTTATCACGACACAACTCAGTTCTTGCCATGATATTGGTGTTTATTTTTCAATGTTCTTTACTAAGTAAAGTTTTTATGTAAGATTTGTAATGAATGATTTGTTTATGCATGGGTTCAGGATATATATAATAACAATAAGTTGGATCGCGTGAGTGATTGTAATTAAGAGTTTGTGACTGAAAAAAGATATGCTTTTCTTTCATGAATATCAATTGATTCAATATTAATTCTTGAATATTCTGTATTAAACATAAATTATCAATGTAAACTTGAAAACTATATTCATTACTTGATTCTTTCTAAAATATATGATTAAATAAAAAAATTCAAACTAGTTTTTTTATTGACATTTGTTGGTCACTGTATTTCACAATTGTTTTTTCAAAAAGTACATATTTTTACCTTCATATTATTCTAAGATAATACAACACTTATGTAACTTTTTTTGTCAAAAATAGAAAATCGTCCCAAAAATAATATATTAAAAATATATTTTCTTTGATTCACTCTAATAGATAAATAAATAAAAAAACTATTTTCTGATATGTGTATATATATAAAAGTATATGATCTTTATTGTAATCATATCATCATTGGTTTTCTCTGGTTTTTTTTGTGTAGTATGGTTCAAATTTGTTAATATGCCATTTGATCCACAATACGATAATGTTTCCAAAAGAGTTAGTAGAAGCCAAATTATTTCTTTGGTGGCGTAAAGAACGTTCCACAGGATTGTTAGAACACGACTCGTTTGAGATAGTGGATCTCTATGAGTACGATTCTAAAATAACAACAACTGTGGCCATGAGAAAAGATGACCATAGAAATTTTAAATTATGTGGATGGTGTTGTGTTCTTTGGAATGTGGATGGTGTTGTGTTCTTTGAAAAAGAAGTTTCAGGACAGGTGATGTTATTGTATTTTGGTGGGATAAAAATTTCGGTAGACTTAATTTTGAACTGATCATTTCTCAAAATTGTATAAGCCAAGTTTTGATATGTTAATGTTATAGTTTTATTAAGTCGTTTGTTTTAGTTCATTTGCTTCTAAAGGCCATTTGGCGAACAAAATTCTATTTGGCATTGTAAGATAATATATTTCAAGAATTGATAAAGAGTTAAAGGGAAAAATTTCTCCAGTTGTTTATTTATAAGATTATTTTCTCTGTTTTGGGCATTTGGATTTATAGCTTATATGTGTAAAACTATTTTCAATTATGTTGTCTATTTTATATTATCATAATATAGAGGAAGTAATATTATGATGATCCAACAAAATTTTCGAGGATATCTCTCAGGTTGATTAGTCCGTATGGGCTATGGCATGGTTCACCGGTTTAATTGATGATCGGTATAGCTTTCTTAAGTCGAGAACCGGTTAGGAAATTAACATTAGTAAAGTTGATTAAGCAAAACTAATATATATTTTTTTTAATATAGGCATCGTAAGAGACATGACTGCTCATGAACTTGAGAACAGTGTCTCGAAAGTGCCCCTTTTATATAAGAGAAGGCTCTCTAAAAATGGCATTTTCTCTTCCCATTTTCTTCTTCTCTCCCTTCTCCATAGGAAGAACAAATAAAAAATACGAATGTAACCCACAAATAAAAAAAAATCGATACTAAATGGATTCAAAGGAACTCGAAACCATAACCCTAGCAGTCGCGGCGAAGAGAAATGAGGAAGACGAAGTGATGTTTATAAAGGGAGTCAAGAGGGGTAGAAAAGTCTTTCCGTCTGTTTATACTTAGGCTAAAACCCTCTTTATCAAAAAGAGGATTCAAATTAATTGTGGAAGGGCCTTTGCATAAAATTTCGAAACCGAAATTACTAAAGAAGTATTCAACTTCTCCGGCAAACGAAAGATGAAGCCTTTAAGAGAAATTTTCCCCCTTTTACTGTAACGAGTATCTTCTGCTGCTATACATTGAGGAATTTGATAAATTGACACTCTTGTTGGAGTGGGTGGTGATGGATGACGAGAGAAGGGTACTGTGTCGGGAGAACCAAGGTTTAGCGGATCATGTGTTGCAGAAGAAGCGAGAATATGCAGATAAGCCCAAGGGTTTGTCGGAAAATCTAGAGAGGACATTTGTTAAGGCGTACAAGAATGTCTGCGACTCCAAGGATCCCATTAACACACTCAAAGACTTATCTCAGATCAAGTATGTTTCTTGCTTCTCTTTTCTTTCTTTTATGGAAAAGATGCGACCTTTTTGTGTTTCTCGTTGGGAATTCTCCGGTTTTGATTGAGTGAAGGAATGATTTAGCGACTGAGAGAGTAATAAGATACTCATCAGTACAACAGTTCTATATGCATCTTCTGTATTGACTTGACATACAATGTCTGTTCCTGTAAATTTGGGTTTTTGTGTTTGTTTCATTTGACGTTGGAGTCATGAAGATTGAGACGAATCTGTTTCTAAAATCGGAGGATATCAAAGTGTGTCTTTATTTCAGAGAAGTGTTTGTTTATGGTCCATTTTAGTTCCCTAAATGCAATATAGTGAGTGGTTTTGCTTGTATCCACCCAAGTGTTTGATTCTTAATTTTGGCTGGATTTGTTGTATAGGGGCGTTGGCAAGTGGATGCTAAAGCTCATGAAAGGATATTTTGATACTGGGGGTGAAAGTTCTGGACAAGAAGATTTACCTGAAAAGTGTGCTGGTAATGGTGTCAGCTGTATTCAATCTCACTTTTGTTCATATGAGATATCAATATAAGGTTTTAAACTTAAAAAGTTATTGTTTTTTTTTTAACTCTGTTCAGGGAACAAGGCGAAAGGAAGAAAACGGTACACTCCACAAAGAAATTCTGTGGCTTATGCATTACTAATAACGTTGCACAGGTTACTTAGATATTTATTTTCCTCTCAATGTGTTCTTTCTTTCCCTCTCGTTAAACCCTTCTTCAGGACCGTTTTGTTCTTTTGGTTTACCAGAGGGACATCAAATGGGAAAGAATTCATGCGTAAAGCAGAGCTTATTGATGCTACTGAAGCAAGTGGGCTCTCACACGCTCCTGTTGCGTATGATTCAGTCACCTTCCTGACCTCTAATATGTTGTTTGGTTATGTACCTACATCATTTCTCTCTGATTTATTCTTCCATGCTACTAGGCCAGAGAAAGGAAAGGGAAAAGCAGGACTTGAAAACTCTAAAAGGGAGTGGTATAGTGGATGGAGCTGCATGACAACACTTATTCTCAAGGGATTAGTGGTGAAATCTAGCAACCCAGCAAAGTAAAAACTCACTCTGCCTAATGTATAATGTTCCTTTGGCTAGTATTATGTGCCTTTACCTTGTGACATAGGATGAGATTTTTTTTTTTCATAGGTACATGCTGACAGATGAAGGTCGGGAAGTAGCAAATGAATGTATCACGCGATCTGGACTACCTACACTTGACATCTTATCCGATGATGAAATGGACCCTGCACAGGAGCCAAAGAAAACAGCTAATAAAAATTCAACCTCCTCTTGTACCAGGAGAGAAGAACAAACAGCCATTCCTAGTGATATTCTTGAAAAGGTAATCCTTCAAAATGGCACTGTGAAGCTTCAATTTTCTTGCCTAGACAGTGTTTCTTATACACTTTTCGTTTCTTATACATTGTTGTTTGTTTCAGTGTTAATTTTGTTTTCTTTTTGGCTTTCTTTATAGTTTACACCGTTTGGCTATTCTAAGGAACAAGTCATTGCTGCATTCAAAGAGGTTTCAGATGTATCTCAGGACAAAGATCCATCAACTCTCTGGCTATCGGTAATGTGCCATCTTCGTCAAGCAGAAGTTTATAATCCCTGTCCGGACTCTCGAAATAGAAGGAAAGATTCAGCTGGACCTTCTAGAGCGCAAACTTGTACGGTCTTTAGCAAGCTTATTCTCTAATATCCTTAGTGTTGTGTCTGTTGAAGGTTAAATGTTTCCTTTTATGAAGTTTTAGCTACAAATTTACAGGTCAAGTTGATCTGGAGGGATCTCATGCTAAGAAGTTCCTCTCTGGTAATGATGGATACACCTCAAAACCATGTTCATCCGGTCCACGTCATGCTTTGAAAGCCTGCTCATCTTCTGTATGTACCATTTGCGATTATTAGCTTTTTTACTCACGATCAGCAGCAAGTAGATTTGATATAATCAGCATTATTTGTTCATTATTGTTTCATGGTTACAAAGTTGCCTTCAGATGGAACTTCCGAAGGAGTTACATATATTCCATGCCTTCCTCCTCTTACATTTGGAGAAGCGTTTGAGGAAGCATATCAGGTGGTCTTAATACTCGATGATCGAGAACAGTTTGCCACTAAGGGGTACGTGGAACGTTTAATCTTTCCTCTGCTCATTTCTTTCGATTAGAGCTTTCTTATGGTTTATCTATGAAAGTGTGATAATAGTCTATCTATGTTGTTGGTGATTACGCTTAAATCCATGTCTCCTGATTCACAGATCACGATCCAGGAAAATAGTTGATTACATATGCTCTGAATTCAAGATCAAGATTGAGGTTTGCATTTGTTATCCTGGATAGATGTCAACAGATTCCAAAATCACATAAATTAACTGGAAATATGGTTATTGAATCTGTAGGTTAGACGATTACCAGTAGGGGATTGTATCTGGATCGCTAGGCATAAGTGCCTCGGGACTGAATATGTTCTTGACTTCATTGTTGAAAGGAAGAACATTGATGATTTACGCTCGTCAATTAGAGATAATCGCTATAGGGACCAAAAACTTAGACTTCAGGTGTGTGAATTCTCAACTCCTAAGTTTTAGACTTAACTCTTTGTTTCGTTGATACTTGTGTCTCATTTTCTTCTTAAATTGGTGTTCTCTTAATAGAGATCGGGATTCAAGAAGCTGATATACATCATTGAAGGGGATCCAAACCAGTCTGATGCAGCAGAAAGCATTAAAACAGCGTAAGAATTTCTTTTGATTGGTTATGCATTGTTCTTTGAGATTTGGTACCAAACTTATGTGTCATTTATATATGCTTCTCTAGTTGTTTCACAACGGAGATTCTGGAGGGATTTGATGTGGTGAGGACAAACGGGCTTGGTGAGACGCTAAGAAAATACGGTTATCTCACTAAATCAATACACCAATACTACAAGTCACTGGTGAATGATGACCAGAACAAAGTCACGGCCTCTTCGTATCCTTCTTTTGATAGTTTTGTGAAAAGGTGTCAAGACCTTGATAAAATGACAATCAGCGATGTATTTGCTATTCAGCTTATGCAGGTACTCATCATCTTCCTTGTTAAGCCTTTGATCAAGTGTTGTGGATTCGTTCAGCAACGTTGAAGTGTTTGGTGCAGGTCCCGCAGGTAACGGAGGAAATAGCCATAGCTGTTCTTGATATGTACCCAACTCTTATATCTCTTGCTTCTGCCTATTCTCAGCTAGTAAGCTTTCTCTTTTGTTTTTGCCTTTGCCCGAGTTCTCAAAATCTTGTCTTGCTTTAAACACACAAATCTTGAACTACAAAACAATCAACAATCTTTCTCTCCGTTGTTTTGAAGGAAGGGAATGTCTCAGCGCAAGAAGAGATGTTGAGAAGTGGGAGCAACAATGTCATTTGTGCAACAGCTAGTAAGAATATATTCAAGTTAGTTTGGGGTGAATGACTTCTCCACTCGTGTGGTTTGCATATATAAGCAAAATTGCTCTTATAGAGTTTGGACAGTGATTAATAAACTGCTTAAGCCATAACGTGACCTGTTATGCTCAAAAGATTTGTAGCTAAGTAGAATATTGGAAAATGGAAACCCCAAAAAACCACCTGTGGAAAAAGAATCAAACCGAACCGATGTCCAATAGTTTAAATCCGAATCAAATTGTAAAATAACAAAAATGGGCTTAACAATAGTTATCTGTTTAAACCAAATGGTCAGATTGTTCCAGGCCGAACACCCCGAACTTCCAAAATGCTGAATGAAACTAGCAAATTTAATAAAACCAAACTAAACCGAAAGTAAAACTGTCTTTGTTTTTAAACAGAGCTATATGTAGTTTGGTATACAACTGTTGTTACCGTTTGGTTTGTTTGTTTAGTACACGTCCTGAATCCAACAGCTGGAACTTATCACTGAGTTAAACAACTGGAACTTATCACTGAGAACTTTTTAAAAAGATAACGTATATCTGTATGGAAAAAAAAGAATAACGCATCGTATTAAACCAACAATAAAAGCTAGAGAATCACAAAATCCATAACATTAAAAACTAAATCATCATGATGATAAAAGTGAACTGTGAACCACAATCATAATAAAAACGGCAGTGTGTAGAAAATTAATTGCAATGGCAACAACAAATGAGGAATCATAGTTTTTTTTTGTCTAAACGGAGAATGTGAACGTCCACTCTCGAAACCCTAACGGAACCATATAGTGTTGGAAGGGTTTGCACTGGTAACTGGATTGACACTGCTTGAGCTAACAACGGATGTCGGAGTGGTGGAGGAGTCGCCGGGGATCTGCTGCTGCTGTTGTTGGTGATGGAGGTGGTGGTGGTGGTGGTTCTCGTTCATGAACGGAAAGCCCATTTGCTCAGCCGCATATCTCATTTGCTCGGGATGGTTGTTCATCATCTCCATAAACCATTGCTGTTGATTCTGATTATGGTTCAGACTCCGAGGCTGCTCATAGAGTCCAACATGTGGAGCCGCAGGATGACGAAACAGCTGCTGCTGCTGCTGCTGATGATGATGATGATGAATCGTAGCGGCTTGAGCGGTTGAAGACGCCACAACAGCCAACGTTCCAGTCGCCTCAGAAGGAGCTGCAGCCACAGCATCGTTGGAGGATTCACCCAACTCCACACCAGAGTTCCCCAAAATCTCCATCTTGCGATTCACATCTTTAAGATATTGATCAATCAAGTAACCTAAATCATTAAGATCCATAATGTTCAGATGAAACATTCCCATGTTTCCGACCAAACATTGGAACATGACTTCGGTCATCTCCATCTCCCTGTTGTCCTTCCTTTGTCTCTTCAAATTCTCCGAGGCTTTGGCTATCCTTTGTCGAAGAAAAGTCTCTTGATCCACCATTTTCTTGTGCTGGTCCATCTCGGGCAATGTTCGGAAGTCGGAAATGATCCTTTGCACTCCGGAATTTGATGGCCATACTTCCGGGTTAGAGTCATAAGGACTGTAAATGATGGCACAAGCAGTGATACCGCATAGAGTAGAGAGCTCATTCACTTTTTTTAACAAACCTTTTTTTCTTTTTTTAAAAGTTGCTTTTCTTGAAGAATCGTTGGCAATGAAAGCAAGTTTCACCTTCTTTCTTGTCATGATGGAATTTTTTTGTTTGTTTGTTTGATTTGTGTATATTAAGATTGTGTGTCTTGTGACTTTTATAGTGATGGAGGAGTACAAAAGATCTTTTCTCTTTTAATTAGAGATATTATTTTTAAACTACTGGCTAATCAACACATACAAAATATTAATTACAGTCATAAAGTTGTGAATCTATTTAATTATTATTATCTTCTTTTTTTATATCGATAACTACAGAATAATATTCTAACTAATATGTTCTTACCATCTTGCATCAATTCATTACATATCTTGAACAATACATCAACAATTTTTTTTTCTATTTTAATCTACCAACTCTTATCGAGAGTAGATACGATATAGCATGAGTTTTATAGATAGAAAACAGCCATACAGAAGACATCAGTTGCAAGAATGTCATATAGTAAGATTTTGAAAAGGTAAGATCACACTTGGTAATAAATCCAACTCGAAATGTGGTTTGCTACAAAATAATCATCAGTCCATTATCGCCCATAGTTTAAGATAATTTGGTTTGATTAGTTATGCCACAAAGATGCAGAAAATGTAAAAAAAGGATTTTTTTTTTGGTTGAATAATTTTTTTTAATATTAAAAAAGAAAAGAAAATCCAACTCTATAAGAAAATAAAAGTTTAACAAAATGTATATATACTTTTCCGTTTTTTTTAACTAACTGATTATAAATATACATATATTGTATTAAATAGATTCTAACTTAAATTTTTAAATTTATCATCAATAAATTATTTTTAGTTTATAAAAAAAAGTTTTAATATTCAAATTTTACCAAAAAAATACTTGTGTATATTTCGTAATTTTATTAGAATCCAAGTATATAAAAACATATATTTACTTTTAATTTTATCAGTTTATAAGTTTATAATTTTTAAATTAATATATATATATATATATATATATATATATATATTTGAGGAAAATATTTATATTAAATAATAATGGAAATGTGCTATTAGACCAGTATTTGCAGCATTGTCTCTTTTCGTAGTACAAAAGAATTAGTGAAAAAAAAAGTGTGTAGTGAAAAAGATACTGGTAAATATGGAATTCTTAATATACTATTATATTTTTAAAAGTAGATACTAGAATTGATCAATTAAGTGATAGATACATGCATTTATATATTGTTAATAAGAAATACAATGTAATCAAATCTATTCAAATATCATTTATTTTTATTATATAATATTATCTTTTGGAAATCTTGAATCATAAGTATTATATTGTGTTTTTAGAAGCAGATTATAGATTTGGTCAATGGATGAATAGATACATGTATTTATATATTGCATTGCTACTAAGACATTTTAGGAGAAAATAAAAACAAATCTCTCTCTGTATATATATTATATTTTTGGTCAACAAAAGAAATATATAGTGTAATAGTGATTTATTTATTTTGGACAATAATATGTATGACAGTTGTTAAGATATCTATTGCTTTCAAATAATTAATAATATATATTTTTTTTAATAGTTTGAGTACATAGGAAAATTCAATGCATTAGATTTTATGATTACAAATAGTTTGAGTACATAGGACAATTCCTTTATAAAAATCTTATATAAAAAAATTAGAAGTATATTCAAAATTAAATTTTATAAATTTTTGTATTCTTAATTATTATACGATTATAATGTTGGATCGAAACAAACCAATGAATATTCCGATAAAATTGATAACATCAGACGAATGTTCAAATGGTAGTGGTACGATGACATTTCCCGCAACACACTACAGGAAAGCATAGGTAAAACCAGTTGTGGCTCATACCAAAATACATTACTAGAAATCCAATTATTTCATTTTACAATAAAAAAGATGATGAAGGAAATTTCAAACTATCTGGTTAGTGTACAATTCTTGATAGAAGAAAGTTCAAATTAAAAAAGGGAACACAACTGGATTTTGGTGGGATAAACACAACGCTAGACTTAATTTCACACAATTGATCATGCATCCGCATATTATGGATGAATCGATTTTATTAATTATTATTTTTTTTTATATTTCACATGTTTGTATTTTTATTAATAATTTATAAGAAATATGAAATCATTATAGAAAACTTTATTGGAGGGGCCAAAATAATTATGTATTTATATATTTAGAAATTTCAATAAATTATTTAATTTTTTCTAATTTATTAAATAAAAGTATAAGTTTATAATAATAAAACTGGACATTAAAAGAGCTCTTGAGATTTTAATATCCTTCACCGAATTCTACTATTTTGATTTGGAAAATTTATAATTTTTTATTATCAAAAAATTACTTTTATTTCGTTAAAAAATATAAATTCATAAGAAAATATAGTTTTTTAAAATGTAAAGAGAATGAAAATATCACACAGACCTTTCATTTGTTCATCTGGCATTTGCATTCAATGGTATTTCTGGATAATGCTTCTAGATGTAATTTTGTTTGGTTAATTAATTTTTTGTGTGAATTTACATCTTTATCTACATGCAATAATACAAATCACTAAAGTACCTATATTTTAATATAATTTTATTTTATTTTAATAATATTAAACAGTGATCTAAAGTATATTCCGAACTATATTTATAGCTAAACAATGTTCAAATTATTACTTTTGATATTTACAAATTTATTTTAATCGCATATATTCATTTAAATTTATAAGTTGAGATTCAAATGTGCATTTATGAATTGAAAAATGATTGATATTTATACCAAATATAGTGTGTCGCATACTTATATATATCAATAAATATATTTGGATGGTGACATAAATCAACAAATATAAATGACGTGGCTAACACCATAACCATCTATTTGATTATTATTCAGGTGTATCGTTGTCTTACTAGACCCAAATACATCTGAATTTATTTTTCAAAAAAAGATTTATTAATACACCAAATATAGTGCATTATATACATATATATCCTAACTAAATTAATATATAATTACATTCAACAAACAAATGGATTTAAATAGTAATATACACTAATATATATAAATATATAATCAATACTATAACTATCAATTAGATCAATATTATGGTGGTATATAATATGTTAGAATACGATTATCGTAATATCATCATTTTACCTAAAAAAAATACTTTGTAGACGATTTTTCTATCTAAGAGAATTTTATGTTTCTTTTTGATGTGAGTGTCATCGATAGCTAGAATGCATTTAGATTGTCCTCAACTTGCCCGAATTGTTACCTAAACAGTCAAGAGCTTCTCATGATCGCCCTTAAACCTGAAATAGGTTGTATGTAATTTGAGATTTTTGTACATGTGTATGTTAGTTAATGATAAGCAGATCATTTCTCAAATGCGTGTTCCCGATATATGTTCATTTAACAGAGTCAATGAAAAGATTCCTGGAATGCATAATCCTCCTCAAAATATCCTTTAAGATAAAATAACAATATTAGGAAAATCATATTCCAACAAGCGATATACTAAAATATTGACCAGAATGATAGTTATGGTGTTAATTATATAATTATGTTTGTTATTATTAAATTTTATTTGTTAGTCAAAGTATTTGTATATACATTTAACTGTAATATGTGGTTATATACTGAGTTAGATTTGGTATATTTAGTAATTATATTTTTTTTCAAAAAAAATTTGGGTCTATTTAAATTTAATCAGATAGTACATCGGAATAATAATCAGATTGATAAATATGATATTGGCTAAATAATTTATGTTTGTTATTATATGTCGCTATGTATATACTCAAAATGCAATTTCTTTGCATCTTGTGGTAAAAGAATATAATTTTGTATTATTGAGAAAAATATAATTTTGCAGTTTTTATAGTAAAATAGAATTTAATGATTTTGATGAAAAATAAAATTTTGGGGTTTTGGCAAAAGTAATCTTCCTTTTTTCTTCTAGCAAAATGAAAAAAGATGATAGATTTGATCATGATCTAAAACTTAACTTCAGACATGAACTCTGATTCTTGTTTTTTTATACAGTAGATGGAGGTCGTATATAGTGAAATGACACAACTAACCTTTTTCTTTTCGGCTTCAGATTGGTCGGCCCATTTACACTTATCAAAGGCCCAGTAACAAATATGTGCACTCTACTGTTCTGTGAACCCATATGTACGTCTGGGGGGTTATGAACTTCTGATCCGACATTACATCATAAACCCTATTTTCGTTTCTTCATTCTTGTTTCGTAATTTCATTGATATTTTTAAAGATTTTTGTCCCACATGACTTCGAATTGAAACAGATATACGATAAATGCATTGCCTTTCTTCATGTATTCTCTGATACTCCATGGGAGAAGGCTCTTCGAGTTGCAGAAATGGCGTCCATTGAGATTTTCAGCGAACCCTTTGCAAAAGGCATCTCCTTTTTTCTCCAGTTCGTTCTCCTCTGCTACTAAAGATGGTCGAAAGGAGCAGACTTTCACCGTCTCCTACCTCGTTGAATCACTTGGCTTATCCGCAAAACTCGCAGAATCGATTTCGAGCAGAGTCAGTTTCGAGGAGAAAGGTAATCCTGATTCAGTTCTGAGTCTTTTTAGAAGTCATGGATTCACAGATCCTCAGATCTCTACCATCGTTACGGGCTATCCACTACTGCTTATAGCAGATGCTGAGAAAACAGTTGGTCCCAAGCTTAGGTTTCTGCAGTCCAGAGGAGCTTCAACCTCTGAGCTCACTGAGATTCTTTCGGAAGTTCCTAAACTCTTGGCAATCAAAAGGGACAAAGCTTTCGGCGTATACTATGATTTCGTCAAACACATTATAGAAGCCGACAAGAGTTCAGTAAAGTTGTCTTATTCTTTGCCTGAAGGTAGTACGCAGTGTAATAAAATCCGAAATGTTTCGGCTCTGAGAGAGTTAGGTGTGCCTCAGAAGCTGTTATTCTCGTTGCTCGTCTCTGATTACTACGTCTATGGAAAGGAAAGATTTGAAGAATCCCTCAAGAAGGTTGTTGAGATGGGTTTTGATCCCAAAAACTCAAAGTTTGTCAAAGCTCTTTGCGTTGTCCAAAGATTGAGCGACAAGGCAATTGAAGAGAAGCTCAAACTATACAAGAGTTTAGGCTTTGACGTGGATGATGTATGGGAGATTTTCAAGAAAGATCCAATGTTTTTGGTACACTCGGAGAATAATATATTGAACTCTCTTGAAACATTTCTAGGCTTAGGTTTCGACAGAGATGAGGTTGTGATGATGGTCAAGCGCTCTCCTTCATGCGTTGGATTCTCAGTAGAGACAGTGAAGAAGAAGATTGAGTTTCTGGTGAATAAGATGAATTGGCCACTAAAGGCTGTGGCTTTGCAGCCTCAGGTACTTAACTTCAGCTTGGAGAAGAGGATTGTGCCAAGGTGTAACGTAATCAAAGCTCTCATGTCTAAAGGATTGCTCGGAAGTGAACCTCCTCCAATGCGGTCTGTTTTGTGGGATGCAGATGATGTGTTTTTAAAAAGGTATGTGAGGAAGCATGATGACAAGCTGCTGCTAGTACCTGAGCTGATGGCTATCTTCACCAGAGATTGTGCTTCATAGATCACAAGGCTTGTTAAGGATTTGCTTATATTTACAAATAACGATCTCAAACAATTAGTAAGACCCTTCTTGTGGGTTTGAGTTTGTAAAAGAGTCTCTTTTTCTTTCCTTTATCTAGAATCTTGATACATAGAGATTGCTTTTCCAAGCAGTTATTGTCTGATTTATGAATGTATGCTTTTCTCAGAATGGTGTTCTTGGTCTCAAAGATCGTCGACGCATTTAAAAAGCTTATCTCAGATCACTAGGACTCAATAAATCACTATCATCCAATCTAAAACGGAAGAAGCTCGAGACTTTCTAAAGGTTGTTGAGCTTTAGAAGAAGAAAGACAATTCGATTGATGTAAACGTTCCCTATATAGCCTATAAGCTGTGTGTTGTATATAAAAGAAACTGTAACAAATGTGGCCTAAAATAAAGGAGCTTTCAGTTGAAAAGAGTCGTGAGTAGCTTTCTCAGTCAATTTCTGTTACTAAAATGTCCTAGTTTAGTGGAAGTCTTTAGTTCTATTTCTCTGTAGCTTTTGTAGGATTTCTGTTTCTGTAACGCTTATATAAACCATTTATAAAATCTGAGTTTCATTCTCCAGATAAAGAAAGAGTTTATATACCTTTACAGAAACACACTGTGAGGATCTTTGATCTAAAACATGGGGAGCTAGCACTTCCAAGGATTCTCAAGGCCGTATACACAGGTTACTTCTTACAGATTCGGAATATATCAAAAGAAAATTCAGAATCCACACATTTATTCTTGCAAATGTTATCAAATTTTAAATTGTTCTTGAAAGATTGTACATCATTAATCGAATAACCCCATGTTAATATTTAGAATGAGTTTTTCGATGATTTAAAGTTAAATCTCTATGCTAAAGAAAACTTGATAACATTCATAAAATTTCATTTGTGTGGAATCTTAAACTTGAAAACTGTGTTATATTTCTTTGTTATTAATTTCAATTGATACAACATACGAAGATTCTAAATGTATCTAAATTTTTTTGATTGAATAACACTCTTAACTGAACATTAAATCAACAATTTGAACTAACAATAGATTGTGCTTAGATATATATTCTTTTCCAAAAAAAAAAAAAACTATGATTGAATTGACCCCTACCTTTAATAGTTTTTTTATAAAACAACTTCAAAGATTAAAACTTGTTACTTATAGATTTACTTCAAACGTATCTAAATGATATAACAAAAACTTCATGTTTGTCTGAATGTTAGTAGAATCAACGGTTTCTTTTAACTATGTTATAATTACGTTTGCCCTTGTCAATTATATGGAGAGACCTTGTTCTTCTTGTTGCATCAGAAAGACAAGAGACTAAGAATTTGTGTTTCTTTCTATGAATAAAATAACATAACTTCGTATGTTGTGGTTACACAAACAAAGGTTACATGACAACATTTCAAAAAAAAAAAAGGTCCAGATTATCATCCAATATGAATCAACAAAGCTAGTCTTTAACTTAAAGAAAGTTTCTGGATTCAATAAACAGAAAACAAAAGCTCACAAGTAATTGCCCAGCCATGGAAGATCCTTGTTGTCTTTCAATGCAAAAGCAACATCATCACTTGGAAAATTCAGCTGCAGCTTCTGCAACCTGTGCCTCTCTCCAGCTTCACAGAGAATGATTCTGCATTCACCGAGTTCGCAACCGACTTTGAGAAGAACATCCCAACCAGGAAAAGCTTCTCCATTGGTTCCACAAAGAGACGATACTGTCGCTGCCACTCTATCAAAGGTTGTCTCTGCCATTCCTGTTTTGTAAAGCTCGTGAACCATAGCCGTCAAGTAGATCTTACTCAGCTTCGAAACGCTCTTCATAACTTGAATATGAGGAGCTTGAAACATCTCTTGGATCGCTGCTTCAACATCTGCCATAATCACAAGCTGATTCTTTGCGAGTTTGTTGTTCTTTAGACGGTAGTCCGCTACTTCTGCTGCACGCCTGCATATCTCAAGGGCACGTCTTGCATCTCCCGAAATCGCAGCTACTTTTCTCGAAGCAAACTCAATAGCTTGCTTCTCGAAAGCATCGATTCCTTTCAACCTTGTAGAAATGATTTCTTGTAGCTGAGTGTGATTATAAGGACCGAAACACAGTCTTTGTATACCCATTCGGCTTGATATTCGAGGAAGCAGCTTCTCTGGAAGATCCATAGTGTTTGCTATACCCAACACAATCAACTTGGAGTTAGGCTTCGTGGGCCAATCCAAAATGTTGTATAAGACCGACTGGTTTCTAGTGACTAGAAGATCAAGTTCGTCGATGAGAAGTATGCAAGGCTTTTCATCCTCTTTCCCAATCCTTTTTCCTTCTGCAAATCTCTCGTTCAGAGAATGTAGAGCTTTCTTCCAACTTACACGATGACCACTCAGTGCTTCATAGATAACAGTGTAAATGTTCTCAGGTGAAGCTAATTTGAGACCGTTGATCTCCACGAAGCAATACGGGCTTACGTTTCCTGCTTCAACCTCAGCCTTCAGATTCTTCATAACAGATAGTACACTAACAGTCTTCCCAGTCCCGGGAACACCATGAATGTACATACATCTCCCTAAACACTGATCATCCGAGATCGAACCTTTTATAAACGCAGTGATCTCTTCCATCTCTTTGTTCCTACAAGGAAGAGACTTGGGACGTGTCGCCAACAACAAAGTAGCTTTCGCTTTCTCTAACTCAGTCTGCTTATGACACCTCACATGTTCAGGAATCCGCTTCGCTCCCACCTTCTCAAGCCCAAAGAAACGACCTTTAAGAGAATTCGCAGCTTTTGCACTCGTTAAACCTCTCTTACTCTTCGAATCTCCACGGACACTTCCTTCATCTTCAAACTCCATCTCTTCATCACTATCATCAACCTCCTCCTCCTCTTTCCTCGCGTTCCATTCATGATCACTCTCGGAATCTCCATCAGCTAATTCAGCCAAACGCTTGAAGCTATGCCAATGAACATCATACTCATACTCACACAAGAACACATCATCACCATCATTGCTCGCCTTCGAAAACTCCTTTGGAGTCTTGACAAAACAATGCCTAAGTATACATCCCATCTCAATATCAGCAAAATCATTCGTTAAATAAACCTCTCGTTTCAAGTTATGTTGTTGACGCCCAGAAGCAGTCTCTTCAGGTATCATATACCAATGAGCTTTAATCCAATACACACCATCGACTTCTCTCCACAGCTTCTCGATCCGAGCAGCCCAAAGATCGCTCGAGAGAAGCTTCTCCCTCGCGGTTCTTGCGAGTTTCTTCCCTTCCGGTGGCTTCGGAACCTCGAGTGCTTGACCTGACTTACGAACCTCACAAAATTGGCAGATCCAATCACCTTCTGGAACTTGTTTCAATGGCGGATTCAAGCATTTCAGATGAAACCCACCTAAGCAATCGTCACACTCAATCATCACGTTACTACCCGATTTGAAGCAGATCCGGCAATCTTCGATCTCTGGATCTTCTTCTTCGTCTGAGTTCGCTTCTTCTCTTCTCTTAACGTAAACATCGTCGCCGACTTCGAATTCGACACCGTCGAATTCAACTTTGTTGTAGTAGACTCTCTTAGTCGAACTCAATTCGGGTTTTTTCCTCTTCGTCGTCGTCGTCGTCGTCTCGGATCGAATTGGGGAAACAGGAAAGAACGAAACTTCATTTTGAGATTTACCCTTTGGAGTTTTGAGATTTACGGATTTGTTCAACTTCGTTACGGAATCATCAGTGGTTCGTTTTCTTGGGGCTCTCTCTCGTTTTCGGATCAGATTCATCTCTTCAACCGGAACAGCGATGTCCTCTTGCTCATTTCCGAGATCGATCTTCCGGGAAACATGTCGAGTGGATCTGCGGAGAGGAGTGAGAGTCTGTGGGGTTTGGGGAGTGATGAACGATGGTGTTGAAGAAGAAGGAGATAGATACGATTTGCGATAGATGTTATCAGTTGGGGTTTTGGTCGATTTGGTTGGGGACTGGAAGGTTTTCGTTCTGGGAGTTGTGGCAGCCATTGATGCTTCAGAGCTATTAGGGTTTCTGGGCAATGGAGGCGGAGGAGAGAGAGATAGAGAAGAAGGTTGTGGGAGAAGGGCTTTTGTGTAACAAATATGGCGGGAAATGTTCCCTCGAAGAAGAAATGTTTTTTTTTTTTTATTGCTTTACAAAAAGCCATTTAATTTGGAAAGGAAAACAATTTAGTATTAGTAGGAGATTTAGTTGTCTTTAATAGATGAAACATTCATGGAATTTGATTTCAAGATTACCATTGACTAAAGGACTAATGACTGGACATTAATTAAGAGCTTAGATTAAGAAGAGAAAAGGTATTTCCATTTTATTTATCACCCATTTAATCTTCAATTTCTTCCTTAGGTTTGGTGTTTACTGTAGGTTTCAGTCTACTTTTGGCTATACAAAAATAGTAATTACTAGAGGGTTCCCGCGCGAATTATTGTTTATTTTTTCCCGTAAATTTATCTCTTTATATATTGTTGTTATTTTGTATATTAATATTATCGTTTAATTTTATCATTTTTATTAAGTTTGTTATTATTCATATCTTTATCCAATCTTTCTCGTATTATTTAATATTCGTTTTCAATTTTCTATCTTATATATTTTTTGTATATTTTTATGGAACAATTTTTTAATTATAAATATTGAAATAATTTTTTTTATTTTCTTCGTTTTTATTTAATTATGGTTTCTTTTTTTACTTTTATGAATTATATTCTATTGTTTATTTCTTTTGTTATTTTTATTCATTGATACTTTCAAGAATTATGTAGGGTTTCTTAATCTTTTCTCCCGTTTTATGCTTTTTAGGTTCTTGATTATTGTTTTGGTCTATTTGATAATTTGTTTGTTTGTGGTTGAGTTTTTTTTCTATTTTTTTGTAAAGTTATTTTCTACCTTTTAACTTGTTTAGTGTTAAGTGTTGATTAATTTGGACAATTGTGGTTTTCATTTTAAAGTTTGGTGTGGATTAATTTTGGACTGTTTAAGAGATGTTTTTGTTTTAGGTTTCAAATGTTGTAATCCATATTTTTTAAATCTATAGATAATAGTTTATAGTATACCTATTAAAATAAGTAATTAGATTTGTGTGTATGTGTCAATTTTTTAGAGATCACTTGGTGAAGTGGCATTATGAGAAGAGAAGCTATTCTACTTTATATAGTGATTATAGTTCGGTTGAGTTAGATTCAAATTTGGTTTATAATCTGATATTTTATAAATTAAGTTTCAATTTGATATTTTTAAAATTATCGGTTTGAATTTATAAGAAGTAAATTACGATTGATATAATTTTTGTAATGTTGTGTTTTTTTTTGTATTTTTGATGGATTGGGTTCAGTTCAATTTATTGGACAATTTAAATACCAAATTTATTATTTTGGTGAAAAGAAAATTTTATAAATAAATTACATTCCATCCATAAAAAAATGTTTTAAAGTAACACCACAACTAAACTAGCTGAACAAACAGTAATAAAAGCTAGGCAATAATACTAATAAAAATTGGCAGTTAAAGTTGTGGAGTCCTCTCACCTAAAAGCCAATAACACTAAAAAAATGAAACAATGCAATGGGAATTAAAGAGTACACTGAGTAGTGTAAGAGTACAATGCAATGGGAATTAAAAAAACTATTAAGAATTCTTCATTGGAGTTGCTCTAAAATCCAAGACTAAATCAGCAATTAGTGCTGCAATAATAATCAAGAAAATTGGCTATAAAGGCAGAAGCCACGAAGCACCAGATTGCTGAATTTTTGCATAAACAAGACACCAAAGCACATGTACACTTGAACACCATATTTCCTACAACACAACCATGCAACACAAACAGGAAATATAGGAGAAATGCATGCTCTATAAGAAAATATAATCGAGAAACCAACCAGATTCATCGACTGAGTGGAAACATAAAATATTAATTCTTCAAAATACCAAAATTTATGTGAAACAATCAAAATGAACCTAGATTGTTATCATTTTAAATAGATTATTTTATATATACTAAAAACAAACATCAAATGTTAAAAAAATTCGTGATATAAAAAAGAATGAAGCTTTCAAATTCGAGAAACTTCAGAACTTATTCGGGATCTTCATCTAAAATTAAACAGAATGGATCAAAGATGTCTGGTTTACTCATGTGACATCTAAGTATTCTTTTTTTCACTTATTCTTTCATTTTGACAAGAGGCCTAATGAAAGAATGTATAAAAGGATAATGAATGGATTGTATGTTATATGACAAAACAACAGAAGAGACACAAAATCACCTCTTATTTTCGGACTAGGACAATTATATCACACTCATTCAAGACCTAGGAGTGCAAGAAGTATTGTTTTCAAGCGATCGCTTATCGTGTTTGAAAGGAACGAAACAACCATAGGCTTGCAAACTTCGATTGTGAAGATGATAGTAAAGTATATTGTTCAGAACTGGCTAATTTCGATCATAAAGCTAGGAAACAAGACTCACAAAGGGAGCATCTAATTGTGGTTCCCATGGCCGATTCAACATTCTTTTGGGCCTAAGGTACAAATTAAGCTTTTTATTTAAAAAAATTCTTTAAACATTTTATGAGTAATATACTTTCTTATAAATTTTGTAATAGAAACCAAAGTATATACATATAACAAAAAGTTTGGACCTTTTTCAATCTAGTTTTTTTAATATTTTAATTTTTTGATATAATAGATGTATATATATATAATCAAAACTTTTAAACTATTAGAATAGGGGGAAACACGAGGCTGAGCCCCGAATCATCGCACTTTTCATCCTCCTTATAAACCGGCCTCGTGGTTCACCATAGATCTCTCTTGACAAGGCCATACTAAGAACACTTGGACCCAATTTTAAATTTGATGTTCTCTAAACCAAATAGAAAACTAGAAAACAAAATGCATTCATTGTAACAAAAAGTTTTTTTTGTTTGAATATAATTTTACTTCCAATTAAAAAAAAAACATCAAATACCTGCGAACAAAGTACTTAATTTCCAATAGTTTGAGTTCAATTTTTGCCTCTTCCAAAAAAAAAAAAAAAAAACAAAAACAAAAAGGGATATATTACTTTTAAAAAATCTGATTGCACTTGCGCATATATAAAAAAAAAAGATTTGACGTTTATAATTTGTTTCAGACCAAACACACAAAACTTAGCAATTGAAACAGTCCGAACCTTATTGAAACTCAACAACCAAATCATCATCTATAGTTGTTCTATCATAATTTACTATAATTTACTGAGATTGGAGACGAAGATAAATTGATGTATCTCTGGATAACATCGCCATTTATTATCAAGCATGTGAGAATGTTAGGATGATAGAAAAGAGATGTCTAGTTACAAGACACTTATGAAAGAACCTTTTCATCAAAAAGCTTTCATAATTTTCGTCATCATCATTCATTTTCAACATCAGCCTCTCCTTCAGTTACATAATCATACCTATAATTAAACAAAAGAAAATACACATATTTTCAATGTATCACAGATAGAAATCATCATAAATAACCAAGTTTATTCTGGCCTCAATTGTTGGTTGCGTTTATAGTTTCCCAGACGAATTACACAACACAACATTAAACATTTTAAGCAAAAACCTTAGCTTTTCACAAACACGTTTGCACTTAGCATAAATTTTTATAAGAAACAAAAACATGTTTTGTATATTAAAAAATGTTATTTCCCCCTTTTTTAACCTGTTTTGTCATGAAAAGATAAAAGCAAACGCAAAGGCTAAAGCATGGGTATTGACTATTTTAAATGTCATATTGATCTTACTTGATTTTACGAGAGAGTTGGTATATCCCTGTTGCTGCCATAGCAACATTAACACTGAACAAGTTCCAGTTTTTCTGTAAAACAAAAGTCATAATCAACAGACACAAAAAAAATTAGATACAGCAAAAACAAGAATCAAATTAAAAAAAAAAATTAACAAAACAGACAAACTCAAAAAGCAAGAATGGGAATAATCCCACAAAGAAAAATTAAGCAAAACTTACAGGAATGATTAGAGTGCTACAACGACACCAGATCATTCCACTACATGTCATAGCTGATATACAAACAATTAGAAAAACTGTAATAAGAAGATTTTGAGATATGGTAATAGCACCAAATAAATAGGAAATATATGCAAAGCAAAACAACCACAATATGTATATACCAAATTGTTGAAGGTATGAAATATTCTCGGGAGATTTCTGGAAATCAGCAATGTTAGCAATGCTTATACCCCATTTGAAAGTTGGAGCCCAAAAATGAACTGATAAGACAAACCACAACAACAACAACAACAAAACTTTGAACGAGCTGAATAATTGTTTTATTAGAATCACTCGGAGTATTATGTTGTTAGGAAGGAGTAACGACGGTAGAGCCAACTATTATTAGACTAAAAAATTCATCCAACCTTAAAATTCATAAATCTTTGGAATTTGAATGATGATTCATAAATCTTTGGAATTTGAATGATGCAGAGATTAACACAAGTGTTGATTTAGAGAAAACTGTTAAACAAATCACTAGAGATTTTGGAAATGTAGATTTGATGCGAATCACTTGACAATTGTATCCGTTATTGTGCAGACCCAATAAAAGCCATCTGACCGAAACAATCCATGTCTTTCTTCAAGAGTCACTATTTTCCAAAAATCCGAGAATCTCGTTCCCATTCATCTTTAATAAAATAACCTCGTCTATTCAACGATCTATACATTCAACTAGGATGATTCCACACAAGAACAAGCGTGGTGCTGCTGCTCTTGACCGCTTGAAAGTTTTCGAAGGAGTCCCACCTCCTTACGACAAGGTCGAGAGAATGGTCATTCTTGATGCTGTCAAGTTAAAATCCTGCAACTTTGGTTTATTAATTCATTGTATTTATTAAGTTATACATATAGGTAGACCTCAAATTATTATCCGGGATCCGATCTGGAATCCACTCTGCTCTACTTCGAAAATTCGGAGGTGCCAGATTTGGATTCGGATAATAAAACTATAGATCTGGGTACCCCGAATCTGGATAATATGCTTTTTAAACCCCAAATATCTGGATCCATGTATATATAAGAGATTAATCATTTTTTATTTTTTAAGTAAGTCTATTAAATTTGATTACATAGTTTTTCTTCACTGTTTTTTTTTATTTATTATTTGAACTTTTTATTATTTAATATTTTGAGATATCAGATGTATTATTTTTTATATTTAATTTATCTATTATTATTAAATTTTAATATAAATTTTTTTTTTCGGATCCAGATATCCACAAATATTTCAAATTTTAGACGGATATCCGGATCTTGGATATCCGAAATATCCGAATTCGGATCCGAATAATGGTAATACATATTCGGACAGATCCGGATCTGGATACGGATACATCCAAAGCCTATGGAAAAAAATATTTTTATAACTATGTAGAAAGTAAAAAACAAAAAGTATTTTATAATATACACTTCATAGTCATATAAACCTAAATGAATTAGATCGAGTCGGTCCATAAAATTGTCAATGTCTTTTTTTCTTTATAATAATTAAATAAATATTGTATATCTTATCCTACTATCAGCTACCCCGACGATAATTCAGACACAGACCTGTTCCAGGGGAACTCAGATCTGTACGGCGAATCTGAAACTCATTTTCTTCTTCTTCATTGGCGATCTCAGTTTCAATCGGAAAATTCTTTGGAATCTCTCCACACCGAATCCTACGCTTGCTTAATCGCTTATTCTTCTCTAAAACACTGATCTGATCTGGTCTGATCGGAGGTAGATGTCCATTTCTTTACACGAATGTTGCTTTTGAATCTCAATTCTTTGAGGGGTTTAGATCTATTTCGAATCTTCGTGTCAATCTTAATTGTGTTTCTGCGCTGTTCTTTTTTGTTTTGTTTCATCTTTTGGTGTGAATTGATTTGATTCGTGAGTTGTCTATGTGATGTGGTTAATGTAGAGTTTGTTTTTGAGATTCAAAATCGAGGAACATGATGACCAAGTTCGAGGCAAAGAGTAACATATTTAAAGGCCTGAGCTTCCACACCAAACGGCTATGGATTCTCGAGAGAAGTTTGCTCTTAAGGGATAATCACAGCCCTTGTTCGACTCTAAAGGTACACGCTTTATTTGGTTATGTTTATCGGAAGTGTTTATATGAAAGCTAATAAACAAGGACTAATCAACTATTTACAAGTATAAAACTCTCTATCTAACTGATTCATCGGCTACGTACATTAAAATGGAGTGTAGAGACATAAGAGCTTGGAAGATGTCCACAAGCTTCAAGTTGCCTTCTCCAAACTTGTCTCGAAAAGTGTGACAATCTATATAAACCCTTTGGGTTGTTGGCACGTAACGTAACTGCAGATTTAGATGTTTGTTTCAAACCTTAAGAGGCATTTCTCAAGTAGGTAGAGACTCCCTCTAACTCCTAGTTGTGACAAAAGACCAACCAAGTATAGCTACAAGTACCAAGAGCATTCTAACTCTGCAACAGCAGAATCCAATCCTTTCTTTTGATTATAGTCTTTACTCTTTAGTCACCAATTCATTTTAAACACCCATTTTTACATGCTTAGCAGGTGGTAAGCTAGGTGTCTGGTTAAACAGGTTTTGATTTTGTTTTAATCATATCAATTAAAGTCTTTTTTTCAAGATTAGTGGGTTGATCTGAAAGTTTTGATTTTTTTTTTGGTGTGTGATTGTGAGATCTCAATTTGGAAGAATTATAATTCTACCTAAATTGAATAATCGATCTCATCTGGCTTCGATTTTTCAGAACCAATTTAGAGAGAAGAGAACTTTTATTCAATTATATATATACATATACACTTAAAATATATTTGAAAGGAATTATAAGGTTCAAATAAAATATAATATTTTTGAATTATTCTACACCTCCCTAAAATGATCACCCTCATTTCAGTTACAATTCGGGTTCGTGTATTCATTATCTGAAATGCTTCTTAAGTTGTATCCTAAAAACTTTAATATATACCCAAAAATCCAAAAAAACTGCTCAAAATATACACAAAATACTAAAAATATATCCAACAATCTGAAAAAAACTCGTAAACCCAAAAAACTATATATATCCATAATATCTAAAATATACATGTAATATTCCAAAACTAACTAATTTATATCGATATATAATTATAATTTGAGTAGTTCAAGCACCTGATCGGGTATAGGTGCTACCCACGGGTATTAATGAATATGAACGATCGTGTATTTCTTAGTATAACCAGAACCAAACCGAAATTTGGATTTTTGGTTTTTGTTTTTCTTTGCCCAGGCCAAACCAAGCCAAACCGGATCAAAACGGAATTAGTTAAACGAAACTTAACCAAAATATAATTTATTTGTGAATAAAATTTTTATTCTATGAACCCAAAATTAATATTGAATGCGATATATATATTTTACAAGTAATAAAAAACGGTACCAAACTGCAATTGCGCACAAACGAGTCGTACTGAGTCTTTTTCTTGCATTCTCGGAATCTTTTTTCTCCTTTCTCTTCTGAAGCATCTCGACCGAGGAAGGGCGAGAGGAAGAAGATATATGAAACGGAGTGTAAAACGATGCGTAGCAAATTTAAGGTGGAAACGGCAAAAGTAAATGCCTTGAGTTTTCACGCCAAGAAGCCACTGATTCTCGCTGGATTAGAAAACGGAGAGATCAAGCTTTGGGACTACAACAATGGGACGTTGATCCATTGTTTTGATAAGCACAAGGGAGCTGTGCGTGGCGTCGACTTCCACAAATCAGTGGATATATTTGTCTCAGGAGGTACCTCTTCTTCTCAATTACTCTATAATCTGTCTCACATAGATACGATGTAGTTGATATGTTGTTTCTTGCTGAGAAACTATCTCCAAGATTGCTTCCTGTGATTTGCCTTGGTTCGTAATTTGATTAAAGATTCTTGCAGGTGATGATGGCAAGATCAATATCTGGGAATGGAGCAAATCATCAAGTCCCATTGTCACTTTGTTAGGGCATTGTGGTAACATACGCTCTGTGCAGTTTCACCAAGAGTACCCGTGGATCGTCAGCGCTAGTGACGACCATTCTATCCGGATATGGAACTGGGAGTCACGGAGTTCTGTTCATGTCTTCAACCAACACACAGATGGTGTTAACTCTGCTTCTTTCCATGCTAAATACGACCTTATCGTTTCAGCCTCAAAGGACAAGACGGTCTGTGTTTGGGATTTTACTTGTCTTAGGAAGAAGACAGTCTCTCTTGCTGATACCCTCCTGCGTATCAATAATGTTCCTGATTGTGTTGACCAAGATTGTACTCTTGTGTTGAAGCACACTGGTCATACGGGAGGAGTGAATTGGGCGTCTTTTCATCCGACCCTCCCTCTACTTGCCTCCTGTGCAGATGACAATACGATACATGTCTCTTAATACGGTAGTTATAGTCCTGATCTCTTCTTTTGCATTCAGTCATGGTAATGTTTTCATCTGGATTATTAATGTCTTTTCCACATAATTGCAGAAAATAAAAGCAAAAGGTGGGAGTGGTCGGAACTGGAAGGGCATTCGGACAATGTGTCATCTGTTATGTTCCACCCAAAAAAGGACGTTATTGTGTCCAACTCTGAGGATGGGTGGACAAAGATCTGGCATCCTGAGCGTCAGAGCTATGTACTCCGTCAGTTCAGGACCAGCGGATTTGAGCGGTTCTGGTGCCTAGCGATTCACCCAGAGCTGAATCTAATGGCAGCGGGACATGACCGTGGTTTAAACGTCTGCAAGCCTATGAGAGATCGTACTTCATATGCTTTGTGTGGTGAGTCCTTACTATATGCCACTAACCTTCTTTATCGGCGCCATGATTTCTTAACAGAGAGTGACTCGCAAATCGTCCCTATAACTGGCTGTCCAAGGACTAAATTTTACACTCCAGAAGGAAGGATTGTCGTCGGCACCAGTTCGGATTGTATTGCGGCCCATTTGATGGTCACATCTCGGTTTTCAGATGCTACACCTTTTGTTTCTTTAGACCACAATCGTTTTGCTTATCTCCTGGGGAACTCCTATCTCCTGGCGCCTTTTCGGGTGGTAGAAATTAGGGATCTTCAGGACAAGAGGCGCGGAAGTTTTCTGCTGCCAGAACCTACCGGGGCTATTTTTTACGGCGGGGATGGATTGTTGCTTTGCAGACCTCTGGAAAGTTCTCAGCCAAGAGTGTTTCTTTTTGACATTGCCGAAAAGCGTGGTGTTATTGCTGAACTTCAGACACTATCGGAGATTAGATATGTTGTTTGGTCTAATGATATGGAGAGTGTTGCTTTGCTCAGCAAACAGACTATCCTTATTGCGAGCAAAAAACTTGTCATCCAGGGTACGCGTAATGAAACAAAAGCTGTGAAAAGTGGGGCTTGGGAAGACAATGGTGTCTTCATCTACAGTACTCTGCACCATATAAAGTACTGCCTTCCAAATGGCGAGAGTGGAATCATCAGATCCCTGGATGTCCCAATCTATATCACCAAAGTATCTGGTAATAAAATATTTTACTTGGATCGGAATGTGAACACCGGGACTATCACCTTTAATGCCGACGAGTACATTCTCAAGCTTTCACTGCTGAGGAAGAAGTACGACGAAGTACTGAGTATCATAAAAAACAGCTCCGCGTTTCATAAAGAGGCTATGGCCTTTTATCTTCTCGATAAAGGGTTCCCTGAATTTGCCCTCCACCTTGTTGAAGACGAGAGGGTAAGATTCAACCTGGCTCTTGAGACTTGCAACTTCAGCGATGCTGTTGCATCAGCTGCAAAGATTAATGAGAAAGAACAGTGGCACAAACTTGGAGTGAAGGCTCTTCGCCATGGAGATTTTGGAACTGCTGAATTCTCTTTCCAGAAGGCAAATGATGTCCAGAAGCTTTCGCATCTCTATTTCATTACTGGAAATCTAGACGAGCTGTCAAAGTTGATGAAGATTGCGGAAGGGGAAAACAACGTAATGAGTCAGTTTCAGAGCGCTCTCTTCCTAGGAGATGTTGAAGAGCGTGTGAAGATACTTGAGAATGCTGGTCATGTGCATCTAGCTTATACCACTGCTTCGGTTCATGGTTTAAAGGACACTGCTGAGCGACTGTCAACTTACTTGGGAGACGACGTGCCCTCATTGCCTGAAGGGAAAACTCCATTGCTTCTAATGCCACCAACTCCGGTCATGCGTGGTCGTGACTGGCCTTTGTTTAAACCAGTTGCTAAAGAAGTGGAAGATGCTGAACCAACGATAGGAGAGCAACCAGTAGAGCAACCAGTAGTGCGGATGTTGCGGAGGAGAGGCAGCAATGGTCCAAGGATGATGGAGAAAGTAGGTGATGGTGATTCCTCATCGGAGAGCGAAGTTTCACAGGAAACTGGAGAAGGTTGAATAAATAATATGAGCAATGACTTTGTTTCGTTTTCATTTCCTTTTATGCATATATCTTGGAGATTTGTCTTAGTTCCAAGTTTTGTTAATAACAGATGGCCATTGATTAAAAGGTCTAGGTAAGGATTTGATGGAAAAAAGTTTGGAACAAAGGATTATGATTTTTACTTCGTTTATAATTTTCCTTGGAATCTAGGTTACATGGCATCGCAGAATAAAGAAGAATGTATGTCATAGACAAAAAAATACAACAAATCATGTATTCCTTTTAACTCTGAAACACAGGGCGCATGCAAGAAACAGTTCAAAGATTTAAAGACTAATGGTTGCGTATTGTACACCATTCATTTACAGATATATCCTGACCTGAGAGCACTTAGTGATAGCAGAGACTAATAAAATACATTTTTAATGGCAGAACTAAAGATGGTTGCATTTGGATTATTGTCACAATCTTCAGACTGACATAATATCAGTATCATATTCACCCAAAAAATTACATTTCTTGTTAATTATTAATCATAATTTAAATACAGACTCGATAAACTCTAATCCTTAAAATGTATCATATTCACAACTTATTTACTATTTATCATCTCAACAAACTAAATCTTCTCAAATTATTTAAAAAATAAATAAGCAGTTCAGTGGCATATATATATAATAGCTCAGTTTAGAAATAGAAGTTACAAAACATCATTTTAGTAAAGGCATTGTAAATAGTTTAGATCTAAACAAGATTTTTTTTTTTTCCTTTTAGGATTAGTAGTTCATTCTATAATTTTTGAAAATATAGTTATTATATTTTTTTTTCTTTCTAGATTAGTCACTATTATATAAAATTTACATGTATCAAATTCTAATCGATTTGTTTAATACATGTCGCGATCTTGTTAATTACCAATTTTGAAAAACCAAATTTTATATAATAAGATTCTATATTAATAAAATATATTCTTTTAATAATTTTCATACTTTTTTGTTGAAAACTATTTTTCATATTTAATTATACTTATTTAATTAATTTAAACTTAAAATACTATTTTAAAAATAAAAAATATGATAAATTAATGATAAACATTATTTTTAAAAATATAAATTTATATTCTTATATAAATTATTAAAAAATAATTTAACTATCTAAAATAATTTTTTAGATACTTTAAAATAATTTTTATATAAATTTACAAAACAGACAAACCCAAAAAGCAAGAATGGGAATAATCCAACTAGGAAAAATTAAGCAAAACTTACAGGAATGATTACAGTGCTACAACGACACCAGATCATTCCAGTACATGTCACAGCTGATATACAAACAATTAGAAAAACTGTAATTAGAAGATTTTGAGATATGGTAGTAGCACCAAGAAATAGAAAATATATAAATAAAGCAAAACAACCATAATATGTATATACCAAATTGTTGAAGGTATGAAATGTTCTGGGGAGGTTTCTGGAAATCAGCAATGTTAGCAATGCTTATACCCCATTTGAAAGTTGGAGCCCAAAAATGAACTGATAAGACCAACAACAACAACAAAACTTTGAACGAGCTGAATAATTGTTTCATTAGAATCAATCGAAGTATTATGTTGTTAGGAAGGAGTAACGACGTAACAATCAAACTCAGGAGTTATCAAACATTAGAGCCAACTATTATTAAACCATAACAAATCATACAGCCTTAAGATTCATAAATCTTTGGAATTTGAATGATGCAGAGATTAACACGAGTGTTGATTTAGAGAAAACTCTTAAACAAATCACTCGAGAGTTTGGAAACGTGCGAATCAAAACGTATGAGATTCGATAAATTGGAATCTGAGTTGACTTACTTGTCTTAGGTCCCGCCGGGTGATTCCAGAGAGCTTGAAGCTTAGAGGTCGCCATCTACTTTTTGTGTTTGTTTTCCTGAGATTCTCTTTTCTGACTGGTTCAGTCCCCGACAAGAATATCAACCAAAAGATGCTACACAATATGACGTCGTATAGTAAAGCAGTGTATTCACTATTTATGAAGTATAGGTTTATTTTTTTTATACAGATAAAATATTTTTATTTCTCGGAATAACCTATGATATATATATGAAGTAATCTATACTACTATTAATGTATTATTTTACTTTTTAAAAATGTCTGTTATTTTTTTCATAGATATAATTAGTTATGATATATTGCAATTAACTTTTTTTTTTCAACACACAACATCTTTTATTAAAATCAACTTTAGTCAATACTCTAGTTATTCAAAGAGACAAATCAATCATAGCCAACGACAAACCATACCATTGGCTATGATTAACGTGAAAAACTCATGCTCACATCCTTTTTCCCAAAAAAATTGGTGTGGACATCTAAACTATAAGAAATTAAATGTAGACTGAAGTCATCGAATAAACTATAAAGTCACAAACATTTGTAAGCATTCCCTTCTTTTTTTTTTTTTTGTCAAGGAGTTAACATAGAGTTGTATAAATTCATTAATTTAGTGCCCAAAAAATAAAAGCCCTATATTCAAGCAATTCATAACAAGTTTCGTTTTGTTCTCGAATTGATCGTCTTCTCCTCTATTTTTTAATCCACGAAAACAGAGCCGCCACTTCTCTGATCATAATACTACAGTCGATGCCTCGGTTTTTAACTGATGAAGACAGTGCCGAAGTTACTTCGTTGCTGTTACTCATAACTTCTGTGTCTTCTCTGTCCCAGATGTCTATTAGGGCATCAAACACAGAACCAAAGCTAGATATCACGTCTAGTGACAATCCGGGTCGTATTATCTCTTCCCCTTTACATGATGAATGGACAATGATCCTCTTGCATCTAGCTCTCGTGAGAAAGTCACTCAGCTCACCCAATAAGAAGTTTGGATCTATAAATTCATCCGCCCGATTTCCAGCGATGAATCACTTGTCAGTTTCGATTTTATCTACTCATAACTTAGGGTTTCTGATTCTGTCCTGAATTTGTAATAATCGTTTAGGTTTTTTTTTCTTTTTTTTTTTTGTAAATTTCAGGTTGGATCGCTTTTACTGGTTAGGTCGAAAGGAAGTAATGAGCAGAGGGGAAGATAGGTTAAGCTTATTACCTGAATCCTTGCAGTGTCATATACTTAGCTTTCTTACGACCAGGGAAGCTGTTTGTACAAGTGTTTTGTCCTCTAGCTGGAGAAATCTCTGGCAATGGGTTCCGAGATTAGAATTAGACAGCTTCGATTTCCCAAATGACAAAGCCTGTGTTGGTTTCATCAACAAGTTTCTTCTGAATGTCAAGAGCTTGAGTGAGTTCAACCTAACAATCGACGCACAAGATGCCTCTCTTTATGAGTCTTGTCTCGATAAAGTGAGCAAGCGCAAGATTCAACAATTTCAAGTCGAATGCTATTTGCTTAACTGGACACCCTTAACCCTTCCTGCGTCTGAGGAATTGGTATCCTTAAAGCTCTCTGCCGTAAGACTGAATGATTTTGAGTCTCTTTCATTACCATGTCTCAAGACTTTGCACTTAACATATGTTATCTTTCCTCACAATGCGGTTTTTGATACTCCGAGGCTTGAGCACATGAGTCTCATAGATGGCCAATTCAACAGCTTCAAGATAGTCGGCATGCGTGCCTCTGTCAAGGTCAATATTAATGTCTTTCTTCGTGCTGATGAAATTTTCAAAGAAAATATCATCTATAATCTTCTCCACAAGTTCTTAGCCGTGGGAGATATGACACTCGCACAGGGTACTCTTGAGGTATATAATCAAACTGATGACAAAAAAGCTCTAAACTTTCTTCCCACTATCATTGTTTTGTTTTTAATCACTTTGTGTTCTATTGACTTCTTCTCTTTGCTCGCAGTTAATCTATTTTTTCCAGGACACAAACATACTACCCAAATTTTGTAACTTGACCCGTCTGCGTGCCACTATGTGCCTAGAGTACTACTGTATTAAAATGTTGCCATTGGTTCTTGAGATGTGCCCGAATCTGAAACACTTGACCTTGGTAATGACTTGCTTTAAACTTTGCAATAACTTCTTTCTTAAGAAAGGTTTTTGGTTGATCTGCTGATTATGTTTTTTCTGCTTTTGTTTTTGTCGATTTTTTGTGTTTTGCAGGAATTGGTTAATGATGTCAACACAAATAAACTGCCAATTGGTCTTCCCAGGACGCGGTCTTTTTGTTTGGTGTCATCCCTTGAATACGTTGAAATTGAAAGCCGCATCACGGAGGAAGCAACGGAACAGATCCAACGGAAAGTGGTTAAATACTTTCTAGGCAACGTGACATCGCTTAAGAAGCTTGTTCTACGTTTGAAAGTGGCTCATGGAGAGAAACACGACCTTGAACTCCTGAAGCAACGCTTTGACACTCCGAGACGATCTAGTTTGTGTCAATTTGAAGTTGTTCAGAAAAAGTACTCTTTTGGCTTTGAGCTACTGGATTGTGGCTTATCGGAAAGAAAGATCATCAACAATCTTCTCAACAAATTTTTAGCCGTAGGAGATATGACACTCTCACAAAATACTCTTTTGGTATAATCAAACTGATGACAAAGCTCTAAACTTTCTTCCCACTACCATTGTGTTCTACTGACTTCTTGTCTTTTGCTCGCAGTTACTCTATTTTCTCCATGACACGAACCCACGACCAGAATTTAGGAACTTGTCCCGTCTGCGTTCAACTATGTGCTTAAAGGACTCTCTTGAATTATTGCCATTCGTTCTTGAGAGTTGCCCGAGACTGAAAGACTTGACCTTGGTAATGACTTTCTCTAAACTTGTAACTTGTTACCTACGAAAGGTATTTGGTTGATCTGAACATCAAGGACTTTGTCGGTTTGTGTTTGCAGATTTTGGTTAAGGATGATGATGATACAGAGGCAAAGGCAACTAGTCTTTGGAGACCGCTGCCTTTCTATTTGGTAGAGTCCCTTAAGTACGTTGAAATTGAAAGCGCCATCACGGAGGAAGCAACATTACGGGAAGTGGTTAAATACTTTCTAGGCAACGCGATATCACTCAAGAACCTCGTTCTACGTTTGAATGTGTCTGATGGAGAGAAACATGACCTTGGATTCCTCAAGCAACGCTTTGACTCTCCAAGACGATCTAGTTCGTGTCAGTTTGAAGTTCTTCTGGTGGTTCAGACTCCGGAACCAGTTATAAAGTGTGGAAAATTTATACAGACAATTAGAAGAACTCTCTCTCTCTTCTCTTCATGAAGAACCATATTTTAGTTTTTTTTTTTTTTTTTTTTTTTGTGTCTTTTGCATGTTTTTCAAGATCTTCAATGTTAAAAATCAATCTCAGAGAGTTGATTTGTTCTTGTTTCTCACTGGTTTTGTTTGATTCTCAAATGATAATTTTCTTTGCCTATCTGATATAAATCTTGGATTAATGACGCAAAGTTTTTCCATGTTTGAGAATTAAGATAATAGACAAAAAAAGATAAATTAATACAGTCGAAGTAAAAAATTATACAATCTATACCCAAAAAAAGATTTGGGTATTCAAATAAAATAAAGCCTTGACATGATATCTTTGAATGAATTTGCAAGATCACAAAAGACAAATGAGTTATTTATTTATTTATTTATTAAGAATCCACAAGGCTTCATCTTATTTATTCTTTCGCAACAACATGATCTGTTTCAGATGCATAATCGTGTCTGTGAACCAAAAAGAAAAAAACAAAAAGAATTAGCATACCAATGTCTAACAAAGAGATAAACACCATTCAAACAATGTTCATTAGAAGAAAATAGTGTTCATTTTCCATTGTCAATCAAAGTAAAGCACTTCAATGCAAGTCTCATGCAACGTAGCTTTAGAATCTTACTTGATTTTACGAGTAAGTTGGATTATGCCCGTCGCTGCCATACCAAGACTAACGCTAAAGAGATTCCAGTTTTTCTGTAAAACAAAGTCAGAAATATATTTATAAAGAGTCTAAGACTTCTCAAATTATCATCACGAGTATTAAGCCAACATACCGGAGTGATTACAGTGCTGTAACGTGACCAAATGAGCCCAGTGGCTGTGATCACTGAATAATACAGAGAGCAGACAAAAAACTGTTAGAAGATTGATAAATGGCGACCAAATGAAAACGAGACAGGGCATCATATAAACATAGTAGAAGAACAGAACAAAACTGCAAGAAGATCGAGGCATTATACAAGACAAAGCAAAGCATGAAGGATATAAAGAGTATATACCCATTTGTTGAGGGTATGAAAGTGTCTCTGGAGGTTTCTGAAAGTCTGCAATGTTAGCAATGCTTATACCCCACTTGAAAGTTGGCGCCCAGAAATGAACTGAAAATTTTACAAAATGAGTTCATCAGGTTCTGTAGCAACTTTGATCGAGCTAGCCACTTGCTTGATTACAATGAGAATCCATTGGAGAAAAAAATGCGATTTTGATATTATCAGATTAGAATAATATCAATATAGAACCATGTTATTAGAAAAGGGCAAAGTGCATTTTCTTGGAGGAAATCTAAATCAAAGCTCTCAGGGTATTATCAGATATCATTAAACACAACTTTAAGGAAAGAGTATACAATCAATCAAAATTTCTACATGGTCAAAGTTGGTAGCAACATATCAATACATCATTAGATTCATAAGTTTGAACTGATACAGAGAGAATTGGAAGAATTAGATTAAAATCGAAGCAAATTGATAAAAGAAAAAAAAAATCAAGAAATACGTATTGCTCAATAATCGAAATTCGATGATCAAAAGTCTCACAGAGCGCAAAAAATCAAAAGTGAAAAGAATCAACGTTACCAAAACAAAGTAAAGTAAATTCGAATTTGACTCACTTGTCTTAGGTCCTGCTGGATGATTCCAGAGAGCTTGAAGCTTCGTCGTTGCCATTGATTTTCTCTGGAGGAGGTTCTTCAAAATTCTCTCAAGAAATCGTCTCTATAGATATTCTTGCCAGTCAAACGAAAGACATTTGACAAAAAAACAATTAATTTAACTATTGTGACATGTATTAACTCAATAATTTATAAACGGCCGGGTCCCATTTCTAAATAAATAATTTAAGTTATTAAGAAATAACCATATTAAAAAAGGGTTACTCAGACATTTTCTTAATCATCTTTGTGGGGAAAGAGATAATTTGTAATTTATGTGAGACGTTGGATCTGTCGACCCATGATAAATAATGGAATGACGAATGAATGTGAAATGTGAGGGAATTGAAGATTTGAAATTGAATTTGTATGCTCTTCTTTAAATCTTCTTTGGTTAGTACATCATACCCACAAGGCCACAACTTTTCTTTAATGTGGGCACCCCATAGATTTTTATAAAATAATTCTTTATATTATGTACATGGTATTTATAATATATTGACACCAGCACAAATGTTATAAATGAACACATGCAGAGATATAACTCATTTCGTATATTATAAACAATTCAATTCGAAGTTGACATGTTGTTGAATTTGTAAAAGAACAACTCAAATGGTTATATCATCAACACAATGGTTAAACTATACAAAAGCGTTTGTTTTCTTTTTTTCCAAAACGAAAAAGAGAGAATATCTTTATATAATTTTTTTTATATTACTTTATATGTTTCGCTTTTGTTAGATACCTATATATAATTCAAATATTATAATGCCGTTAAAGAGATATGTCGCCTAGTCATTCAAAAATCTAATTTGGTTTGTTCATCGAGTTCTTTGAGTGATCTTATATATAAAATCATAATCATCATGTAGTTTGCATGCATTATATGATTAGTTTGATAATAATGAGTCTCTCCCTCCACTTGATGACAAACAGTCAAAATCCATATAGTCTTGTTGTAGGCGTACTAGTTGGTGTGTGGAAGTTGCATAATTTTTATTTATATGTCAAATCATTTTCAAAATAGACTCACAAGTGCTCATAACAACACTAATCGTAATATCTATCATGTTCGGGACCATTTCTTAGGACAAACAAATTTGTGTTGCCGAGATTCAAAAATTTAAATAAAGTTTTGGTAATACGCTAATATAAGGAGGCTAATTTGGAATAATAATCTTCTTAACCTGGGGGGCATAAAAGTAAAGATAAATAAATACAGTGACGAAAATGTGGGGCTTGTGTGGCACATGAACCAATCAAAAGTCTTTTGGAAACCACTTGGTCGAAGTTTTGTCTTGAAAAGGGTAAAACCGTCATTTTAAACACATCGTTCTCTTTACTTCTGTTCCGTCTTCACTGCCACTCAACACTTCAACACTGCTATACGCATTTTCTCTCTCTTCGAAAACCATACCCAGAGGAGAGAGAGTAAGAAAGAAAGAAAGAAACTTTCTGTACATTTGTCATCTCTCTCGCTGTAGAAATGGCGGGTCGATTACAGTCTCATCAGCTTCCAAGCGGACTCTACGTTTCGGGTAAGCTCGAGCAGCCGAAAGAACATCGACCACCGACAATGGCGGCTCGTGCTATGCCTTACACCGGAGGCGATATCAAGAAATCCGGCGAGCTTGGAAGGATGTTCGACATCTCCGTCGCTGATCCCACTTCCTTCCAAGGACCTCCGTCGATTTTCGTCGGCGGAGGAGCCAGACCGCCGCCGACACGTGTCCCTTCCTCATCCTCAGCATCGTCTTCGAATCCCAGTAGCGGACCCGTTCGATCCGGATCCCAATCGGGTCAAGTTAGAAAATCATCAGGTCCTCTCTCTCAGCTTCAACCGACCGGTTTAATCACCTCCGGTCCGCTAAACTCGTCCGGTCAAATTGGATCCGGGTCAAGGAGGTCAGGTCCGATGGATCATCATCACCAGACGAGTAATCTAAGGTCGAGCAAACCCAAGTACGGATCCGCGGTTACGACTCTGAACTCTGATCCGGTTCGGGTCGGGTTAAAAGTACCAAAAGCTCTGATTTGGGCGGTGATTGTTGTTGCAGCGACTGCGTTACTAATCGGGGCGTTTCTATCTGTTGCGGTGAAGAAGCCACTGATCATCGTGGCGATCGTGGCGGCGATTTTTCCGGCCGCCGTGGTTCTTGTGTGGAATTGTGTTTGGAGAAGAAGAGGGTTGTTGGGTTTCGTCAAGAACTGTCCAAATGCTGTTCTTAGAGGCGCCATTGATGGACAGTTCATCAAGGTTACAGGAGTAAGTGTTCAACTTCTTTGTGTCTTGTCCAGTTTTAGTAAAAAGACTTAATTTTTATGCTAACTTGTTTCGTTTCGGGTTAGTTAATTAGTTATCTGATACGTAAAGCCAGGTGATATGTTAGAATGTCATGTTCATTGCCCTTTTTAGTGATCATTGACTTTAAGTTTAGTGAGACTATCTTTTAAGCTAAAGACAATTCCAAATGATGATAACTTACTATTCTTGATTTGGTAATACTTCAAAATCTGATTCTTGATCTTGTTTTATCTCTTTGTTTGCAGGTTGTAACATGTGGAAGTATCCCGCTTGAGTCGTCATACCAGAAGATACCGAGATGCGTTTACGTATCGACAGAACTGTATGAGTACAAAGGGTTTTGTGGAAAATCTGCAAATCCGAGACAAAGATGCTTTTCATGGGGATCTAGACATGCCGAGGTTTTAGATTCTTCTTTCTCTTTGTTCTTCTCTCATTCAAGTGTTTGCATCTGATACTTGATGGTGTTTATGTGGCAGAGATATGTTTCGGATTTTTACATTTCGGACTTTCAATCTGGATTGAGAGCACTTGTTAAAGCTGGATACGGATCAAAAGTTTCTCCATTTGTCATACCTGAAACGGTAGCTAATGTAACCTCACAGACTAAGGACTTATCTCCAAGCTTTCTACAATGGTTGGCCGATCGAAACCTTCCCAACGATAGTCGTGCCATGCGTCTCAAAGAAGGGTATGACATCTTTTGATTTTCCTTTCTGCTACACATCTTTATCCCTTAATACTTTGATAAAGTTAAGTACATAGAGGCTCTCAATATAACTGTTTTTAATACTACAGTCTCTCTCCAAACTCTGGAAGTGTTCTTCTCACCTAGTTGTAAAACTTGAAACTTTACCTAAACTATGACCTTTTCAAAAGTTTGAACATTGAATACAATGGCAAAAGGCCGTTGACTTCTGGTGCTTTTAGGTTTTAACACTTCCAATATCGGAAAGACTGTTAAAGTAAATGGTATTTTTCAAAGGAAGATTCTTTCTGGTGCTTTTAACTCTTCTCACAACCCAAATAAAAAAAGAAACTGCCAAAGTAAAAAGCTTTAGTTCAAAGGAAGAATATTGTGAAAGTGAATAGCTTTATTACCAAAGAATGATCTTTCTATTGCATTTACCCTTCAAAGAACCAAACAAGTGTTGGTCTCTCGCTCTCTCACATGTCTTACATGCACACAACAGATAAATGATAATCATATATTTCAGTTCTTGCTATTCTTTTTTGATGTTTTTAGTAATGAATTTGTGATCAGATATATCAAAGAAGGGAGCACCGTAAGTGTGATGGGAATGGTGAGGCGACACGACAACGTTCTGATGATCATTCCTCCTGCTGAAGCAGTCGCCACTGGCTGCAAATGGTGGCGCTGCCTCTTCCCAACTTATGTGGAAGGCCTTGTCATTACCTGTGACGAGAATCAGAATGCTGATGTTATTCCAGTCTGAAACACATACATGTAGTTACTTAGGCATGTACGTTTTGCTTCTCTATTATATTCTATAGACAATATATATATATGTATGTACGTGTGTATAGTCCAGAGTTAGATCCTAAAACCGAAGAAATGGTAAAGGAAACCATTTGCGGCTATCGTATAGTTTTTGTCTCTTATGATGGGGTTATGTTTTGTGTACATTAAAAGCTTCAAATGTAAATTTGTATTTTTCTACACTCTAGTAAAGGAAACATTTGAGGCAACATCCTTTGTGTTTTGACACACTTGTGTAGTATATTTGCAAGTGTTTTGAAAACGATACGTTTCATGACTTGTGGAGCTCACATAAACCTCAATTGCCCAATTCCTCAGATAGCTTAATACCATTCTCGTATGTTTATTCCTATGGCTCCTATCTAACACTAATAAATCTCTGCAGTTTCCTGCAATAACGGAACTGGATAATAGAAGACTACCTTTCTTATACTCATGTTCTTCTGAGTTATATTGTCGATGAGAGTTAATGCAGAAGAAAGTAGAACAAAGTAGAGCCAAAATGTGGCCAAGACGCGTCTATAACTTGAACCCATTGGTTCTTGCATGTGTATTCTCTTGCATATTACTTTTCCACCTATTTTTTATTGTAAATTGTAGAATTTATGTCAAATGCATAATTCTTGCATATTCTATTCCTCTAAATTGTTCAACCATTTGCATCCAAAGTGTAATTGTATTTTTAGATTTACAACTTCGTTGTGTGGTAGTTTAGAGTAATTTTCCTAAAATAGTTATAAAATCAATGATGCCACTAGAACCAGGACGACTAGAAGCAGACAAATGGTGTCCATCATGAATGCTTTGTTCTCTAAGTCCCGACCTGTTTTTTAGTCGAACAGTTCCCGACCTTTTCTCTTCCTTTAGTGAACCAACTTCTCGTAAAACAAAAAATACTAATGAGAATTTTCAAAAGAAAAAAAGAAACGAATAATGTAAAATGCCAAAAGTTATAGTTTATGCCTGCAAAAGTGCTATCGTCGCTTCATATGCCTGTCTATATACATTAAAAAAAAAAAAAAAAAAAAAAAAAAAAAAAAAAAAAAAAAAAAAAAACTGGAAAGAAAATCGAAATCTATTAACAAAATTTTCTTGGAAATTGTTGAAATACAGATCACTTCCCAATTCTGGTTGACCTTTCGCCTTCGTCTTCCTATAAGTAGACCAAACTGATAAGTCAGATTATTCTACTTCTTCATCTTCGTTTGGCTTTGTTGATTCTTGTCATCTTCCGCATCATTACTTTTGTAGAGTTGCTTCCTTCTTATTATCATTCGATTTAGTTTGCCTTGTAAGCCAAGTTACGACTTTACGTAGCATGACCTAGCTACTATATGAACTATGAAGTACGAACATAACTAACGTTTTTCTCTGTTATTATGCTGCAGAAAGATTCTGTCACATGGCTTGGGGAGAGAAGTTAGGTCTGGTTGATCAAGTCTTCTCTTGGTCGATCGAAGATATTCTCAACAAAGACATCTTCAAGGAAGATATAAGGACGATACCAGACAAGTTTAGGTCCGTTAATGAATACCTTAAGTGCTTTGTTCCTCATTTGTTAGAGGAAACACGAACCGAGTTGTTCTCAAGCTTGGGATCTTTGTCGAAAGCTCCTGTCTTTTACATACGTTCCGCGCACGCAAGGGAAATAATATCACCGAGTAGAACATCAGACAATTACGATGTCTCACTGACGAAAGTTGATGCAGAAGGAAATAGAACAAAGTACGAGCCGAAATGTGGAGATCTCATTGCTCTCACGAAGACAGCAACGCCAAGACGCGTCTATGACTTGAACCCACTGGTTTTTGCATATGTATTCTCTGTTGAAGATGAGCTACGTTTCTCTATTCGTTTGTCTACATCCATATCCACCGATGAGAGATTTTCATATCGTTCTGGTGTTTTTCTAATGGCTTTGACCACTAACAATCGTATCTGGAACGCTTTGCACGATGGAGGTGACAATTTGAGTCTCATCAAGAGTGTCCTTCAGGCTGATACCGCGGTATGTAATAAAAAGAATATTTGCCTATATTATAATTTTCTTTGTTTGGTATATTGGTGTAACATGTCTTTCTAGTGCTATTTTTCTTGAGTTTTACACTCTATTTCGTAAAACGTTTCAATTTTCTCATTTTCCTTGGATCCCTTAATATAACAAAATGTTTGTTTAGTATAGTATGTCTTTTTAGTGCTAATTTTCTTGAGTTTAAAGTTGTATTTTGTTAAACGTTTCATTTTTTTTTCATTCGCCTTAGACACAACACTGGCTAATGTGGACGAATTGTGGTCATTCTTGAATTTCAGGACACAGAGCACTCTGTTTCTTCTAGGGATTGGGGTACTGATGTTTCGGATATGATGCAGTTTTGAGTTGCTTGGAGACAAGGAATCTACGTGACAAGACCAGTGTGAAGCTGATATGGGGACCACCTGGTACTGGCAAGACAAAAACAGTCGCCACACTTCTCTTTGCCCTTCTCAACCTACGTTGCAAAACAGTTGTGTGCGCTCCTACAAACACGGCTGTGGTGGAAGTTGCATCGAGGCTCTTGGTGTTGTTTAAGGGATCTTCTTCATCAGAACATTCTACTTACGGCCTGGGGAATATTGTTTTAGCTGGGAACCGAGGCAGAATGGGGATAGACAACAAGAATGAGGATCTCCTCCATGTGTTTCTTGATCATCGCATCAGTAAACTGAAGGATCTGTTCTCGCGATTGACTGGATGGAAATCGAGTTTGGAGTCGGTCACAAGTTTTCTTGAAAACACGGAGTCTGAGTACAAGAAATATCTCTTGTCATATGAAAGAAGTGAGAAGAAAAACATTCTTTTAACATTTGGAGAGTTTGTAAAGAGAATGTTTTATGGCCTAAGTGAGAAGTTGGAGACGAACATGGTGGCTTTGTACACACATCTGCCTAAGTCTGTTATATCATCTGATCATGTGAAGATAATGGTCGAAGTCCGTCAAGCACTTCTTCGTGTAAGGCATTTCCTTAAGGAGAATTCTTCTAAAAATGATTTTAAGATAGGAAGCTTCATATTCGATAGCTTCATCAAAACCATCCCTCTTGATTGTCTTCAGCCTCTACGTTTGCTTCCTGAACGTTTTGGGGTTCCAGCCTTCTCAGAAGATGAGGATTTAAGGAAATTTTTCCTGCAAAATGCACACATCATCTTCTGCACTGCGTCGGGTGCTGCAGAAATGACCGCGGAACGGACAGGATCCATAGAACTGCTTGTGGTTGACGAGGCTGCTCAACTTAAGGAATGTGAATCAGCTGCTGCATTGCAACTTGAGGGCCTGCACCATGCTGTTCTAATAGGAGATGAGCTTCAACTACCAGCCATGGTGCAAAGCGAGGTACTCTCCTTTGTCTTAATTATTTGTTTTGTTTAATTGCATTCGTGACAATGTTAACCTTTCATATGTTTTGCACGCAAAAACCATTTGCTGAATGTATTGTAAATGTAAACGCCAAGCATAAACAGATCAAGAACCTTTTTATATGTGTTTTGGCATATGCATTCTGGAAATATACCTAACTAAAGACCTCAAAACATTATGTTCAGGTATGTGAGAAGGCCAAATTTGGGAGAAGCTTGTTTGAGGGATTGGTTTTGCTTGGACACAAGAAACATTTGCTTAATGTTCAATACCGTATGCATCCCTCCATAAGTCTTTTCCCCAACATGGAGTTTTATGATGGGAAGATCTCTGATGCTGCGATTGTTAAAGAAAGCAAGTATCAAAAGAGGTTTCTTCAAGGAAACATGTTTGGTTCTTTCTCGTTTATCAACGTGGGACTTGGGAAAGAGGAGTTTGGTGATGGACATAGTCCCAAGAACATGGTTGAAGTTGCTGTGATTTCTGAAATCATATCCAATCTTTTCAAAGGTATATAATATTTTAATTGATCTTAAGTTTATATACATGACCATATTATAGAAAATCACCATGCTCAATATTTGCAAAAACAACATAATGGCATTATCGTAAACAAGCACTGTATTTTTATCGTGTGTGTTTTTCAAAATTATGCAGTGCATGTATAAAGTTTGTTTTTATATTCTTTTAAATTTGCATTTTTTGTTGTTGTTGAAACAGTGTCAAGTGAGACAAAGAGGAAGATGAGCGTTGGGGTTATTTCACCTTATAAGGGTCAAGTTAGAGCAATCCAAGAGAGAACCGGAGATAAGTACAGTTCCTTATTAGGTGATGAGCTTTTCACTTTGAATGTTCGGTCGGTTGATGGGTTTCAAGGAGGAGAAGAAGATGTCATTATCATATCAACCGTCAGAAGTAACGGTAACGGAAAAGTAGGGTTTCTCAGTAACCGTCAAAGAGCCAACGTAGCACTCACTCGTGCAAGGCACTGCTTATGGGTGATTGGGAACGAGACGACTCTGGCGTTGAGTGGTTCGATTTGGACAAAGCTCGTAAGGGACACGAAGAGACGTGGGTGTTTCTATGATGCTGTTGACGACAAGAAACTTAGAGAAGTCATGAATGATGCTCTGCTTGATGTCGACATGTCTGATATGTTTTCGAGTTTTCAATCTCTTTCGATCAGGAGAGGAGAAAAAATGCTTGGTAGCTTTTCTAACTCATTTTGAAGATCTTTGTTTATCTAATATTTCCCTAATTAATGAACCTTCTAGGTGGAGATTTGTGAACTTGGTTATCTATGGATGGATTGTATTATCTTTTTCTTCTTTTTTTTTTTCCAATATCTATGGGTATCGAAATTAAATTTTTTTTGCTAAACAAATTACTTAGGCGGGAAGAGATGTGCAATTTATTTTCTTATTTTTTTTTCTTAGTAATTTTTTGCTCTATTAGTAGGTGCTGTTTTTGTATTTTATATAAGGATGCATGTTGTGAAAACAAAATTTGGTGATTTCATTACTTAAAAATAAATTATTTCCACAAATATTTCATACCTAAAATCAAATAAATTTCCCCAAAATATTCTCAGATAGCTTATATGTTCGGTAGTATCTCCGCAGTTTCGTATATGAACGGAGCGATGATAATAGAAGAATAATTATATAGGTAAATCACTTATTAAAATTAGTTATATAAACGAAATCAATTTAAAAATAGTCATGTTAATATGAATGCTGATGTAGTGGAAGGAGAAATGAACAAAAAAGTCAATAATAAAATCAGATATATGCATAGTTCCACCATATTATATATACATATATGTTTAATTGCAAAATCATTTGCATTTGGTTTACAATTCATCTCGAGATTTTTTTAAGAAATATAAAGAATTTTACAATTTCGTTAATCTTATTATTTTATTTTATACACAAACAACATAAATACAGATAATTTACCACATAGTGTTTGTATTCTTTCTTTTGTGCTTTCTATGTAAATTTTATACTACCAATTTAAATTATTTAAATCATGCTAGATATATAATGCTGATGACAAAAAAAACAAAAAATCATTTGCATCTGAAGTGTAGTGGTACTCTTAGATTAAAAATTTATTTATGTAGTGTATCAGAAACTTTTATTCCTTACAAAATTATTGAGTAAATCGATGATTTAAAAAAAAAAAATTATGATGATTATTACGACTCCATTAGCAGGCAAATGGTGTCATAAGTCCCGAACCTTCTTCTTCTTTTGTGAACTAATTTCTCGTACGTAAACCAAAATATACAAATGATAATTTTAATTAAAAAAAACGAATAATGGAAAATTCCAAAATAATAGTTTAATAATTTATGCATGCAAAGTGCTATCGTCGTTTCATATGCCTGTCGATATAAATGTATTTTAGATTAAAAAAACTAAAATGAAATCTATTTACAATATGTTTTTGGAAATTGATGAAATTTGAGAGAGCGCACGGCTAAAATGCTATCTCATGTAAAAAAAATAATTTTTAAGCCATTTCAATAATTTATATGTCACTTTAAAAACAAATATTATATTTTACTCTTAATTAAATTTAATAAAATAATTTTTACGAAAAATAAATTAAATAAACTGGAACAAAAGGTACATATGGTATAATATGGTATAATTAAGATATAATAAAACAATTAGTACAAATGGTACTATTTAAATATAGGGAACAATGAGTACAAATAGATCAGCTTTTACAAATAGTATAACTTAATACATTAGTACAAATGGTACAAATAAAATATAATGAATAATTAGTACAAATGGATCGACTATTGCAAATAGTATAACTTAATACAAAACCATATCGAATCAATTCGAAACCAAAATCACCATTATAGTATCCAATTACTCTACCTATTACCATGGAAAAAAAAAAAAGGATAGACAAATTTTTTTTATCGAACGTGATAATCGAACTCGAACAGAGGAGGAGCGACGGCGGCACGGACTCGAACTCCGAACAGAGAAGACGGCGACGATAGCGACGGATCGAGTGGACTACGACGGTGCTCTGCGACGATGGACACTGTGCTGTGAGCTTCTCTGCAACGTTTCTTTTTCTTTTGTTTTATTTTTAATTAGGTGAATATCCGCGCTATGCGCGGATAGTTTTTATTTTTTAAACTTACAAAAATTGAAAATTTATCTACTTTTCTATCACATGAATGTTTTAAAAATCGAATTTTTTTCTCTACCTTTCTACCACATGAATGTTTTAAAAATCGACGTATCTCCATAGAAAAAAAAAACAGAAAACTTTTGAATTTCTCTTTTTCGTCTTTCTAATTGATCTATATATAAATTTTTTAAAATATTAAAATATTAGTTTAAAACTTTATTTTAAGAAATTACAGTTATATATTTTTATATTTTTGAAATTTATAAAAGTTGAAAATTTTATCTACCTTTATACCACATAAATGTTATTAAAGTCGACATGTTTCCATAACTAAAAAAAAACTTTGAGTTTCTTTTCTTTGTATTTCTAACTTTCCTATATATAAATTTTCAAATTCTGAAATTTATATAAAATTTATTTAAAAATATTACATTTATATATTTTTGTACAATTTAAAATTTTAGTTACTAAAAATATAATTAAATGAAATACAATTATGTTAGATTTGTATATATTGTTTATTTATTTTTGCATAGAATATATATTTATTTGTTTATTAAAATTTTAATTAAATAAAACACAATTATGTTAGATTTGTATATATTGTTTATTTCTTTTTGCATAAAATATATATTTATTTGCTTATAAAGTTATATTAGAAATTTGTATAATTAGAGATGAAACAGAAAAAAAAAAAAAAAGATGGAAAGACTTGCAAGCAAAAAAAAAAATGCTGATGTGTTACTCTCTCCAATGCTGATGTGTCAAGCATGGAAAGAGTTATTTTATTTTAGGAAAAGTAGATTGGATTCGTGGGTGGGTTGTTGGGTTTATGGTTTTGGGTCGGATATGTTATGGTTGGGTTCGTAAATATGTAATGTAACATCGGGTTTTAAGACTTTTCAATCAGTTTCGATTTAAAAAAATTTATTAAAGAAATTACAAAACATAAAGGTGGCAGCTGTGATTTTTTTTTTAGCCATTGGTGGCATTTGAGCAATTGACCACTTTCCCAATTCAGTTTGACCTTTCGCCTTCGTCTTCCTTTAAAGTCGATCAAACTGATTAGCCAGATTTTTCTACTTCTTCATTTTCGTTTGGCTTTGTTGATTCTTCCATTAATTCCCATCTTCTGCATCTGTGCTTTTGTGTAGTTGCTTCCTTCTTATCATTCTTTTTAGTTGCATTGTAAGCCAAGTTACGTGTTTATGTACATATGATCTACTACATGAATTATGGAGTACGAACATAACTAACGTTTTTCTCTGTTATAATGTTGCAGAAAGATTCTGTAACATGGAGAGGGAAAAGAACATAAGTCTGGTTAATGAAGTCTTCTCTTGGTCAATCGAAAAGATTCTCAACAAAGACATCTTCAAGGAAGATATAAGGACGATACCAGACAAGTTTTGGTCTGTTGATGAGTACCTTAAGTGCTTTGTTCCTCATGTACTAGAGGAAACACGAACAGAGTTGTCCTCGAGCTTGGGATCTTTGTCGAAAGCACCTGTCTTTTACATACGTTCCGTGCAGGCAAGGACTAACAAAGCATCGAGTAGAAGATCAAACAATCTCAATATATCACTGAAGGTAATTTACGTAGAAGGAAATAGCGCAAATTACAAGCCGAAATGTGGAGATCTCATTGCTCTCACAGAAGCAGGAAGGCCACGAAGCATTAATGACTTGAAGCCACTGGTTCTTGCTTATGTATTCTTTGTTCAAGATGAGCTACATTTCTCTGTTCATTCGTCTACATCCATATCAATTGATGAGAAGTGTTCATTTGGTTCCGGTGTTTATCTAATGGCTTTGACCACTAACACTCGTATCTGGAAAGCTCTACACAACGGAGGCGCCAACTTGAGTCTCATCAAGAGTGTTCTTCAGGCTAATACTGCGGTATGTGATATAAAGAGCATTTGTCAAGGAACCCTTAAAGTATAGTTTAAACTCTATTTTATACAAATGCTTCACTTTTTTCATTCGGGCCCAAAACTCTACCACACTGCGTCTAATGTTGAGTAATTGTGGTGGTTATGTCAGAATACAGAGCACTCTGTTTCTTCTAGGAGTTGGGGAAATGAAGTATCGGATATAATACGTTCAACGAACTTAAACTTTTCTCAAGAATCTGCAATTTTGGGGGTCTTGGAGGCAAGGAATCTTTGTGACAGTACGAGTGTGAAACTGATATGGGGACCACCTGGTACAGGCAAGACAAAGACGGTCGCTACTCTTCTCTTTGCCCTTCTCAAACTACGTTGCAAAACAGTTGTATGCGCTCCTACAAATACAGCTGTGGTAGGAGTTGCATCGAGGCTCTTGGCATTGGTTAAGGAATCTTCTTCATCAGAACATTCTACGTACGGCCTCGGGGATGTTGTGTTAGCAGGAAACCGAGCCAGAATGGAGATAGACAGCAAGAATAATGATCTTCTCGATGTGTTCCTTGACCATCGCATCAGTAAATTGACTGAACTGTTGTCGTCATTGTATGGATGGGAACTGAGTTTGAGTTCAGTCATAGATGTTTTTGAGAAGGCGGAGTCTAATTACAAGACATATCTCTTGTTACATGAAAGAAGAGAGAAAGTTGAAAACAAGAAAACCATTCTTATGTCAGTCGGAGAGTTCGTAAAGAAGATGTTTTATGGATTTAGCGAAGAACTGAATCAGAAGGAAGAAGAAGGTAAGTTGAAAGAAAGGATTCTTACATTTGGAGAGTTCGTAAAAATAGAGTTTCATAACTTACGTAAAGATTTGAAGAAGGTTATGGTTCTTATTGATCATATGGTGGATTTGTACATACATCTGCCTAAGTCTTTATCTAATGATGTGAAGAAATTGATCACGACCCGTCAAGCTCTTCTCCATGCTAGATCTTTCCTGCACGAGATTTCTTCCAAACATGATCTTGAGATTAGAGGCTTCATATTCAATTGCCTTCAGCTTCTAAGTTTGCTTCCAAAACGTGTCAAGATCCCAAACTTGTTGGAGAAAGAGGATAGCATGAGATTTTGCCTGCAAAATGCAAAGATAGTCTTCTGCACTGCCTCAGGTGCTGCTGATATGACTGTGGAAAGGACAGGATCCATAGAAGTACTTGTAGTTGACGAGGCAGCTCAACTTAAAGAATGTGAATCAGTTGCTGCATTGCAACTTCAGGGCCTGAGGCATGTTGTTCTAATTGGAGACGAGTTTCAGCTACCAGCAATGGTGCAAAGCGAGGTATCTCTTTTGTCTTGTACTATTGTTCGTTAGCGTTTACATTTTCGACTATGTTGATATTCCCACAACCTTGAACGCAAAGGGAAAAAGAAAATTCTATTTGTGTTTGGCATTTGAAATATAGTTTATGAGAAACTCGAAAATGTTGTTATATTTTCTCCTTTTTAGAATACAAATGTAGAAATTGCGTTTGAAACATAGTCTTGTGTAACCCATGCAGGTCTGTGAGAAGGCCAAATTTGGGAGAAGCTTGTTTGAGAGATTGGTTTTGCTTGGCCACAAGAAACATTTGCTTGATGTTCAATACCGTATGCATCCCTTTATAAGTCTTTTCCCAAACATGGAGTTTTATAAGGGGATGATCTCTAATGCTGCGATTGTTAAAGAAAGCAAGTATCAGAAGAGGTTTCTTCAAGGAAACATGTTTGGTTCTTTCTCGTTTATCAACGTGGGACTTGGGAAAGAAGAGTTTGATGTCGACGGACATAGTCCTAAGAACATGGTTGAGGTTGCTGTTATTTCTGAAATCATATCCAATCTTTTCAAAGGTATAACCTTTTATATATATATACATCATATACAAATGTAGTTGGTGGTCTAGTGGATTTGAGTGTATCCATTGACGCAAAACGTGGTATTATCAAGCATCAACACTCAACTGTAACATATTCTTTTTTTAAACAGTGTCAAGTGAGACGAAGACAAAGATGAGCGTTGGGGTTATTTCACCTTATAAGGGTCAAGTTAGAGCAATCCAAGAGAGAACCGGAGATAAGTACAGTTCCTTATTAGGTGATGAGCTTTTCACTTTGAATGTTCGGTCGGTTGATGGGTTTCAAGGAGGAGAAGAAGATGTCATTATCATATCAACCGTAAGAAGTAACGGTAATGGAAAAATAGGGTTTCTCAGTAACCGTCAAAGAGCCAACGTAGCACTCACTCGTGCAAGGCACTGCTTATGGGTGATTGGTAACGAGACAACTCTGGCGTTGAGTGGTTCGATTTGGGCAAAGCTCGTGAGGGACTCGAAGAGACGTAGGTGTTTCTATGATGCTGTTGGTGACAAGAATCTAAGAGATGCCATGAACAATGCTTTGCCCGAGGTCGACATGTCTGATGTGTCTTCCAGTTTCCAATCTCTTTCGATCAGGAAAGCGAGATTGAATGCTTGGTAGCTCTTTTAAATTATTCCACCAACAAAAGTTCTGTCGGGCTTGTGAACTGTTATAACTAGGGATGTGTTCTTTTCTCTCTTTCTTTTGGCTTCGATACATATGAGTTTTGAAATTCTGAATCCTTGTTCTTGCTAAACAAGATTAATATTCGCATAATATATGCATTTCAAGTTAAAGCTTTTGAAGTTCATAATGGACCAAAAAAGAGTTTACCCACGTAATTATCTTTTACAAGACCAACATAATTGGCTTCAGCCTTCATGATACATTGATATTATTATAACTTACTTTCTTTTACTTCAAATATTATTTCGTTGAAAACTTCAAAAAAAAAAGAGTGATCTATCTCATTATTGTGTTTTCTTACGCTAGTATTTGGTAGAAAATTGGCTTAAAGCCTTGACGGCATTCCTCCGGCCACGACCAGAGTTTCTCCGGTGATGTAAGAAGAATCATCTGACGCTAAGAAAGCCGCCGCAGCAGCCATGTCTCCGGTTGTTCCCAACCTGTTGAGCAGAGTCTTCTCTTCGATGCTTTCCCTCTACACATATGAATTAAGCACACAACAAGTGTTAATCCATCACTTGATAAACAATAATAACCTCAAATCCAACAGTTTCAATCTTATAAAGTAACATTTTACCACTTGGGAGTTCCCGGTGATGAAAGAAGCAAAGTGTGTGGGCACAAAACCTGGTGCAACCGCATTCACACGTGTGTCCGGACCCATCTCAGCAGCAAGTGCCTGAGACATTATGCTCAACGTCATCATCATCATCATTCAGTCATGAGATTGAGACAGTGATACCATACAGACATACCTTGGTTAGTCCGAGAAGAGCTGTCTTAGTGACTCCATACATAGCCATGGATCCTTGTGGTTGAAATCCAGCAATGGAAGTTATGAAGATAACAGAAGAACCCTTCTCTAAATGAGGAGCTACATCCTGGTAAAACAAAAACACAGGTAAAAGATTCAAATCGAATGAACATGGAGTGACAAGTTTCACTATGTTTTGCATCCTCTGAATAAAACTAATTAGAAAGGAAAGCTTCAAGACCTGAAGGAGAAGTATAGATGATTTGACATTGATTTCCCAAAGCTTGTCGAGGACAGCTTCTTTGCTGGACAAGATTGGGTCTGTAGATGGATTAGCAGCGGCGTTACAGACAATGATATCAATCTTGCCATATTTCTGAAACCAAACACATACAAAAAAGACAATCTTTAATCTCTCCTTAAAGACATGATAATGTAAAGACAATTGTTCAGTTCTTTGCCTGAACAGTCTTTTCGACAAGATTCCGGCGATGTTGAGCATTGGAGACATGACAGACGATTCCATATGCATCAATCCCTTTCGATTTGAGTTTCTCTACTGCTTCCTCAACATTTGCCTACACATATATAAATCACCGATTGATTCAAGAATATAACAGCACAAATCTACGAAGATCTTCAATTTTGATTCAAAATGAAAGGGAGGAGATGGTGAGAAACCTGCTTGCGGGAAGAGACGACGACGGAAGCGCCTTCGAGGCCGAGACGCTCAATGATACCGAAGCCAATCCCTTGAGTCGAAGCCGTCACAATCGCTACTTTTCCTTCCAATCTTCTCGGTACCTTCTTCTCCATTTCTATCTCTTTTTTCTTCTTCCTCACAGTTTTTTTTTCTTTCTCCGAAGTGTTCTGTTTGGTCACTTCTCTCTCTCTCTATAAGTTACGTTTTTGTATTAAGGTCGTGATTGTTTACATGGTTTTTAGATTTTAGTTTTTGGTTTTTAGTTTTTAATTTTTGAATTTTAGATTTTGGTTTTTCAAATTTTGGTTTTTGATTTTGATGTAGATTTTAGTTTTTAAAAAACCTGAATGGTAATTTATTTAGTTTTTGGTTTTTGACTATATTTGAATTATTGGTTTTGTTTATGATATTAAACTTGATACAATAAAAATATAACTTAATGAAAACATATTATTTTTTACAAAAATATATAAATTTGTTAATAAAAATATTATTTTCAATTGAAATAATATAAAATAACAGAAAAAATATCAATAAAAATTGCACATAAAATTATCTCATATATAATTTATTTTAAACCAACAAGTTAAAATTATTTTTTAAATTCTTTTGCATATAAAATTATTTTATAAATTGTTGTGTGCTTGATAGTAAATGATATGAATTGGGGATTTATGAAGTTTATATTTTATATAAGAAAATATATGTGCAATAAAACATTTTTGTTCAAAAAAGAAAATATTTGTGTAAAAAAAAATTAGATCACGAACAAAAGAAAGACAAAAACCCAAGAAATATAAATTCTGGTTTTTATGTAAAAAATTGTAAAACTGTTAAGAAACTAGTTTCCCTAAAAACTAGGGAATCATTTTTTTCAAAATCATGATTGGCTAAAAATTTGGTTTTTGAAAAACAAAAACCAAAATCTACTCTAAAATCTACAAACAATCAACCTCTAAGTGATGACAAAAAAAAATTAAAATTAAAATATTAAGTGACGGCCCTAATTAATCATTTTGAGGTTAATCATTTTGATTTTACTGTACTAACCGCAACACTGCACTAATCCCATATGGACATAACTCGTTTAATACGAGACGACTGCAATTGCTAAAGTTTGCGGGAGCATATCATTTACAGCATAGTATAAACTTCGCCAACACAAAAAGAAACGGTGTGTTTGTGGGAAAATTTTCAACCTAAACAACTATGAATTATAATATTATATAGATTTTTGTTAAGTTATATTATTTTCATTAAAAAATTATTGATAAAAAAGGTCGACCATTTTTAAAAAGTTTTTTAAAATATTATATTCTATGTTGTACTTAAAAACATGTAACTAAAAAATAAAATGATTTTAATTCGGTTTATTAAAATTTCAAAAATTTATAAATACAAGAACAAGAGTTTAGAATCTAATATAATAGAAATGATAAAATTCAGTATTGATAATATATCATGATCATTTTGGAAAGAATGTATATTTTCTCAAAGTTCAAAAAAAAAAAAAAAAACAGAAAATATTAACTAAAATAATTAATGCGCCATAAATAAATTAGTAATAGAAATAAATAATGGGCCAAAAGTTTAATTTGATTAATTAAGATAATATCTTGACTTTGGATTTATAAATTTTCAATATACTATCTAAATATAGAGATTTATTTTTTGTTTTTATATTTCAAAATATTAATATTACTTTTTAGTAAGATAATATTAGAATTTTTTATTTAAATATATGAAATTTTGGAAGAAAAAATTAATCGAATAAAAAATAGTTTAAAATAAGTTATATTTTTAAAAAATATTTTTTATTCAAAAGTAGTTTTTTAATTTTTTATTTAAAAATAGATTATTCAAAAATTTAATGGAATTATGTTTATAAATAGAATAAAAATAGATTATTCAAAAATATAATAAAAATAGATTATTAAATTTTTATAAATACAAGTGTTTAAAATATCATATAATGAAAATTAGGTTAGGATTCAAAAGTTTATTTTGACTAAGAAACTTGACTTTGAATTTCTAAAGTTTTAATATAGTACTTAATTAATTGTAGATTTTTTCTATTTTTAAATTATTAATATTACTTTTGGTAAAATAATATTAGAATTTTTCATATAAATATATGAATTCTTAGATGAAAATATTTATTGAATAAAAAAAAAACTGGTATATATCTATAGATGCAGTTGCAAAAGAAAATTTGGATTAGAAGAATCCACTTTTCAGTTTTTCACTTTTGTATATGATCGTGAACATGTCATCAAATAATAGAAGAATTACGGTAATTATCTGATAATAAAATAATCTGTGCATAAACTTCATCTTTTCATCATCTTTTCATCGTAGAATGTACAAATAAGGATGAAATTTATGTCGGATTACTTTAATATCAGGTAATTTGAATGATAAGCATAAGATTTATATAATGGTGACTGGGAGTAACAATGTAAGGGCTATTTCTAAGTTATCTATAATTTGTTTTTTGAATTCTTTCTTAAATGATTTTATGAGTTTGTTTCAAATGATAATCAGTAGAAGCTAAAAAAATAAGTCTGATTTAACTGTGCATAATACTAGTGGATTCTATATTCATAAAAGACATGTCACAAAATCACTTTATCCACTAATATTTACGTTTAGTTTTGTTTTACGAAATAATTTTAATATAATTCAAAAGTTAACTTTTAATTGATTTTTTTTAGAGCCATCAACTTAAGAACTAGTTAAAACTAAACATTCAATATCTTAACTTTAGAAATTTTATACTATTAAAGTATAATTATTCAATAAAAGCAAATAGTTGTGTTATATTATTAAGAATGTCCCTGAAATTAGTGAAAATCTTTGGATTCTTTTTGATAAAAATATCTTAAGATTTTATTAAGGATAAAAATATCAAATCATTTTATAACAAAGTTACTCATAATATTTTTTTAATACTTTATATATATATATATATATATATATATATATATATATCTCCTTTTTAACTATAACAAAATCTTCTAAAATGTATTTTTTTATCTCTTTCAATTGTTTTTTAAAAATAATTAATTAAATTTTCAATCTTATATTCTTAAAATATAATCAGTAAAAAAATAATTATGTGTTATATCACTGAGAATGACATTTGAATTAATAAAAATGGTAAGTTCTTAGTAAAGGTAAAAATGTCAAAACAATTTATAACAAATTTACTGATAATTTTTTTAATATCTTTACTATACAAAATATATAAATATAAATACATATTTCTTTTTAACTATAACAGAAATGTATAAGAATATTTTTTGTTCTCTTTTAATTTTCTTTTTTTAAATAAATAATTATTTTGTAATTGTTTTTAAAACATAATCATAGATTAATATAAATTGAATTTTTAACTATAAACAAAAAAGTAGAAATTCTATGAAATTTTTTATATATTTTAAACATAATTAAATTATTAAGCCAAATAATAAATATGATTTAATAATTTAATTAGTATATGAATTATTTTTATAAATAAAAAATTAAATTTAAGTACACATACATACAAAACTACACAAAATCAATGTATTTTCCAACGTATTTTAATTAAAATCTGAATATTATTAGAAAAAAATATTAATATTAATTTTTGCCAACAAATAATAATATTAATTATATTTTATTATAAAATGAATACTTTTAACTTGATAAAAAGTTATAATATTAAAAATTAGACTAATGCATATTTAACTTGATAAAAATTAAATAATTAAATTTTGTCAGTATTCATATTATTTAAACACACAGTGGAACAGGTTAGAGTTAAGAATTTTACAATTAGGGTCTTTTATAGATTGATGAAAGAGATGCATTAACTCATTTTCAATTATGAAACATTAAAAAAAATATTTCTACCACTTTTAGAAGGAGATGCGAATAGCTAAAAATAGAAATGAATATTCAGAAGAAGAAAAAACACAAACATAAATCCAAATATTTAACAAATTCTATGAGTCCATAAACTCTCAAATTTTTTTAAGCACCTTCATTGTTTTAATCATAGGGATTTCTGAATTTCTTCAAGAGATCTGGAATATCGTATCCAAGCATATCATCCACTGCTTGAATCATCTTAGGTTTCAGTTTCTCGAATTTGTCAATGTTGTAGCCTCCCAATACTTCTCTAAAATGCTCCACACTTGGGAAATCTCCAGCTGGAAGATGAAACTCTTGCTGCACCTGTTTTGTTTTCACAAACATAAAATATTTAAATGATACTTTCATAATCTGGAAATCAATACTGAAAATAATTTGGTTTAAGACATTTCTAAGTCCATTTTTGGTTTTGGTTTTCTAATTTCTACCAAAATATATTTTAACGATTCTCAACGAAAATGACGATCCTATTAGGCTCACCCTGTTGCAACTAGTCTAAGTTTATTGGGTTACTAACCTTTCCAAATTCATGTTCGAGATTGTCCATGAGACGTTGCTGAGCTTTGGATTTTCCCATCATTGCTGGCATTTCCTTCTTAAGGTGGCTCATTATGTATGCATTGATCTTTGCAGCTCTAGCTCGCTTCACAAACTCGTTAATCTGCAAAATAATAACAAAATAAACGTCCATGTTTCTTTTTCAACTTCCCAAATCCTTAATTAAGATTTGTAATTCATCAGAAACATACCTTTCTGTCACATGCTTTCTTAGGTATGTTCATTAGGTCTGCTAGGAGATCATTTTGCTCTCTCTCAAACAATTCTTTACCGATCGGTCCAACTACAGCTTCGTTTATGGGTTTGTCATTGAAGGACCTGCAAAAGTTAAAGCAAGAACAAACCAATTTAGTGTGTAATCAGATGAAATCAGATTAACGATTCATGTTTGTATTCATAAGCATACCCAATATAGACCCGTACGACCTCTGGTGTGTTCAGGACTTTACCAAGCGACCACATCAAAGCTCCGTACACTCTCATTAGCTATTAAACAAAGTTTTCGATCAGCTCAACAACGAGTAAAACTCATGCTTATGAACGTAATAAGTTAATGGGAATGAAACGGAAGTTTACTTGTTGAGTATCAACTTGGTCAGCTTTGTTTAAGACTACACGTATCTTGTCTTCGTTACCACGTAGAGATGTTATAACGCGTTTGAATTCATCGCTGATGTCGAGCTTGTGTGGATCAAAAAGAAGCAGAATCATATCACACTTCGATGCAAACCATGAGATGACACCGGTGAAGTCATAGCTTCTTTGCATTCTTTGTTTCTCTCCTGAAAGAACTCCGGGAGTGTCTACGAGAGTAATCTGGTCCAGGAGCTACAACACAAGCAGGAAGACAAACCTCATATAAACCAACAGAAGAAACGATCAAAAGAGAGAGAGAAAGTAAGGAGGTGCATAAATACTCACAGGATGAGGCATCTGAGAACACTCAAACTTTGATAGGAAAGCACCTCCAAAACTTGTTAACCCATTAAATGGCATGTCAGCTTGAACAGCCATGGTATTTCCAGGTATGGTCCGTTCATCTGGTCCGCTCTATATTTAAATAAAATCATAAGATTTATCTCAAATGAGTACCAAAAGTAAGTAGCAATAATTCTACTATAATCAAATCAAGACACATCGACATACCATTGCACAAACAAACCTATCTGTTGTTGGCTCTGGACCGATGTGCGCTCCTGATAACAAGCAGAATGTAGTGAGATCATATAGATAACTGAAAATTATGTGCATTGCTAAGAGTTGAAGAAAACGAAGCAAGTTACCTGGATATTCACATCCGAGCAAGTGTTTTATAAATGTTGTTTTTCCGGTGGAATATTGACCCAATAGCATTACCATGGGTTTGGCATCAAAATCGCTATTAGTCTGCATAAGTAAAAATAATATATATCAAAAGAACAAAGAGAGTTCCATTTCCCATAATGATATAGATATAAGTTCTGTAGCTCTTAACAGAGCAACGAGATAAACAAACCCCCAAAACGGATATAAGTACACTCACCAGTACTGGGGATGCAAAATCATTGAAACGATATGTGACTTCCAAAGGCTTTAGCTTTTCAGCGTACAATCTTTTCAAGCCATCGACAATTGTCACCACATTTACTTGTGGCTGGATATGGAAAATGGCAGAATACTTGTTTGTTAGATCACATATACTCCATATTTGGAAGATTAACATTTACAGCAAAAAACCAACAATAATATCCAACCTTTATAATAGGTTTTGATTTGAACCAGGGAGCTTTCACCGTGACTTGTTTCTGGGTAACTACTGCAAGTTTATCAATAACTTTTACACAACAGTCATGAATCTAAAATACTTCAAAAAAGAGCAATGTTGTTTTACCATTCTCTTCAACATCCGCATCTGCTTTTGATGATTTCTGCTTCTGTAAGCAAATAACAAACAGATTAGAAAATGCAGATCATGTAAAGATTCAAAAAAAGAAAGAGCCTTACAGATACCACCACGTTCTCCAGTCCTTCCAACACTGGGAGTTCCACACTCTTCATATCAACTATAAGAAGAATGATACACATTAACCAAATTTCTAACAAACAAAAATCCAATCAAGATTTTGCTATATCAAAAGAGGAACAGATGATACTACTCTCTTTGACCGTAAAGCTCTCACTTGATTGTTCACTTACCCGATCCTTTCAGAAGATCTGAAGTAATCTCATGTCCTTCTTGTGCCAATGAGACGAGCTAAGCAAACAAAATTAATCAAATAAGTATGATTCATCTAACATATAAGATTAATATCAAATCGAATTTGGCACACAATCATACACACCTTCATCGCAGTGATGAACTCCGCCAAACCTAGATATCCCTGCCGCTTCGAATCCGCAACCGCCCAAACCTTTAAACAAAATGCAACTAATCTCAAATCAGCCCTAGATTCTTCTTCTACACTTCAAGTTAGAGCTCGTGAAAATCAATCTTAAATCCAAATAGCATAGTACACGAAAATCGTCGATTCGTAATGAATATAACCTGTTTGAGTTCCTGACGAGAAAGCTTTGACATGGCGAAGAACTTTGTAGCATCGCTCCCAGAAACACGACCATCTCCATCTGAGAATCGAAACGAAAAAAATCAGAACGTGAATAATCTAGGAGAAACTAGTGAAATCAAACTGATACCTGAATCGGCGATGTTGAACCATTCCTTATAGATCTTCTGATGCTCTTTCAAACAAGTACCGATCGATGTCGCCGAAGAAGTCTCCATTAAAGAGAAGAAGATGCTTATCGATGATTCGAGAGAGAGAAGAGAGAGATTGGCTTATGAAGTTTGAAATGGAGACTGAATAGTTTAGTGTGAGAGAGAGAGAGAAGAGCATAGAGAAAAGGATATTTTCCCTAAAAGGGCAATTTAACTGGTTTGGCGCTTGTCGAGGGGAGATATCATTCGTGACGACGACGTCGTTTCGTAGACTCTGTTTAATGGACGACACGCTGTGTATCTCTTTGAGTCTAAAACAACGCGACGTTGGTTTTATATGCAAGTAAACGAGATTTTTTTGACCCAACAGACAAGCATGGAATAAACGGCTGTGATTTGATTGGCATTCGAAAACTCGCCAGATGTCATCTTCGTCATTCAATTTGAAAACTTGAATAAAAGCGCCATTTTGCAAAATTACAGCTCAGCATATCGTTAAAGGAAAAATGGGTATCCAGTCGTACTTAAATTAATTTGTTTTTATAAAAAAAATTTATATTAAAATTTGCTTTCAAACTAATACATTCAATATATTTGTCATATATTATACAGCATAAAAGTTATTATCAAAGCATGAACAAGCTTAATTCTAATTATATACTTAAATTATAAGGAAATGAACTGAAAAATACTGTTATTAATACAAAACCCAATTATATCCTGAGATATTTTTGTGTAAATAAATATATAAAAAGTGAAATTTTAATAAAATCTTCATAATGCAATCCATTAGACAAAGTTTTATAAATACATTCATACCATTAAATAATCATAAAAACAAAAACCAAAATCATAAACAATCAAATAATAATGAGTGAATATCTCTTTTTATTTTGGTAAATAACCGAGAGAAAACCTCCCGTTATTTATTAAAAAGAATCAAAACAATCACACACCAACTTGTTGTGTTCTAGCTAAACCTTCAATGTCTTTTCTCCAAATTGAAACAATAGACTCCAAAACAAAATAAAAAGCATGCATGAAATCTTAAGGTAAAAGAATGCATAGTTTGTTAATCCATCCGCAAAGTGATTAGGCTCTTTATACATGTGAGTAATTTGGACAATCCAGTCCCTTACAAAGAAGCCATAACACAACTGTACTAGGAACGACAGCGGATGAGTGAATTGCACGTATAATTATACCTCCAGTTTTCAACACTGAAATAGTTCATAGTATGACAAACAAGGATATGACAACTAGCTTGAGGTTGTGTTCGAGAGTCGATCAGCACATGTTCAAGAACAGAGAATGAATTTTATGTTTTCAGCAATGTGTTCTTCTTTGATATTAATGTCATGTACATAGACTGCTCATTGAAGGAGATTAATATTTTATCTATAGGAGATTAATATTTTATCTATTTATGTTAGACTAACTTAGGATGATGGTGAGAACTCTCAAAAAAATTGGTCAAACCCTATCAAACTATAGCGATATAATAAATTTATACTAATGTGCAAATAAATACATAATGTTAGAAATATTTAAATATCATATTTTATATTTTTATTTTTTTGGCAAATTCATACATCTGCCGTTAAAGAGCTAACAGTCAGTTAGCAATGATATACAACAATGTCGTTTTTGTTAAAAACACATAACTAGAAAAAATTATCGTAATTTAAATAGGTTTTGGTCGCTTTGTCATATGTAATGTAGGTTTTGGCTTAATTAAATAAAACTTAAAAAATATATTTTTATCGTAATTTAGATATAGGTTTTGATCGCTTTGTCATATGTGAGGTAGATTTTGGCTTAATTAAAAAAATATTACAAAAAAAAATTCATAATTTAGATAAATTTTGGTCACTTTGTCATATGTGAAGTAGGTTTTGGCTGATTTACAATGTCTTGTTAAAATTTGGAAGTATTATTACCATAAGTTGCCTTGAAATATTATTAGGGATGTATGTTTAGGAAGAAACTAAAAAGGTCATTTTATACTAATAAACAACATATATATAAAATGTTTGTAAATATGTCTTCTCAATTTTATATCAAATAAAAAATATCTTAACATCGGTTTTTTTTTCTTTAATAGACACAGCCCTACTCATTCAGAAAAAGTTTCTCTATAGAAGGAGGTAGAAAGGTCTGCATGGAAAGACTAACTTGTATACATAATATAACTTTAGAAGATATTTGGAAAGGGAGAAAAAGTTTCTTTTCTGAAAATTTTTCGACGTCTAAATCAGATGTCAATCATGGAAAGCGGATGATCAAAAAGCGGATTAACAAGGTTGAGTGAGAGGCCTTGTACAGAGATCAAATCTCCTATCTGCCATATAATGGTGTTTCAAGATAACAGACTATTCCTTTGAGAAATTAGGGTTGGACTCTTTCATAAGAGTTATTGAATTAGTTGCCTCAATTTGAAGAACATATGCTCTATATCTCTTGTGTGAGTTTTTCCACAGATGTTCGTCGTTTCCTTTTTCTCTTCACTTTTAAAGAGTATTTATAGAAAAATCTCTTTTAATTATAGTACCCCCTCTCTTCTCTCACGTTCTATTATTTTATCCTATTAATTTACTATTTGAGCATAAATTGGTGACCGACTAATGACGTGGGCCCTTCTTGTATTTAGATTCATGGTTTTTTTGTCATCTCATGCCATGGTGAATCTCTCCTATCTGAGTCTTTGTTGTTGATGTAACATTTTTTTTAGTAAGACACATGAGGTCTTCTAGATAATATCACAAAAGTGTACATAGTGAGAATTGTGAATTTAGAGCTAAAAAACTGCTTAGAATTACAATGCTAAAAGGGAAAAGAATACCTGAAGTATTAAAAAAGAAAAGAAAGACATGAAACCATAAAAAAAATATTAGTTAAAACCAAAAAGAAATAAGTCTAATATTAATAAAAAGAAAATTATTATATGTAAAAAAATGTTCATATCACAAAAATTGTACATCATTGATCTATTTGCATAACTAGATGTTCGTGGTCTTTTTAGAACTTTATTCAATATATGTTGTATCATATTTTTATACCTCTTGGTTTTTCACTTGTATGTGTTCTCTTCTTTGATCTACACTCTAAATGTTATGTGATGAATATCTTTGAAGTCCACATGATATCTTCTTAATGGATGATACAAACTCACATTTTAACAATACTAAAACTATAATATAACTACATGAAAAGCTTTTTGATGTATGTATAGATACTCAATAGAAGGGGGAATAGAGAAACATATGGATGGATGGATGGATCAATTGAAGATAAGAAAAAATTTATATAGAAAGCCGAGAAAAGAAAATGATTTGGAGAAGTAAATGTTGACTACCTTTATTTCCACGATAAAGATTAATGACCAACTTTTTGGTTGAGGAGCTTCAAAACCCCTTAGACAAGTAATTTTCTTCTTTAACTCTTTTAATAAATAAAATATTAAATAGAATTCTTCAGTTATGGATTTGAACTAAAACTTTCATATTTCTCTAGAAAATATGTTTTTTTACCGATTAACACTTAAAAATGTTTAGGAGGCATTTTTTATCTCTTTCCTGAGATTATCTCAGCTATTGTGATGTGATTGGATGTAAACCTCTATAAAATAAATGTTAGAAAAGGTTTTTTGTTGGACATTTACATGGAACGAAGCACAAATTCAGTTCTATAAAAAAAAAATTATTTGTTTATTTGCTAATAAATTTACTAATTAATATTGATTATTGTGAATAAATAAATTTCAACATTTGGAAGATGCAAAATTTGATCCAAATATTTGATTAAATTTTGAAATTTTAAGTCTTTTGAGCTTAACATTTTTTTCATATTCATATAGGTTCATGTTTTTTTCTATTTGAAATGGTAAGTTTCATAATTAATCGTCTCTTAGTTAACTACGTTGTGAGCTTTTAAATTATTGGTTATTAAAGACTTATTATCAACAACAATTAACCAGCTCTATCTGTTGAAATAACATATGAATCTCATCTTTAAAACTTATTGATTTGTTATCTTAAAATATAATTTATACAATATGTTAATAGTTTTCTATACTTTATCCTTTTTTAAGAACTCTATTAATATACCATATACATAATAACTTAATGATGTTTTGAAAAAAAAAAAAAAAATTAAAATAAATTTTAAAAGCATTTCCAAAGTTTATCAATGTAAAAACATGCATTCAAAAATGAACTTGGTAGAAAAGATAAAAGTCAACATTGATGATGATGATGCATACCAGCCCTTTTTTTTTTTTTTATCATAATTGTATATATATCTTTTACTTCAAAATTCAAAATTGGAAACTAAATAATTTACTAGGCAGCATTATTAATGTGCCAAAATTGAACTTAAATACTAAATACTACAATATGTTGACTTTGAATTAATAAATTCTCAATTTATTACCTAAAACATGATTTTGATTTAGTTAATAGTGGGTTTAATAAATTAATATTGGATTTTTAATATAAATACATGAAGTCATAGGAAAAAATGATTGAATAAAAAAAACTAAAGGCATGTTAGGTAGATACATCTACAAAAGAAAATTTAGATCATTACACCAATTGTGGGTTCTTTTAAATAATGATTTTATCAGATCTAAACTTTCTTCTGTAGATGTTTATTTTACCGGAATATGTCATCTAAATAGTAAAAAGAAAAATCTTATAATCCATATTAGTTTTCACCTTGAAGTTATGACTCGTTAGTAAAACAATATTGCGTAAATCTCATCCTTTGATTTCTTGTGGAGAAATAAAAAGATGAAATTTACACAATATTATTTTATTATTGGGTAATTTGAATGGTAAAAATGAGGTTTATACAAATGTGAGTGACAATATAAAATTTATATCTAAGTTAATTGCATTTTTTTAAAAAATTCTTGCTAAACTATTTTTCGGAAATAATGTTTCTTGTAAATTATTATCCATATTTCAAAATAGAAATTATTAATGTTAGGGTTTCTTATAAAAAAAAAATTGCGTATAATACATAAATATGTGGTGGATTTTTTTTTTTCTTAGGATACATGCTACTGATTCTCTTCTTCTATTGATGTCATAGGTGAACATGTGTTCTACTATGTGTAAATATCCAACAAATTTTTTTTTTTTGTTTTTTTTTTCACATTGTCTTCTAATATATTGATACAGTTAAGATGGATTCTGCCAAAATAGAGACAAATTTTTGTACCGATCTACTGTTTGGATGATTTTATTTTGATCGAAAATGTTAATGGAATATAAAATTCAGAAATTCATATAAACTTTATACAAAATAGTTATGATTCTTTGTGTAAAATATAATTTACTATTTACTTTTTTAGGTACACCATTATAATTCAATTATACTTTATAATGCAATGTCCTTTTTAGATTTGAAAATGGTATAAATGGTAACACAAAAATTTAGGTTCTTATATAAACTTTTATATGTAAACTAGTGACATTTGATCCAACGTTGATTGTTAATTGTATTTTTTAATATTTAAAACAACATTATTGATCCTTTACCTATATGATTTTCAAATTTAATTTAAACTATAAGTATCAAGCAACTTAGAAAACAGAATTTTAACTGTGAGTATACAATCAAAGGATTGCTAATATATTTTCCATTTACCTTTTTCAATAATCACAGTGCAACCTTAACACTTAAAAGTGACTAAAAAATCTAAATAAGTATAAAGATTCTTAAGATATTTAATGTATATTTAATAAGGGATTATAGATTAAAAGATTCGATTAATTACGTTTATATTTTTTTGACTGTTTAAACTAAATAATACGGCAAATCAAGTTAAAATTTTTAAACAATATATGATTGACAAATTAAATTTAAAAATTAACTTAAAAATTTATATATTATTTAATCAGGTTTTATTGATTTAAAAGCTTTCAAAATCTTTTTAAAAACACTCTCGATTATTGTATTTACTTTTTGTTTACAAACTAAATGCTTTTTTAAAAAAGCTACAATCTGACAATTAACTTTTTAAAAGTTATAGCATTAAATTTTCTACTGTTAAATTTAAAATAAAATTCTAAAGCCAAAAATCCATAGCAGGCACAGCGATAATATTATGGAGAGCTGGACTTGAATCTGAAGAGATATGTATTATTATTTTTTAAATATCCGTATAGCAAAAATTTACTGAAAAAAGTTGAGAAAAACATTTATATGTTTTTGATTGTTGATCTCTTGAAATATAAAACCAAAGGCGACAGACACGAACCTGGGTCCCTCAATCCATAAGACAATCTTTCAATCATGAGCTTGTTTCTTCAACCTCCACATCATAAACATCTTTAATTCTTTAACAATCCAAAGCAGTTCCATTTTTTTTTCAGTTTAGAATCTTTTTTAAGAGTAATTTAATATCAGAAGAATCTAACGACTTGAAGTAACAAACAAATGAAAAAATAATTTAAACAATAAACAATTTTCGATTTTCTTACAAAATAACTTCTCAAAGCCAGTACGCAAAATGATTTATTACCGAAATATTATTTTAGATAGTTAGATTTTAGTGATTTAGATGAAGTGTAGTTTGAAAATATCTACAAATTACGAGGATATGATCGCAAATCCATAAATCTCATCATATATTTACCCGAGAATTCATCATTAAGACCAAACATGTAAAAAGAATATCAGTTTTACACAATCAACAAACATGAACTGGATACATACATATATAACTCAAAAAAGATTAGATATCAATAAACATACATTAATTACATCCATAGATGATCTACAAAAATAAAATAAAATCTGTGATAATCACCATTGTGAAAAAATCATCTCTGACACTAATCTTGTCGTGTGTTGCAAGAGATACCAAGACACTGATTTCGTTTTTATGTTATGTTCACTGCCAAAAACCAAAAAAGAGAACGAATTTTTTTGGTTATGTCGAAACAAGAGATGATGATGAAATGAAAATATGGATATAGAGTTCAAACATAAATGTTACCGATTGTCTTTTTGAGGAGCCATAGAAGAAGAGCAAGCTCGATGCTGAAGATCATACGCAACCATGTTTTATCCACCAAGAATCCGTACACAGTGATCCCGGCTTTGTTGTTCTCTAGATAGGTCACTATATACATACAAGAAGAAACCGAAATAGTTAAGCGGTGAAAAAGATTTATTGCAATCATCTTCCAAATCATACTTTCTTACCTAGAGCTTGACGTTTCTGGAAAGAAATGGCGTTGGCATATATAGGATGTATCGTGGTATTGTCAAGATCACTATCTCCTTCTCCATCTTCATCATCATCAGATGATTGACTAACATCACGACGACGAGATAAAATCTGGAAATATTGTCTGGAAGTTGGATATTTAGGAGTTTCTCCATCATCAAGACCATCAAACGTGTCTAACGTGGCGCAAACGTTCCATTTAGTAGCGATGCTCGTTAAAGATTGAGCTTTGTGAGTCATCTGTGTTGCACTTTTCAAGCATATGAAAAGCCCTGACACCAAACTTATGGAGCATAACTGTAAAAAAGCAAAAACAGACACATTGATCAAGATAATGTTATAAAGATTTCACCTTTGCGTTTAGTTTCAGACAAAACTCAAATGTTTCAGACAAAACTCAAATGGTAGCTAGAGAAATTTCTTACCGCGAGCTCGCCAACTTCGTAGATATGAAAAGGAACACTAGCTCTTATGGTGGTAAGCAATGCCATGAACTGAGTGGCAGTGACGAAAAACAAGGACAATAGTATGAATCTCCTGAAACGGTGACTAACAATCTTTAACTCACGACGGATTTTCAAATGCTCGGCGAGCGTGGAGCTAAAATCAGTGATCTCAGAGGCGAAGCAGCGAGCGAATTCATCGAGACGAAGGATCTGAAGGTGGCAGACGATTTGGTAGACGATACAAGCGATGATGAAGAGTGATGTTCGGTAAAGCCAAGAAGAGAGCTGGAGTGTGCAGGCTAAGACATGGCTCAACGTTTGGTTGATGATGTAAGGGATTTGGTTCGAGCCTGAAGCATACCACCAGATGCGATACACTGCTTGAAGTGTTAACGATGGGAGGACGAAGATAGCTAGTAGCTTCATTGATCTCTGCAACAAAAAAAAAAAACAGAGGAGTTACATGAAAGTACAATTACCAATTTAACCCTCCCAAACTTTTTGCTTCGTGTCCGAACCTAACTGATTGCTTCGTGTCTGATCCTAACTTATTGCTTCGTGTCTGAAATTACCTGGATCTCTGCTTCGTATCCGATCTTAACTTTTGGGCTGACGTCATTGAGTTTATGGAGGAACAAGAACTTTCGGATACCGAACCTCTTAAACCAGTCCGAGAGACTGATGAATGAGATTCCGGCGAAGATCGATAGAGAAAGCTGCACCAATGCGTCGTACGGACGGTGGAGTTTGAAATCGCAGTCGGTGCAGATTAGCACGAAGTGTGAGATCATTGGGACGATGACGGCGAGGAGGAAGAAGGAGGACCACGAAAGCAAAGTTTTGACGCGATTCGACTGATCGAACCAGAGAAGGAGTCTCGGGAACGAGAATTTTGTTGCCGGCGATTCCGGCGGTTTGTGGATCGGGTCGGGTCGCTTCGATGATTCTTCCATCGGGTTGAGGGTAATTCCGGGATTTTTAGATAAATCTTGCGGAGTTTTAGGCTTTGGATAAATCAAATCAGAAGCTAAATAACATAAAGACACTTTGTTTTCTCGATTTTGTAAGCCACCTGTACTCTTGAGTTTTTTTTTGGGTCCTAAAATAACATTTAACATAAAACTGTCACGTCTATCATTTGACTCTCTGCGCCATGTGTCCTTCACTTATATGTGAAATATGTGGCCGACAAAATTATATTATGATTGATTTATTAAGGTTTTTTTTTTTTTTTTCAACACTGATTGATTTATTAAGGTATTTGAAGAATCTAGCTTTGTGTGTTGACATTTTCATTATTAAAAAATTAAGCCACGTCTCCTTTTTCCCACTTTTAAATATAATCCTAGAACATAAAATTTCTAAGAAGCTTGATAATAATTATATTTGTAATGTCTATGTTAACGGTACACTGAATTACAATAGTCCGTATATAATGTTTGAATTATTTCATAAGTAATATAGATATAAAGTGTAACGAAAAAAAAAAAACCTCTATCCAGGAAGCGTAAAACTTATTTGAATGCATAGACTGATTTTTCATGTTTTTTTTTATCTACTGTTGGCATGGACCAATGGAATAGGTTTAGCATTTTGTTAAGCCATTTTTAAAACCTAAACTTTTTATTTTTAGTATTTACATCTTAGAAAAAAGAAAAAATTAAAAAAAAAAATCGACTTGTAACAAAATATGAACTGGGCCTGGGCGACTAAAGCCCACTAGTTCATAAGAGGCTGATATTCTGATTCGGCCCATATGGCCCAAGATAATTGTATTATGATGTAGCCCATAGTATCACACCAACTGGTGTGTGTGTGAATATAACAAAACAAAAATCTGGCCGCCGAAAGAAAAAAAATTGAAAAAAAAAAACGAAAAAAAAATCTGAAATCCCGTCGGCGAGAATAGCGACAGAGAGGAGAGAAGGAAACGGCAGAGAAAGAGCGGTCAACGTGAATCCGCGACGTGTCCATTGTGAAACAAAGTTCTATTTTTGTTCTTAGTTCTTACTCTTCTTCACGGCTATATATTTATTTCGACCGACCAAACTAGATTCGGCTCATGCAATTCTGAGTGTTGCTCGACCAAACTAATTAAACCGAATCGAACCGGCTCTTATCGGTTTAGAAATAGTCAAACGTTGACCGGCTTACACTAACCGGATTTGACTTTGCTGTTTTTTCTACTTTCCTTAAAAATAAAAATCGGGAAATTAAGTTTGAACTTGAAAAAAAAAATCATTAGAGACAATTTTTTCTGCAAGTAATTATGTAAATTTTGTAACCACTCACGTCTAGTCTCACTCAGTCATAACAAAAAGTTTTGGATAACCATTTGTCCATTTTTTCACCATTTTATTTCTTTTTCTTTTAATAACCAAAAAAGTCAAAAGAAGCTAAATAAAGCGACACGCCGAATATATTTGACATTCTATTGGTCAACAAAAAAAAATCTATTTAGTATTTGTGGAAAAAGAAAAAGTAAATCGATGTTTTGCCCAAAAGAAAAAAAAAAACAATTGTTATTAACAGAAAAAAAAAACAAGAAAAGTAAACCTCTCGAGAGGTAGACGTGAAAGAAGGAGATTTTGCAAATTGCCCTGCGCAGAGAGAGAGAGAGAATGTATTTGACAAAGCTTCTGGAGAAATCGGAGCTTTAAACCGTAAGTAATTTTCTTTAACATTCTTTCAAATCTTTCATCGTTATTTCGAGAAAATGTGGTTCCGATCTGACTCCGATCTGCGTGCTCGTTGTTCTTTTCGCAGCTCAGTTTCTTTTTTTTCTGGAACGAATTCATAATAATTAGGTTTTTTGATGTGTAATCTTATCAGATGTCTTTTTTTTGTTAATTTCTGACAAATTCAATGTCTTAATTGCAACATTTATTAGGTTTCGCCTAATTTTCTTCCGCTGAAAGAGGATTTTAGCAATAAAAAAGAGCATAGATTTGATGTTTGTGGATTCCTATGTCTCATATTAACTAGGTTTTAATTGATCTTTTGAATGTTTCAGACAAAACAAAAAAATTGGGCATTGTGTCTGGTTTTGCTGTTTTAAAACTGTTAAGGTTCAGATTTGTAGTTTCTTATTGACCTGTGAAAAAGTTTAGCTTGCTTTCTTTGTTGGTCCTTTTTCTATAATCTGCAATTAAGAGACAAATGTATGTTGTTTTGGCTGTTTTAAATGTATTCTGTGTACAATTTTTGTAGTGGTAATGGGTAGAGAAGAACCAGTGGACAAACACATGGATAAGAAGCCAAACAGCTCAACCTCAACGGGATCTTCGCATATCGAGGCTGCAGAGGTTAAGGAATGCACTGACCACAACTTGGTTGCGAATGATGTCGACGAATCTGGATCACATAGATCTTCTGACCATAAGAAGAAGTCTTCAGTTAAAACTCGTGGTGGTGGCGTGAACTACACTGTTCCAAAGCCATTCTCTCTGTCGGCTGAAAAGCCTGCTTCCTCAATCTCCGGAAGAGCAGGAGTTGATATTAATAACTCACCGGGAAATGCTGTTAGCCGTAACTCTTCTTCGGGATCAAGAGGTTCACAGGTAACAATACTATCTCTTAGTCCTTGTGGTGAATGTAAAATGAGAACTTTAATGATATTTTTGTTTGTTCCCTCTGTTGTTTTGTTTCACAGCCAAATACTCCTTCACCAGCTAGGAAGACGGTAGATCACAAGAAGCACCATGATGAAGAAGATAGTTTTTCAGTTGCTTCCTCGTATCCTTTTATGTGAAGTTAAAACGAAAGAAGAGAAACATTTGTTTTTAATATGTTATTACCACTAGAGAGTTTTTTTTTTTTTTTTGTCTGATCCTTAGCCATATGTAGATCAGCTACATCTGTAAGAACCATTAAACCCAAGGTAACGATTGGAGTTGCTCCAACATTTAGGAGCACATCGCGGTTGGAGAGACGGAAAGAGGTATTTGCTAACATATGTCTTACTTATTGTTCCTTCCTTATTCGTGTCTCCGTCAATGTGCTAATTATCAACGTATTATTGTTTCAGTTTTACAAGAAACTAGAGGAGAAACAGAAAGCACTTGAAGAAGAGAAAAGAGAAAACGAGAAAAGGCTTAAGGTAAAACATATACGTTCATGCATACACGTCCATTAGCTAGTATATATATAGTATAGTAATTTGATTGATGTAGCATGCTCTAGAAAATATGTCTTTTACAGTTTCTAAACAATGTTAGATTCAATAAGATGTTTGTTCTTCCATTCTTGAGCATTCTGAAAACCATTGAAAATGTATTTTGTTCAGGAAGAGCAAGAAGTAGTCACTAAGCAACTTCGGAAGAACATGGCTTACAAAGCTAATCCGGTACCAAATTTCTACTACGAGGGTCCTCCACCGAAACTTCCATTGAAAAAGGTATGCAAACAAAACCATTTCACTTCGACTTTGTCTTCCGTTTATGTCCACTTCGTTTTGTTTTCTTGCTTTTCCAAGACTGAGTATGGAATTAAACATTTTGTTTCCTCTTCTTATATATGATCGAAACTTTTTAACATTCTTTGGTCGTTTGATCACAGTTTCCTCTGACTCGGCCCAAGTCACCAAACCTTAACCGTAGAAAGAGCTGCAGCGACACAGTTAACTCGTCATATCAGGAGGTGAAAGGGAAGCATTGTACTCGACATCGCCACAGTGTAGATGGTTGCAAGGAAGAATCCAAAGCGAGTAATAGCTCGAGGACTCCTAATATGAGAAAGTCCACAAAGGAAACATCCAAGTCTGAAGAAGTTAATGGAAAAAACAAGAGTGGCCATGAAGGAGAGGTAGGTGAGAATTGCATCGAAGTTGTGGAGTGAAGCGACGGACGCAACGCATAGTTATAGTTTCGTTTTGACTAACTTGGTGATTGAGAAACAAGAAAGAAAAAAAGGTGCGAGAAGTAAGTGTGAGGGGGAAGAACAGGTTTTAGAGTGAAAGAACAAGTTTTAAAAGTTTCAGCTTTTTGTTTTGTTGTTGTTTATTGTTCTGCAGATCGATTGTTCTAAATTTGATTGCTTAATCAGCTACTCTTACTTTCGTTTGATCGTAGTCTGTTTGACACCTGATGTGAAATGTATATTAAGGTTGTTATATTAAATTTATAATATAATTTGTGTGAATTGAAGGAATCAATTGCGACTTTTTGTTTTGTCAACCATTTCACTTGAAACGTCGAATCATATGGGAAGTGTGAAAGCTTATTATAACATGTATGAAGTGTGAAGCACCCTACTTCAGCTGCAAAGACAAGGTACAAAGTCTTTCCTTTTTTTGTAGTTTTCAAAACCGGAAGTTCTTGCCTCTTAAAGATACGAAACTTGGTGAAGTCCTGATCGACATTGTTTATGATGTGAGTGCCTATCTGCCTAAGATTGTCACATAATTTTTTGCCAATATGAGTGATATGGAGTATGGAAGTCAGACAATGTTGTTTACATTTGAAGATTGATGTTTGAGTTCACTCTAGAAATCATAAACTAAATTGTCTCTCGACTAAGATGTTTTATGTTTAGAGGAAAAAAAGTTTGATTGAGAGGTAAAATAGACTAGTTTCATACAAATGGATGATTGGTTGGACTTTAGTTGTAAATTATTTGGTGTAGAATTTGGTATGCAGATGTATTTGATGTAGCTATATATTGTGTAAATTTAAATAATAAATGAAAAAAATAATAATGAAAAATGAAAGATATTAGTACAGCCACATTTTTTTCTCTACTGACTAAAAAATAAAACTTTAGTAATTAAGGTTTTTACAACCAATTTTTTTTCTATTTAGACTGTAACTTTAAAAATCAAGATAAAGTATGATTGATAAGTTTAAGGGCTGTAAATAAAATTAAAGTTGTAGATAGTTTCTACAACCCAGCCAATCATTCTCGAAGTGTGTCAAACATAAGTACATAACAAATGCGTATTTATGTACTTACTTTATGAAAAATGTATTCAAACTTAATATTCGTGCATACCATAATAGATTATCGATGTGGGATGCATATATATTTTTATTTCTCTTATTTCCCTTTTATATTTGTCCCACATCGGAAAACAAAAGCTTTCAAAAGATTAAAATGTTTTTATAAATAAACACTATTACTCAACGTCACAACCACACTAATATAGTTATTGGACTAGCGTTTATGGAGGTCTGCTTTCTATCAGTATCCCAAGTAAGAATTAAATTTTAATATCTAGTTTTTTTTCATTTTTTTTTTTTACATTCTAGATCCAGATATCTGCGGATATCTTGATTTTTTAAATGTTATTACATGTGATTTAATTTTTAGTTTCATACAAAGTGTGCCAAATGTTACAAGTATCTCTTTATATAGCTTCTTTATAAAAAGTGTGCTAAGTGTAATATTTTCGCATACCATAATATATTGTCGATGGAAAACACATATATATTTCTCTTTTCCCTATTGTATTTGTTCCACATCGAAAACAAGTTAAATATTTTTATAAATAACATATTACTAAACATATCAACTATATGAACACAACTATTGGACTAACGTAATTGGAGGTCTGTTTTACATTAGTAGTCCATGTAAGTATTTAATTTTCATATCTTATTTTTTAAAAAAGAAGATATTTATGATTTGGATATCCGAAAGTTAAGAATCTAGATCCATATACATATTGTAAAGATCCAGATCTCCAAAACTATTTTGATATCCGGATCCATTGCAACTCTTGTTTTGTTATATATAATTACTAGAGGTTTTCCGCGCTTCGCGCGGATTATTATTTCATTTTTTAGGTTAAATTATATATTTACATGTTGTTGTAAATTTGTGTGTTAAATTATTGTTATGTTTTACCTTTTTTATAGGGGTTAACATAACTTTTTGTCTTATTCTGATCATTTATTTCATGTTATGTTCTCTGGTCTTATATAATTTCTGCATTTTTATATGGGATATTTATATAATTTAACATATTAACAAAATTTACTTTAAAAAAAATTGACAATCATACTAAAAATGAAAAAGCATAATTAAATAAAAATGAACTAAATATATTTGTAACCTTAAAAATGTATTGGTTTTATTGTTGCATTTTTGTAGACATATTTTTAAATGGGAATTCCTTTTCCTATTCCATTCATACCTAACTTATTTATGTTTTGGAATTCTAGTGAGATATAAATGTGACATTTCTTTTTATTTTCAAAATATCTACTGCACTCTCTTTTCTGGTAAATCCCGTCATGATTTTCCATTTACTTTCTCATATTATTTTATACTTTTATTTAAGGTTGTTTCTAGTGTTTTATAATTTTGAGCTTTAAGTTTTGAATTTATAACCCGTAAAAGTAATTAATTGTATGCAGATTAATTGGAGGTGATGATGTGTCGAATTCTGAAGAAGGGGTTGATGACATGACTAAGGAGAAGTGAGTCTATTTTCCTTTATATATATATAGATAGATTATTATAAATTTAATTATGAATATACTTAATTATAATATTAGTAAATTAATATTTATGATATAAATTGTACATATAGCTTAGAAATACAGTGTATATACATTTATGTAAAAGAACGAAAAACATGTTAAAAAAGTGTAGAGAGATTGTTGAATTATTTTGGTTATATATGGGGAAAATCACATAAAAAAATCTTTAGTGGCACATGCTTACACTTTAAACACCATAATTATTTCACTATCACAATAAACCTTTAAACTAAAAATATTAACGCATTAAACTTTCAAATTGGCTTATTAGTGTGCGCCGTCAAAATATTTAACGATACTATTCATTTTCGTTAAATAAGGTTTATTGTGATAGTGAAATACTTTTGATATTTAAAGTGTAAGTAGATGTCACTCTGAAGGTTTTTTATGCGATTTTCCCGTTATATATGTGTATGGTGAATAAAAAGAACTAAAGAACCCCCCATCTATAAGAAAATCTTATTATAATTTTATTATAAAAAAAAATTTAGATTATCTTACATTTTTGAACTATGCGAAAGTTTGAAGGAAATAGACCACTTCCATATTTTGATAAAAACAGTTTGTCATGTTTTGTATTACACATTTTTTATTAATTTTTATTTTGTTTTTTCAAAATAACTAATTGATATATCATGGTTTTTATGGCTTTTAACCATGATATAAGTCAAATATTTGGAGTCTTTTTGGTATTTTTAGAGTCTTTTCGAGTCTTTTGCATGTTTAGGTACGATTTGGACTTAATTGAAGATATTGGAGCATTATGGAGCAAGTAGATCTTTATATCCGAGAAGAGCAACTTGGAGACCCTCTTTGAGGTTGGTGTCGGTCGACACCAATCGTCATTTCACCCTCAGCGAGTTTTACAAGTTTTGAAGATTGAAGAAACGACCCAGAAATTCCAACTATTTGCAAAACAAGTCATTTTTGTGATTTAGACTATAATTAGGTTTTAAAAGCCATGTTTTATTTTGACCTTTTAATTTTATCTGGAAACCCTGAGAGAGGTTGCTAGAGAGCTTTGGAGAGACAAATCTGAACTCACTTTGTTAGAGAGAAGATTTCGAACTCCCTTCTACTTTTGATTTCTCAATGCAATTTATTCAGTCTATGATTTGTGTTTTATCAATTATGTCTGAGTAATCTGCCTGTTAGATTTAGGGATTTTCTAGGTTAATGATGAATTGTTGAATTGGATAGAATTGTTAGGGTAATCATTTGGTTTCTTCATCTAAATTGAATCTAATGCTAGTTCAGAATTGATCACTCGGAATTTAGATCATAGGATAATTGATAGACATGAAAGTGTTGTTAATTTCCGGAAAATAATCTTAGATGAACAAAATACTTATTCGCAAAGGAATTTGGTTTAAGGATTTTGTGAACTTATCGAACTTGAGTTTATTGCATGTCTGAACTGCTGAATTTGCAAAGGAATTTGGAATTCTAGGGTTTAGGCATTGGAATCTCTGCAACAAAAGTTGATTGATTTAAGAATTGTGTTTCGAGTTCAAGAACGATACTTAATAAAACCCTAAACATTTTGTCTGGTTGCAATTCTGATTTTCTGAAAGAATTTCCCTAAGTCTAGCGTTTTCCCCATCGAACTTACAACTTCTCTGAATTCGTTTGTCTTCTTTTAATACAATTATTTCTGTTTAGCTTACTTCGAAAACCATTAATCTATTGCATGAATCTTGAATCTCTGTGGAAATTCGACCCCTAAATACTATAATCGATCTCTTAATTTGGAGAGTAACTCTAGGGTATTTTTGAGCATATCACTAATGCACTGTACTTTCTCTGTTTTTTTTCCATTTAATGCTAAAGAAAGCATTTTGATTGGTAGTACAATTTTAAATACTAATTGATATGCTCAAATTACCCTAGAGCTACTCTCTCAAATTAAGAGATCGATGTAATACTTAGGGGTCGAATTCCACAGAGACTCAATATTCACACAATAGATTATTGGTTTTCGAATTAAGCTAAACAAGAAATAATGTAATGAAAGAAGTGCGATAAAATCGGTTGAAAATCAAATGGGAAAAACGTCAGGCTCAGGGAATTCTCAGGAAATCAGGAATGCAAGTTAATCAGTCAATCAAAGTTCTGCTATGTTCTAGAACTCGAAACACAATGATAAAGTTAACCAGCCGTCGCTGCGAAAACTATATATGCCTAAAACCTAGAAAACCAAATTTCTTTGCGAGTTTTAAAGTGTAAACATGCAATAATCTCAGGTTCAATCTGTTCACAAAATCCCTAAATCAAATTCCTTTGCAGATAGGTATTTTGCTCATCAAGGGTTCTTTTCTAACTAATTAACCAACTGTCGTTGCGAGAATCAACCTATGATCAATAATCAAGAATCTATAAACAAGACTTATATCATAGTTAACAACACTAAAAACCATGATATATCACTAATGTGAATTATGTTGTCATTTATTATATCTCAAAATAAATTCACTATAGCAAACACTCTCGTTAAGCTTTAAATAACATCATGTAAAGTCACGGTTAAATATGTGATTTGGTTGAAACTTGAAAGCAATTAAAAACAAAAAAAAGTTTTCAATTAATTAATTGATTTTTTTCCCCTTAATAAAAGTAATATAATTTAACTGGTTCTATCTCTTTCTTAATTAAAAAAACACAAAATTTTATGCTAGAATCAGTATAAAAACTATAAATTAGGAGAACCATAATAATTGCTTTTTCGGACTTTTATGTTGTTCCATTTGGTTTAATTGGTAATTAACAATTATTTATATCTATATTATTAAAACATGAAACATTATTGAAAAAACTTTTTGTATTGTGTTATATTATGATTTTTGCCATTGATCCTATTTGATTTTTTAAGAGTCTCATTAAGGGCAAAATTGTCATTTGCAAATGTGAATAAATATGCAAGATATTGAAAAATACAAATGATATTAAAAAAAAAAAATTATCAATAAAGTACATAATTTCAAAAACCAAAAATATACTCTTAAATTTAATTTTCGGAATCTAAATACTAACCATATATACGATCAAAATCTTTCAATAAAGATATTCTCTTGATTTCAAATTTATAATAAATCTAGAAATCTTAACAAAAAAATAGTAACTACAATTAATACATTTAAACACGTCTTAAATAATTATAATATATATATATATATATATATATATATATATATATATATATTTTCATGATATTTTCGATTATGCATTTTTTTTTAAAAAAAATTGTAATTAACATTAATTAAAAAAAATTAACAACTAATATTAATATATTGTAAAAAATTAATGATTTAATTTTGATCTTCTAAATTTACAAATATAAATCATTAAAAATTATAAAATATATAATAACAAATCTCGTCTTTAGGACGGGCCAGAATCTAGTTTTATTTATTAAAAGTGAACCATGTACGAATCCATACTGTGTAGTTTTTAAATTTTTCAAATTATACAATAAAATAAACAATTGTGTAACTCACGCTTTTAAAAACAAAAGTGTAACGCACTGTTGATATATTATTACTGTGTTATAATTTCTCGTGTCTCTTACTAATTTTTTTTTTTATTATTATTATGTTATCTTGATCTCTTGACATAGTTTCTAACTAATTTAAGAGAACAATTCATTATTATAATAAGAATTAATCAACCCATTATTAGTAAATACGTCTTATATCTCTTAATAATTAATTATATTGGCATCAATTGCCTTACTTATCTTTATCAGAGATTTATCAAATTCATTTTATTATCACATTCATAAAATTTTGCTAAGATTCTCTAACAATCTAAAGATAAATATATACGTTTTTTATATATACTTAATATTTTCTGTATCATATCATGAACCAAACAATCACACCAAAAAAAACTTTTAGTCATCATCAACCAAATACGAGCAAATCAATTTTTAGTTTCCAATTCTCAATACTAAAATGGTGGGTAGCATGACATCTGAAACAGCTAAAGAAACGGTAATGATTAAATCATGTTTGCAGAAAAATAATAAGCCAACAAATGTTTGTTGCAACGTTATACTCGATGTAAACAAACAAGCAGAGACGACAAAAGCTAGGCAAGCATTTTGCAAGTGTTTTCTTGATATTATAGAGTCACCTCCATTTATAAAATTTATAGGCTTCCTTGAACTCTGTCACATTCTTATGGATGTACCATTTGATCCCAAAATAGATCGTAAAAGATATTTTATATGTATATTTTGAATCAATTATCTAAATATTTAAAGAATTGAGATTCAATAAAGAATTGTTAACTACAAGTTGAGATCTTTAATCATTTTTGTTTTTCTATATATATATATATATATATATTTTCTTTTTTTTTGAAAAAAAGTTAAAATAAATTTAGTTTTAAACTTCACTTTTAATAATAAATTAATCTAATCTTTGTACAGCATCAAATTCTGAAAAACCAATAAGTCGTTATAAATAAGGAGATAATGTATGGTTTACAATTACCAAAAATAATAAGATACAACACCAATTGTTCCTTTTTCAGAAATTCTGATTGAAGCATGTCTTTTGAATTACTAAAAACTTATGAACATAAAATCTCATAATAAAATCCAAATCATATGATACTCACTTTCTTTATAGGTAATAAGTCGAATGTAGTTTACAATCGTTCAAAATGCCACAACCAACAAATTTTCCTACCATTAAAACTGCAAACTTTGTCAGGTTATATAAGGTTTTTTAAATTTAGATATTGAACAATCTTTTTAAAATTGTTATTTTTCATAGGTGAAAATTCAAAACTAAAGTAAGTGTAACTTCATTTATATGTATTAATTCATACATTGGTTTAATAACTAAAATCTGTATTAAGAAATATAATTAAAGAATAAGTAAAACTCTACTGTGTCTTAATTTATTCTTTTTCTTCTTCATGCCTTTTCTAACTGATAACTCTTAAACGCCTATAAATTTTATTAGTTTAAGTTATAGTTCTATCAATTTCATGAATATAAGTTATGAATTCTTTCTATTTTGTTTTTCTCTCTTAGATACTAATAATGAATCAACCAATATATGATAGACAATATAGACCTAAAAAGAACAAGAAAAACAGTAAAAAAGTAATTTATCAAAACTAATTTATGATAAAATTTAATAGAAAAATGTAGATAAAGAATTTAATTATGATGGGAACAAGAAAAAGCTCTTTAAAATAAATTTTTGTTTTAAAAACAAAATAAATTTTTTTTTTTTTAAGTTTGGTTTAGTAGGCTTAAAAGATAAAGAAAAAGAAGAGAGAGAAATATAAAATGATTTTGAACACTTTAGAATGATTAAAAGTCAAAAAACCTGACTGGAAAAAAAAGCTATTAAAATTGCATAACCTTCTAAACTATTGAGAGTATAAACACCAATTAGTGCCGAAATAATTTTAGAAAATGATGAATAATATAGATTTTTTTTTGTCTAAAAATGGTTTTGAAGGCTTTTAAAAGATTTTTAAATTATCTAAAGTCTAAAATGCTGATATGTAAATTTTCGACTATTATGACTTTATAAAAATTGAAGTCCTTAAATCTAAAACACCATTGTGAGCCTTAAATATATATACCTTTTTTTGTGTGTCAATTATGTCATTGATAAGCCCACTAAAGACAAAAGAAAATACACGACCCAAAGAAGACTATGGCCTAGCATATATCCATCACATGTTTTAACAGAAGTCGAAAACTAATACATAAGCATGTAACGAAATAAGTAACAAAAATGCCACGTGGCTGCATTAGAATCACAACGATCGAAGCATCATCTCTGAAGGTGTGAGGTAAAAGCCGAAGAAACAAAATCTGCAACAGAAACAGATTCATATGAGGTATGTGAAGGTGCAATGTGTTTATGAGTTGAGAGCTGAAGAAATAGATCCTGCTTCTGATGCAGGAGACCCGACTGAGTCTGCGTAATTGTAAGTGTGAAAGCATCGAAATCAGACAAAACAGCACGCGTGAAAGAGGCTTGATAGATAGCAAGAGACTGATACATCAAGGGACTTGTGAAGTTGGAATAACGCACATGATGACATGAGTTTGATTTAAAAGTTGATAATGTGATGTGGAGTTGTGGCTACCACATCAGAAGACTTGCTGAGCTGGATCAACTTAGTGTATTTAATTAAAGAGAAACAGATGCTGAATGATTTCGTTGTGTTTGAATCAATGGTGAGAGTACAACATATATAACAATTTACAGAGTTATAATCTAATCAAATCTATAATTTAATATTGACAATATGATTGCTCTTATCACGGTATGATTTTCTCTGTTACGATCCTACTGTTTCTGATACGATCCCACTGTTTCTGAACTTTCCAAATCCTTAATTCTGTAGAATCTTCTCATATATTTCTTATATATGTCACTAAGATACGAACCAGAGTTAACCAACTAGACGTTAAACCGGAAGTGCTCCAATACCTCCCCTCAAGTTGGAGCATACAGATTCCGTATGCCTAACTTGGATCGAAATGCAGAAAATCCATCACTTCCAACAGCCTTTGTAAATATGTCGGCAAGCTGAGACTTCGTATTAACATGCCGTAAAACAATGTTTTCAGCTACTACCTCATCTCGTACGAAGTGCAAATCCAATTCCACGTGTTTCGTCCGTTCGTGAAACACTGGGTTTGTTGCAATATAGATGGCTGATTTATTATCACAAAACACCACCATAGGTTGGTCATGTCGTACACCAAGAGTTTCTAACATCCGCTTCGTCCAGATAAGTTCTTGAGTAAGGAAAGCAATGGACCTGTATTCAGCTTCAGAGGAGGAGCAACTTACAGTGTCTTGTTTCTTGGTCTTCCATGCAACGGGTGAAGTACCAAGTTGGACAAAGTACCCTGTGACTGATCTTCTGGTCAAAGGGCAGCTTGCCCAGTCTGAATCGCACCATCCGGTGATCTGGAAACTGTCATTACAGCGTAAGAAAACACCCTGGCCTGGTTCAAATTTCAGATATCGGACAACCCGGAGTGCTGCTAACCAATAATCACTTCTTGGCGCCTGCATGAATTGCGACAATATATGGACAGAAAAAGCCAAATCAGGTCGTGTTACCACCAAGTAGATTAGTCGTCCGATCAGTCGTCTGTACCGTGTAGGATCTGGTAGCAAAGGAGAACTCGTGAGAGCCAATTTCTGGTTTTGTTCCAAAGGAAAACGAGCCGGCTTTGCTGTTTGTAGCCCCGTTTCATGAATAATATCCAAAGCATACTTTCGTTGGCACAGATAAAATCCTTGTTTGTTCCTTGCCACTTCAATACCCAAAAAATATTTCAAAGGTCCTAAGTCTTTCATGTGAAAGCAAGAAGACAAATAATCCTTGAAAGTTTGTGTTGCTTGGGAACAGCTTCCTGTGATAATCAAATCGTCTACATAGACGAGAATGTGTAGGCGTACCTCCCCTGTTTCCATAGTGAATAAAGAATAATCTGACAGGGATTGTTCAAAACCATATTCAAACAATGCGGAAGACAACTTTGAGAACCAGCATCGGGGAGCCTGTCTTAGGCCATAAAGAGACTTTTTCAAACGACATACCTTGTTACTGCCTTCGTTTTGGAAACCAGGGGGCAATTTCATGTAGACCTCCTCTTCCAAATCCCCATGTAAGAATGCATTGTGTACATCCATTTGATGCACATGCCAATTCTTTTTCGCAGCAACATCCAAGAAAAGTCGAACCGTACCCATTTTGGCGACTGGTGCAAAAGTCTCTCCATAGTCTTCGCCTTCAACTTGTTTATTACCAAGAGCCACCAAACGTGATTTATACCTTTCTACTGCTCCATCTGATTTGAATTTGACCTTATACACCCATTGACTACCAATTGCCCTTTTACCCGGAGGCAATTCGTCAATGGACCATGTATTGTTTTCTTCAAGAGCTAAGATTTCAAGAGCCATCGAGTCACGCCATCTTTTGTCCTTCATAGCTTGTTTGAAGGATTTTGGTTCCTTGTTAGTAACGATTGCAGTAACATATGCAATATATGTCTCAGAAAAACAACCAAGCGACTCATAATCGGAAACAGGATATACCATCTTATTTTTTGATTTCTGAGGGAAGCTTTGAACAGAATTGACGACATAATTCTGCAACTTAGCTGGTTGAATCTTTTTCCGATGACCTCTTCCCATGGGTTGTTCAATTTCAGGTGCATTGACCTCTGATGATTCAGCGACAGGATTTGATTGTGGTGATTCAGCGACAGGAGAAGAAGATGTACTGGCTTCGTTAGACGTTGGTTGGGAGGCTGTTATTTCAGCATCTGGATTGGGCTCAGGTAAAGGCCCAACTGCAATATCTGGGTTTCTCTGCAGTCAGGTTTTTGGCCCAAATCTTCAACAATTATTCCTTCAGAGATTGGAGCCCACAATTCCTGTCCCACTTCATCATCTTCTAAATCAACGAGAGTAGCAGCTGGAGAGTAAGGAAACTTATTTTCTGAGAAGACCACATCTCTAGAAACAAAAAATTGATTCTTCTCTAAATCATATAATCTCCAACCTTTTTTTCCATGTGGGTAACCCACGAAAACACATTTGCGACTGCGAGAGGCAAATTTGTCACCACCTCTGTTTTGATCGTGAGCGTAGCATAAGCTACCAAATACTTTCAGATTCGAATATGTAGGAACCTTGTTGTAAAGTCGCTCGTACGGCGTTGCATTCTGCAAAACTGAGGTTGGTGTTCTATTTATCAAGTATGCTGCCGTCAAAATGCATTCACCCCAAAACTCGATAGGAAGATTAGATTGAAATCGCAATGCCCTCGCCACATTGAGAATGTGTCTATGTTTTCTCTCAACCCGTCCATTCTGCTGTGGTGTACCCACACAAGATGTCTCGTGCATTATCCCATTATGCTGGAAAAAATCAGACAAACATAAGAACTCTGACCCATTATCGCTTCTTAGTGTTTGTACTTTGGTACTGAATTGTCTTTCGGTTAAAGCAAAGAAATTCTTCAGTTGAGTGGGAGCTTCACTCTTATCATTTAACAGATACAACCAAACTCCCCTGGAGAAGTCATCAACTATAGTTAAGAAATATCTCGCTCCGGAATGAGAAGGTGTCCGATAAAGACCCCATAGATCAACGTGAATCAATTCGAAAATTCTTGAACTTTTATTGATGCTAACGGGAAAACAATCTCTTGTTTGTTTCGCGCGGAGACAGATATCACACGCATTATTCAAATTCTCAGAAGAAACAGACACAGAAACATTCGGAAGCGCTCCTAAAACTTTTGCAGCCGGGTGTCCCATTCGCTTGTGCCATAGCTCGAACGAATGATCCTTGATTGTTGCGACAGATGCGGCAATCTCCGCACTACGAAAGTGAAACGTCCCTCCAACACGTTTACCCGCTCCAATCACCATCCTCGAAGTACGGTCCTGAACAACAAGATAGTGATCAGCCAGTTGAACAACACATCTATTCTCATCCATCAATTGTCCCACAGAGATCAAATCTGACTGCAATTCTTCCACATAATAAACTGATTTCATAACTAAACCTGAACCAAGACGCACTGAACCTTCTGTTATAGAAACCTGTTCTCTACCATCAGCCATAATAACAAGAACAGGATCCATTTTTCTAACATCGGTTAATGCTTCAAATCGTCCAGTCAAATGATGAGACGCTCCGGTGTCCATTATCCAAGGAATTAGAGAATACGTACCAGTTAATTTTTCAGTGGAAGTGGTGTCTTTGACAGCATTGGCATTGAGGATTCCTTTGATTGTTTTCCATTGCTGCTCAGTCAACCCATTTACACCATCACGATCATGATCGGTGATGACGTAGTTCGCCTGTTCATGATGCTGATTCACATTCGGGACAAAAAACTTGATTTGCATAAGTTGTTTGTCCGCGACCGCGGCCACGACCCAAACCACCATGTCCTCTACTACCCACGGTTCTGCTCCTTGGCCTTTCTCCCCACCAGTCAGGATATCCTATCATGGCATAGCAACTGTCGGAAGCATGACCGCTTCGGTTACAGTGCTTACACAAGATAGAACGATCTTTATCTTCACTTGTGAATCGAGGTTGAGTCTGCATTGCAAACGCTGTTACCTCGGGTCTTTCTTCACCACGGTCTCGTAAATCTTCTTCCTGCCTCACAATGTTATAAACCTCTTCAAGTGATTGACAGGAACACGTGCGACCAAACTTGAACGCACCGTTCGAAATTGATCATCAAGCCCAAACAAGAACTGATGTACTTTGTCCTCTTCTCGATCAGCTTCTTGTGCTTCACCGAGTTTGCAATCGCACTTTCCACAAGTGCAAATTCTCAATGGACGATACGTGTTGAGACTGTCCCAGATTCGATTCAGCTTTCTGTAATATGCTTCGATTGCAAGACCTCTTTGCTTGCAACAAGCAAGTTCAGCCTTGATTTGTTGAATTCTCGATCCACTCATCACCGAGAATCGTTTTTTCAAGTGCTCCCACAAATCTTGAGCAACATCTCGGTGAGAGATAGTTGAACGGAGCATCGGGTCGATCGTCATCTTGATCCACGACACAAGAAGTGCTTGTATCGTCCACCAATCTTCATGGTCAGGAGAACCTTCTGCAGGTTTCGGAATGGATCCGTCGAGGAAACCAAACTTCTTTCGAGAGGTCAGTGCTGTCTTCATTCCGATTGCCCACTCATCGTAGTTGCTGCCTTTCAACAGTGGATGTGAGATGACAGCACCGAGATTGTCAGCTGAGGTGAGATCGTACGGTGAAATAGTGCGTCTCACTTCATTCGGGTTCGTCGTGTCAGCCATCGTTTAGTTTGAAGAGAAAAAAATTTCAGTTTTTTTTTTTTTTTTTTTTTTTTAATATTCAGGCTCTGATACCATAAAGAGAAACAGATGCTGAATGATTTCGTTGTGTTTGAATCAATGGTGAGAGTACAACATATATAACAATTTACAGAGTTATAATCTAATCAAATCTATAATTTAATATTGACAATATGATTGCTCTTATCACGGTATGATTTTCTCTGTTACGATCCCACTGTTTCTGAACTTTCCAAATCTTTAATTCTGTAGAATCTTCTTATATATTTCTTATATATGTCACTAAGATACGAACCATAGTTAACCAACTAGACGTTAAACCGGAAGTGCTCCAATATTAATTACTGAAGACTTGACTGGACATTGTCGGTGTCAAGATATCTGTTGACAGGATCGGGCCGCGGGTCATGGAGCTCACGAGCCTTGAAGCCCACGTAATTTGGAGAGTCATTAGGGTTTAAGAAAGTGGTTATAAAGTACCTAGAGGTGAAAACAAATATACTTTCACATCTAGGATTTTACTGGAGAAGCACACATGTGTATGTGGTGAACCGGATACATATATCTAACTCAAAAGAATAAAATCAAACGTTGATATAGTTATATTTTATAGACGATCAACAAAAAAAAAAAAAAACATGTTCTACCGCTAATGCTATATATTGTGGAAAAATCTTGTCCTGTGTTGTCATGTTGTGACAGAAACCGTGACACGATTTCGTTTTCATGTAACGTTCACTGTAAAAACCCAAAAACATGAAGATAATGTTTTTGATTATGTCTGAGACTAGGAAAGTGATGAAATGAGAATACGGATATTTAATACAAACATGTATATTACCGACTGTTTTTCTGAGGAGCCATAGAAGAAGAGCAAGCTCGATGCTGAAGATCATACGCAGCCATGTTTTATCCACCAAGAATCCATAAACAGTGATCCCGGCTCTGTTGTTCTCTAGATAGGTCACTATATATATATACATGAAGAAACTGAAATAGTTAAAACGGTGAGAACGATTTACTACAAATTCATCTTCTGAATCAAGATTTCTTTACCTAAAGCTTGACGTTTCTGAAAAGAAATGGCGCGGGCATAGATTGTATGCATCGTGGTACTCTCAAGGTCACTGTTTCCTTCTCCTTCTTCATCATCATCATCAGATGCTTGTCTAGCATTACGACGACGCGATAGGTTCTGTGAATGTTTTGGAGCTTCTCCATCATCAAGATCATCAATCGTACTGTTTAAGGTGGCGCAAACGTTCCATTTTGTGGCGATGCCCGTTACAGACTGAGCTTTGTGAGTCATCTCTGTTGCACTTTTCAAGCATATAAAAAAACCCGACACCAAAGTTATGGAGCATAACTGTGAAAAACAGAGACATTGAACAAGAGAATGTTTCAAAAAGATATTTCACCTCTGTCTTTAGTTTAAGACAAAACTCAGCAAGTTTAAACATGTAATGACAAGAGCAAGATTGAACATTTCGTGTCTCTATATAAAAATTCATGGTAGCTAAAGAAATTCTTACCGCGAGCTCGCAAACTTCATAGATCTGAAAGGGAACACTAGCTCTCATGGTGGTAAGCAATGCCATGAACTGAGTGGCAGTGACAAAAAACAACGACAACAGAATGAATCTCCTGAAACGGTGACTAACAATCTTTAGTTCACGACGGATTTTCAAATGCTCAGCGAGTGTGGAGCGAATATCAGCGATCTCAGAGGCGAAGCAGCGGGCGAATTCATGGAGACGCAGGATCTGGAGGTGGCAGACGATTTGATAGACAATACAAGCGATGATGAAGAGTGATGTACGGTAGAGCCAAGACGAGAGCTGAAGTGTGCACGCTAAGACATGGCTCAGCGTTGGGTTGATCATGTAAGGGATTTGGTACGAGCCTGAAGCATACCACCAGATGCGATAGATCGCTTGAAGTGTTAACGATGGGAAGACGAAGATAGCAAGTAGCTTCATTGATCTCTGCAACAAGAAACAGAGGAAAGACATTCGACTAAATTGTTGATTAAATCTCAAAAAAAAGGAAACATTCTAATTATAGAAACTTCCTATAATAGTACTAAAATTAGCGGAGGTGTTTACCTTGACTTCTGCTTCGTATCCAATCCTAACTTTCTCGTTGACGTCTTTGAGCTTATTGATGAACAAGAACTTACGGATACCGTATCTCTTAAACCAATCCATGAGACTGACGAACGAGACTCCGGCGAAGATCGATAGCGATAGCTGCACCAATGCGTCGTACGGACGGTGGAGTTTGTAGTCGCAGTCGTTGCAGATTAGCACGAAGTGTGACAATAATGGGACTATGATGGCGAGGAGGAAGAAGATGAACCAAGAAGATAGAGTTCTGAAGCGGTTCGAGTGATCGAACCAGAGAAGGAGTCTCGGGAACGAGAGCTTCATCAGCGGTGACTCCGGCGGTTTGTGGATCGAGTCGGGTCGGGTCCTGGATTTTGAGAAGTCTTGAGATTGGAGCTTCGATGATTCTTCTTCCATTGAAGGTATTTTTAGAATAATCTGTAGAGTTTTGTTTAATATTTTTAGAGGCAACTTTGTGTTTCTTGATGAGAGTTTCTATAAACTAAATAACATTTAATACAATGCCGGCAAAGAATTTATACATATCGAAAGATATATGTACGATTATTTAATTTAGATTTTTACCTTTTCTTACATCTATTTAGAACTATACTTGTTCTTGTTTGAACGTGTTGGAAGTTTATTAGAATTCCGTTTCGTAGCTTTGGTTTCAATTTGGATCTAAGAATATTAGCAATTAAAGTGATGCATATGATGGAGACATCGGGACTTACCACTACTTGTGGTTCACATTCACAAACCCCATGGCCATATAAAGTTTTAACGTTTTAAATATTGGTTACGAATTATGATATCGGATCTCTTTTTGTCATGTGCCCTTTCACTTATATACTAGTATTGTGCGAAGTATGTTAGAGATTTGAGGCTACTTTTAAAAATAAGATATAACATTTAGCCACATTTATAGTATAGTTTCGAGAAAAAAAAAAAAAACAGATAGATAAATTTATAGAACACAATATTATATATAAAATGCAGATTTAATCTTAAATTTAATTATATAATCTTAATTATTCAGATTTTTAATTTGAAAATTCAAATATTTTCTGGATATTTACGTATCATACATGTCTTAATTTAGTTGATAGATAAATTCTGAAACATTATAAATTTTTTGGCTCAGTGTGTATGTGATAAAAAATATCAAAATCAAAAGCAATAGAATCTTTAGAAAGAATTAATTTTAAAATGAAAAATGCAAGAACTAGAATAAAGTAACATGAAACAAAATTGAAAAAACATAACAAGTGGTGAATAGGTGAAGAAGTTAAAATGCTAGTAGTAGCAATTCATTATTCAAGGATATGTGATAAGTATTCAAACCATTTAATATAAAGTTGGGGTCCATAAGCAAATGCCTCATTTATAATCTTTCTAATACGTACTATCGTTAGACAACAACAAAAAGAAAATTGTGAAACATCAAACAGTTGTCTAGTAGTGTAACCACCACATATATATAATCAAAAACCTTTATTTATATAATGAATTGATTTATTATTATTGCATTTAAGTTATCTAATTTTTTGTCTTGACAAACGTCTCTTTTCCTTTCCATTTTGTGATAAAATCTCAGCAAATGGAATTATTTCTTTTATTTTATTCATGAAAAAGACTTTTAAATATTTATTACCAAAATTTATGCTTCAAATATGGCTGTCAACGTGTATTGATGGCGCCAATTCGGTCAGGAAAAATAATAGAGATATAGAAAGCATAACGATTGATTTTGATAGAAAAAAATAGACTTATATAGAAAATAATTAAATAAATACATGAGTTGATATAGACGAATCATAAGATAAAAACCAATGAATAGTATTAGTAGCATAGTAGTATTTGCAATAACATTAATTTTAATATAAATGCTATATAATAAAAAAGTTCACGGTGCTTAATATCTGAGTCTAAGATATAAATATACTACTTATCTCTTAAGCAGCTTGTGACACGGAAACGAGGGTGCTATGAAGCCATCAGCAGGAGATTAAACCACCTCAGATTAAACCACCTCTCTAGTTGTTAAGTTTGTGTTCTCAAGTGTACATGTTCATGAAAAATGTGGGGGGTCTTTACTAGTTTCTTGCACATGTGTCAAGTATTATTTGTGTGTGTTACACCAATGATCTACTATTAAATCTGAATTTTTTTTAAAGAGAACTTAGAGATCAGAAACCTGTACATAAACTCATGGAGAAAGATGGTTCTGCTTTGGATGATGACTTTATGGATCCCTTGATGATATGTATAGTTTTTATGTGCCATTCAAGTTAATGTATGAGGATCATCGTCAGATACATGATGAAAAAATCGGCTATACCCTGATCTCAATGGTCAAGCTGCAAAGACAATGTACAAGTTTTTCCTTGTAAATTTCAAAATCGGAAATTTTTGCCTCTTAAAGATACGAAACTTGGTGAAATCCGACTACTAATTGTAGATACTGGTCTGATCGATACTGTTTATGATGTGTTATGTGAGTGCCTATGTGCCTAAGATTGTCAAATAATTATTTGGTAATATGTGTGATATGGAGTATCGGAATGAGGCAATATTGTCTACATTTGAAGATTGATGCATGTTCAAATTCACTCTAGAAGTTATATAAACTAAAAGTCTCTCTTTGTTTAAAGAAAAAAAAGTTTGATTGAGAGGTAAAATAAACTCTAGCTTCACTCGAAGTGTGTCAAATATTACACATGTCTTTAGTTACTTTATAAAATGTGTGTCCAAACCTAATATTCTTGAATTCTATAACAGATTGTCGATGTGGGATACATATTTATTTTTCTCTCCCATATTTTATTTGTCCCACATCGGAAATAAAAGCTTTAAGAAACTTAAAATATTTTTATAAATAACATTAATACTTTATGTCATAACCACACTAACACAGCTATTGGACTTGCATTATTGGAGGTCTGTTTTCCACTAATAGCCCATGTAAGTATTAAATTTTAATTTTTTATTTTATTTTAGATTCAGGTATCTTGATATTTTTTTTTTTTAAGTTATTACTAGTGCTTTAATTTTTAATTTCATACAAAGTGTGTCAAATATTAATATTGTCTATTTATGTAGTTACTTTATAATAAGTGTTCAAATGTAATATTTTTGCATACCATAATATATTGTCACTGGAAATCACGTATATATATCTCTTTCTCCTATTGTATTTGTTACACATCGAAAACAAAAAGGATATTAAATGTTTAATTGGTTTTATAAATAATACTGTTATTCAACGTTTCAACTACACGAACACAACTATTGGACTACCGTAATAGAAAACCTACTTTACATTACTAGTCCATGTAAGTATTAAATTTTAATATCTAGTTTAAAATTTTTTATTATTATTCTAGATTTGAATATTTACGAATATTTTAAATTTTTAAAAGATATTTGTGGATTGTATATCTGGAAGTTATGAAGCCAGATTCATATACATATTGTAAGGATCCAGATTTCCAAAACTTTATTGATATCCAAATCCGTTGCACCTCTAGTTTTGTTCTATATATATATTGAAATATTATTATAAATTTAATCTTGAATATACTTATTATTTTGTTTAGTAAACTAATATATATGATAAAACTATACATATAGATTAGAAATGTAGTGTATACATTTATGTAAAAGAAAGAAAAACATGTTAAAAAAATGTAGAGAGTTTGTTGAATTATTTTGGTTATATATGTGTATGGTGAATAAAAAAATATAAAGATCACCCAATTTGTAAGAAAATTTCATTATATTTTTATTATAAAAATAAAATTTGAATTATCTTATATTATTTAACTATGTGAAAATTTGAAAAATATGGACTACTTCCATATCTAAGAATATCTCTACATCGACAGAAAATGACAAATGTTTATAAATTAAAAAGTTAGAGAAAAATCTCATATTTAAATTGTTAGTTTATTAATTTACATTTTACACCTGTTAAAAAATATCAATTTGGCCCCGATGAGTAATATTTGACCTAATTTCTCAATAACTAATGTATCTACGACTCTCCGTCTTTTCATTTACAACAAAAGATAGCATTTTGATTTTTTTGCACTTCCTTATGTGGTTCCATTTGGTTTAGGGGGCAGTTGACAATCATTTTTATATTAATTTATTAAAAATGAATTTATCAGTTATATATATTATTTATCTAAAATATAAATATATTTTTTATTTTTACTTTTATTCCTTTTTAATTTATTCAATTTTTATAATAATCAATAAAAACATAAGATTTTAGGAAAATATAAATCATTCATTAAATCATATAAATAAATTATCATTAAATTATATTGATCAAAATATATTTTTGAAAATAATGTTGATCTAGTTAAATGTGTAGTATAATAATTTGAAGATTAGAATGCTAGATTGAAGTAAGAGAGAAACTAACTAAAAATCTTTCTAGAACTCCCATTCGTTTATCCATTACTCCATATGCGGTGCAAATTTTTTTTTTTTTTTTATGTTCTCCAATCCATGAAGAGATATATCACTAGAAATTGATTCGTTGTTGAACGATGTATATATATATATATATATCAATGTTGATGGCTACTCCATCAGTAAAGTAGCTTTTTTTTTTTTATTTCTAATCCAACAAAAAAATGCATTACCAGAACTTAATTTGTTGCTAAACGATACATCAACGTTGCTAATCAATCCATATACGCCGCAACATCCGCCTTCATTAATTGTTTCTAGTTTTCGTAAAAATGTACAACCATAATATGATTTGTTGCTAAACATATATTAACGTTATGGTAAGTCAATTTGCGATGCAACCTTCTTTTTCCTTGATGATTTTCAATCCCAAAAGGAAATGCACCCTGATACTTGATTCGCTTTTGATCTTTCATTAATCATTTATCAAGTTCCTGGGGTGTATTTCTTTTTGGATTTGGAGATTATAAAAAGAAAAGAAGAAGGATACACCACAGATGGACTGAACACAAACATTAATATATTGTTTGACAAAGAATCAAGTTAATGGTATTGTATATCTTCCAAAAGTAGAGATCTTTAATGAAGAAGAATGTTGTATCGTAGATGAACTGACCAAAAACATTGATTTATCGTTGAACAATGAATCAAGTTATAGTAGTGAATCGTTTCTTGGATTATATATCATTAAAAAAGACAAAAGGCTGCACTGCTGTTGAACCGACTATCAAAGTTGCATTTTTGAAAATCAAGGAAGAAGAAAGTTGTGCGGCAAATCGAGTAATAGACAATTGAATAGGAGTTCTAAGAAGGCTTTTTATCTAGACTCTCTCCTACTTCTGTCTGCTATTTTCATCTATAAATTATTGTACCAACAAATTAACTACACTGACATTATTTAAAAATATGTTTTAATTATTATAATTTTATAATAGTTCATTTATACTCCCTCCATTTCATGAAGAGTGTCATTTTAGAGTTTGATTTTTGTTTTATAAAAAGTGTCATTTTATATTTTTAATGCAATTATAATTTTATAATAGTTCATTTATATGAATTGAAAATAAGATTCTATTTATTAAAAGAAAATTTATTGATTTTTATTGTATAAATAATAGTAAAGAAAAATGAGAATATAACTTAAAAAAGATCCAAAATGTAAGTAAAAAGGTATATATATATATATATATCAAGAAGAGCACTCAGCCATAAGATTTCACTTACTGTATCAGCCATACCTCTGTTTTCTGCTTCTACCCAAGAACGCAGCACTACGTCTTGTTTTTGTCTTCCATAATATAGGAGATCTACCCAGTTGGATAAACCAAGTTGTAACTCATCAACGCCTTAATGGATACATCACCCAGTCAGAGTCACACCAAACTGAAAGACAAAGATCAGAATCTGGATGCATTCGGGAGTGCGATTCCTTGATTATCATGCCAAACAAGGTACGTACGTTATAAACAAAATTATATGTCTGTTGTCTCGATATATTTATCATTGTCATCATTTTCCTGATGACTTTTATGGTCAATATAGCTAGTAACATGAGTATTTGACAGTTTATATAACTGGCGTTGAAGACAAAGAAAATCTTTCAGGTTCTGTTTTATCTAGCACGCGTGAGTATGAGATTACAAAATTCTATTAAAAATATACATGGATTATGCCTTAAGTTTAGCATATATGACTTGATTATGTAATTGTTATGATATCATATTTAGGAGATTACTGATCTTACATTGACTTTCTTTGATATTCTACACTTGTATATATTCATCCTTTATATCAGTATTACACTCCTCTCTCAGTTTGACAAATTCTCGTGTACTCCAAAGAATTTGTTGTCTTTTTAATTAACTCATTTCCTGACGATCCTCCGTTTACAACGTACCATGTTGAACTGGCAATTCCGACTAGTAGATCTCACTCAAAAACAACATATATATTCATAACTAAAAAATGGCCAAATGTTGATATACGTATTTTTTTCAAAAACAAAAAAACATTTGATATACGTATATCTATAGACGATCTACAAAAAAGGTGTGTCAATCTGCCACTTTGTTTTCATCTTACGTTCACGGCCAAAAAAAAAACATAAGAAACTGGTTTTTGTTATGAGTTGATTTCAAGTGTGTGAACCTAGATGAAACATGGGGTAGCTAATCTCTTAAGCAGCTTGTGACACGCAAACGAGGGTGCTATGAAACCATCAGCAGGAGAATAAAGCACACCTCTTTAGTTGTTAAGTATGTGTTCTCAAGCGTACATGTTCATGAAAATGTTGGGATCTTTACTAGTTTCTTGCACATGTGTCAAGTATTATTTGTATGTGTTACACAAATGATCTATTCTTAAATCTGATTTTTTTTAAAAGAGAACTTGGAGACCAGAAACTCATGGAGAAAGATGGTTCTGACTGTATGGATCCCGTGATAATAGGTATAATTCTTATGTGTCATTCAAGTTAAGGTATGGGGGTCACCGTCAATTACATGACGACAAAAATCAGCTTTACTCTGATCTCATCGGACACTGAGCTCTCATCCGACACTCAAAGGCTCCATTTGATGGAAATCATCCTACTTCAGCTGCAAAGACAAGGTACAAGTCTTTCATTCTTTGTAAATTTCAAATTTGAAGTTTTTGCCTCTTAAAGATAGGAAACTTGGTGAAGTTCTACGACTAATTGTAGAAGCTGGTCTGATCGACACTGTTTATGATGTGAATGCCTTTGTGCCTAAGATTGTCAAAGATTTATTTGCAAATATGTGTTATATGGAGTATCGGAATGAGGCAATGTTGAATATATTTGAAGATTGATGCATGTTAAAATTCACTCTAGAGGTTATAAACTAAACTCTCTTCTATGTTTAAAGAAAATGATTTTTTTGATTGAGAGGTAAAATAGACTCTAGTTTCCTTCAAAGTGTATCAAATATTAAAAATGTCTTTAGTTACTTTATAAAAAGTGTGTCCAAACATAATATTCTTGGATTCCATAACAGATTTTCGATGTGGGATGCATATATATTTTTTTCTCTCCTCTATTATATTTGTCCCACATCGAAAATAAAAGCTTAAGAAGCTTGAAATATTTTTATAAATAACAGTAATACACTACGTCACAACCACACTAACACAGCTATTGGACTTACGTAATTGGAAGTCTGCTTTCATTAATAGCCCATGTAAGTATTAAATTTTAATATCTAGTATTTATTTTTTTTACTTCTAGATTTGGGTATCAGCGTATATCTTTTTTTTTTTTAAAAAAAAAGTTATTACTAGTACTTTAATTTTTAGTTTCATACAAAGTGTGCCACATATTACTAGTGTCTCTTTATGTAGTTACATAATAATAAGTGTGTTCAAATTTAATATTTTTGAATATCATAATATATTATCGATGGAAAACACATATATGTTTCTCTCTCTCCTATTGTATTTTTCACACATCAAAAATAATAAGCTATTAAAATTTAGATTTTTTTTTTATAAATAGCACTATTATTCAACATCTCAACTACACAAACACAGCTATTAGACTAGCGTAATTGGAAGCCTACTTTATATTAATAGCCCATAAATATTAAATTTTAATATTTAGTTTTCTTATTTTTAATATACTAGATCTGGATATCTGCTGATACTTTGATTTTTTTTAAAAAGTATTTGTAGTTTGGATATCCGGATGTTATGAATCCAGATCCATATCCTTATTGTAAGGATCCAGATCTCAAAAAATTTCTTGATATCCAGATCCATTCACCTCTAGTTTTGTCTACATATATTTTGATAAATTATTATATAATTTAAATGGTTCTATCTCTTCCTTAATTGAAGAGCACAAAATTATAAATTAAAATCAATATAAGAACTATCAATTAGGACCACCATAACAATTGAATTTTTGCACTTCCTTAATTATGTGTTCCATTTGGTTTACTTGGCATTGACAGTTAATAATCATTTTTATTTCAATTTATTAAAAGTGAATATATCAGTTATATATATTATTTATCTAAAATTTACTTATATTTTTTCTTTACTTTTATTCTTTTTTAATTTATTCAATTTTTATAATAATCAATAAAAATATAAGATTTTAGGAAGATATAAATCTTTCATTAAATCAGATAAATAAATTATCATAAAATTATATTGATCAAATTTTTTTGAAGATAATATTGGTATAGTTAAATGTGTAGTATAATAATTTGAAGATGAGAATACTAGACTAAAGTAGAAAGGATACTTACTAAAAGTCTCTCTAGAATTACCATTCATTTATCCATTACTCCATATGTGGTGCAATTTTTTTTTCTTTTTTGATAATCTCCAATCCGTGAAGAGATATACCAGTAGAACTTGATTCGTTACTGAACGATATATCAATTTTGATGCCACTCCATCAGTAGAGCAACTTTCTTATTTTTAATGTTCTCCAATCCAAAAAAAGATATGTTATTAGAACTTTATTTGTTCCTAAACGATACATCAAAATTGCGTGGTCAGCTCATATACGGCGCAGCTTTATTCTTCATTACCGGTTTTTAATTTTGGAAAAAATATACAACCATAGCATGATTTGTTGCTAAACATATATTAACGTTATGGTTAGTCAATTTGTGATGCAACCTTCTTCTTCTTTAATGATTTCCAATCCCAAGAAAAAATGTACCTTGGTACTTGATGCGATTTTGATCTCTCATTCTATCATTGATCAAGTTTATGAGGTGCATTTCTTCTTGGAGTTGAAGATTATAAAAAGAAAAGAAGAACGTTGCACCAGAGATGCACTGAACACAAACGTTAATATATTGTTCGACAACGAATCAAGTTATGGTGGTGTTTATCTTCCAAAATTAGATATCGTTAAGGAAGAAGAAGGTTGTGACGTAGATGAACTGACCAAAAGTATTGATGTATTGTTTAACAATTAATCAAATTATAGTAGTGAATCGTTTCTTAGACTGGAGATCATTAAGAAATAACAAGGTTGCACTGCTGTTGGATCCGTTATCAAAATTGATATATTATTCAACAAACAATCAAGTTCTCTGGTGGTGCATTTCTCCCTAAATTAGAGATCATTAAGGAAGAAGAAGGTTCTGCTACGAATAGAGTAATCAACAATTGAATAGGAGTTCTAAGAAGGCTTTTACTCTAATTTCTCTACTTCTTCGGTCTGATATTTTTCTCTTCAAATTATTGTACCAAAAAAATAACTACATTGACATTATTTTAAAATATATTTTATTATAATTTTATAATAATTTATTTATATGAAATAAAAGTAAGATTCTATATTATTGATATTTATCGTATAAATAATAGTAAAGAAAAAAAGAGAATATAAATTTAAAAAATCCAAAATATAAGTAAAAAAGTAAAATATATCAAAAAGAGCTATAAAAACTCACTTACTGTATCAACCATTTCCCTGTTTTCTGCTTTTGCTGAAGAACGCGGTAGTACTTGTTTTCTTGTCTTCCATGAATAGGAGATCTACCGAGTTGGATAAACCAAGCTGTAACTTATCAAAGCTTTAATGGATACACATACACTGTCCAATAGAGCTGTCAAATGGCCCATCCACACCCATTTGGGCCTTGTCCACATAGACCATATATTTTATGAGCTGTATTTGGTCGGTACATAATGGACAATGATCCAAAAAACGACCACCTCCAATAAAGACCATGTCCATCTGGACATGTCATGGACAACCCAATTTCATATAATTTTTTTAAAAATATATATATTAATAAATTTTAAAATATATAAGAATGTTTCTTTAAATATTTCTAATAAAATCAGTAAATAAAATTAAGTTTTTCCGCCAAAACCATAAAATTAAATTTTCCTGCCAAAACCGTAAAGTTGTATTTTGCCGTAAAAACTGTAAAATTATATTTTCTCGTTAAAACCGCGAAACTATATTTTCCCGTCAAAACCGCGAAACTATGTTTTTCCGTCAAAACCGTGAAACTATGTTTTTCCGTCAAAACCGCAAAACTATGTTTTCCCACCAAAACCGTAAAACTGTGTTTTCCCACCAAAATTGCAAAATTACGTTTTCCCGCCAAAAAACGTAAAATTACATTTTCCCGCCAAAACTATAAAATTGTGTTTTCCCGCTAAAATCAATAAATTATGTTTTCTTGCCAAAACACGTAAAATTGTATTTTCCTGTCAAAATTGTAAAATTGCGTTTGTCTGTCAAAACTATAAATTTATGTTTTTCCGCCAAAATTACGGAAAAACAAAAATTTGTCGAACCAAAAGTCGTAGAAAAAAAAAAATCTGATTTAATCTTAAATTTTTTTTTTCTTAATTTTCTCATAAGTTGATTTTTCTAATACTTTTCTTATAAATTGTTCAAACCCTAGATTTTAAGATGTTTGGCCAGCCCAAGGACAGCCCAATATCCATATGGTCTTTGCCTATTTTGACCATGGACGAATTGGTCTTAAACTTATTTAATCCGCGTTTTATTTGGACGTGTCCATAACCTATCCATAACCTGTCCATAATAATTTGGATTGGGCCTGCCCATCGACAGCCCGACCAATTGATAGCTATACCACCCACTCACAGTCACACCAAACTGAAAGGCAAAGATTGGAATCTAGGGGCATTCGGGAGTGTGATTCCTTGATTATCATGCCAAACAAGGTACGTGCTAAAAAAAAACAAAAAAAAAACAAGGTATGTGCTAAATTTTTTATGACTTAGATTGGTAGCCTTTAACAACTGCTGTTGAATGTGTACCATTTTTATTTTTACCAATCACAAAAGTATTTTCAAACGCTATAGTAAAAGCGATACACTCAGCTTTTTTGCACCGCTTTCACTAACACCTTATTTTTACATTTTTGCACTTTTCATTAACAGCTTATAGCTTCCGCTAATAGCTGATATAACCGTTCCGCTTTTGGTCACCAATCGGATCCTATATCTGTTGTCTCGATATATTTATAATTGTTATCATTTTCCCGATGACTTTTATGTGAAACTTGATTCTATATATTGCGATGAGGATAAAGTTGAGCAACGGTTTATATAACTGGCGTTGAAGACAAAGAAAATCTTTCAGGTTCTGTTTTATCCAGCACAAGTGAGTATGAGATTGCCTTCATTACAAATGATCGATTATGCAATAGTTGACATTTTTTTTCTTTTCACATAATGACTTCTGTTTTATGTTGCAGTAAATCATGTGCCTACCATTACTGAGTTTGTTTCCCAACTACAAATTGTTGAGCTGCCTGACAAAGTAAGCCACAAATTTTCTAAAGAAATGTTATTTTTGAGTTTTTAAAGTAGTCTTTCATTATCTTGTAGTTTTTGTAGGCTATTCTTATAGCTGGTTGCAAAGCTGTTGTGCACATTCATACGATTCTCAAGGATTGTGAGATAGTTGAACTAATAAGCCAAATTGATCTCAAGACAAGGAAACTCATGAAAAAATATGTTTTTCATGAAGAGTGGTGATGTTGTTGTGTGCCGTATATTGGTATGGTTTCCTTCTCCCATACTTCTATTTCATATAATATTAGTTACAAACCATGATATGGTTTGAGTTTCTATACCAATAAACACAAAAGCTGCTTTGTATAGAGTCTAATATTCTTCGATTTCCCTTACTGTATCTCTCTAGGTTACCAATTCGATTTGTGTTGAAAAATTTGCGGATCTTTCTCAACTTGGAAGATTCACGCTATGGTGTAGTGATGGTAAAGATTTCAGATATTATCAAATGCAATACAAAATATATATTGTTCACTCATCCCATAATCTAATCTGTGTGCATGGTTTACAAAATTTATTAGGGATCAATCAAGAAAAAACAATTGCTTTTGGAAAGGTGATCGATCTCTCAGGTGCTGCCTCAAGAGCTTAATCCAAATTTTATCAAAAAAGTGATTTTCAATAATTTGGAATCACCAAATGGAAGAATTATTTTTATAAAATGCTCAATGTATATTACACGGATATCACCAGGTTTAACTACCATATTTAAATCCGTAAAATTAAATAATTTTAATTAAACATTTATTTAGATAAAATACCTATAAAAAAACCAATTTTAACATATCTATTTACAACAATATGGGTTCCAACTATTAAGAAAAAAGTATAATCATATCATCTATAATGACTCAAATTTGATACTACTATTCTATATTAATTATATACTAACTTTTTGTAATCCCTTTCATTACATCATTTAATTATATTTATGCTTCTAAATAAGTTGTAGATCAATAATACACAACATAATTCTTCATATTCAATAATGGCATTTGTAACATTTGACCCATACTACGAACAGTTCCAAGCTTAGGTTCCCACCTGGAAGTCATTAACCTTAATGTGACCCTTTTGAGACCATCAACGTAACTAAAATAGTTTTAATCTTGGCTCTTCGTTTAATCTTGTCAACAAACAAATAATAAAAAGAAAAAGTTGATTGAAAAATAAAATGTAATTAATTTCTCATTTGGCTTGACGCAGAAGGCAATAGTTTTGTGAGAGGAATATTCTTTATGATCCTTTTTTCAACCATTCCTTCCTCAAGAATCCAACAAACCTTTCTGAATCTCTAAACATTGTCCACTTTTCTAGAAAACATTTTCATTCCACAAACTCTTTCTTCCTCTCCATCACCATGACGTTGGAGAGTTACGACGGCGATGTTCACACCGTACCTCAATCGGAGAACTCACTGTCGACGGCGAGCGATGCCGAGAAAGAGAGACACGTCAGTGAGCTTTTCGTGCCACCTCTCAACTTCGCTATAGTTGATAACGGGATTTTCCGTTCAGGTTTCCCTGAACCGGTTAGTTTCAGGTTCCTACAGTCTTTGCGACTCCGGTCCATCATGTAATATTCTGACTTCATTCGGTTAATCCTTCAGTTTTGCTTCGTTTTGATTCCCTCGTTTTTAGTTAGAAACTCGTATGTAATCGCTATATTACAAGAATCACAACGAAGAACTTACAAGAACACGATATTAGATGATATACGTATTTGGTTATGTATCGGTTATTAGACTTGGTTTGTTTCGTTTCGGTTTACTAGTTTATCGTTGATGTATTTAATGTTGAGAACATTGTTCGTTATGATTAATGAAGCATAAACAATTATCTGAAATGGTATCAGAGCTTTTCCCCAACTTCATTCACTTTCCGCGAAAATTCTTGTTTGTTCTGGATTGATTCATCATCATCGTCTTCCGCATTTCGTCTCTCAATCCAGCTGATTCCTTTCTGATCGCGTTTCATTCCGATCAATATTTTTTTTTTTTTTTTTTTTTTTCGATCGCGCTTCATTCCGATCGAGTTTTCTCTTCGACAATGGCCTCTTATTCGCATCCGTCTTCTGTTCCGAATCAGAGCTCAGATCCTTATTCGAATCCGCTTTTTCTACATGCAGCTGATAACTCCGGTGTTACTCTTGTTGCTGATAAGCTCAATGGTGAATCCAACTATCATACATGGCGACGATCTATGATTAAGTCCCTCAATGCGAAGAACAAGCTTGGATTTGTTACCGGTACTCTTATTCAGCCACCTGAAGATCATCCTGATCATGGTTCATGGACTCGCTGCAATGACATGGTATGTACCTGGATTACAAATTCGGTATCGAAAGATATAGGTTCAGGAACAGTTTACTTTGATGATGCGCATCTATTATGGTTGAATCTAGAAGGACGATTTAGGCAGAGTAACTTGTCTAAGATCTATGCTGTTCAAGATCAATTGGATCATCTTTATCAAGGATCTTTAGATCTGAGTGCGTATTATACTCGCCTTACCACACTTTGGGAAGAACTTAAGAACTTCGAAGAATTGCCTTCTTGCACTTGTGGAAATTGTACCTGCGGTTCTAATCAGAAATGGATGCAGTTGTATGAGAAGCGAAACATTGTCCGTTTTCTTATGAGGTTGAATGATTCATTCACTCAAACACGGCGTCAGATCATTATGATGGATCCATTGCCAAACTTCACCAAGATTTACAACTTTCTTTCTCAAGATGAACAACAACGAGATCTCTCTTCTCCGGTTCACGAGACTGCTGTTTTTCAAGCAAGCGTTATTCAACAAAAACCTCGAGGAAACTACAATAATCAAGGAAAGTCACGACCTCACTGCACACATTGTGGCGTTCTTGGTCATACAGTGACACGTTGTTACAAGCTTCACGGTTATCCTCCAGGCTACAAAACGTCGAATAACACGGGCTCTACAGAGAAAGGAAGAGGGAAATATCAGCAGCACAATGGTTTTCAGAATGGAGTTCATATGGTTTATTCACAAACGCAACCTTCTGAATCTACTCCTCAAGATCATATCATCTCCTACAACGGACATGCATATGCTCCGGTTATTCCATCTCCGGCTGCTATCTCAGATCCCTCAACTTCGAATCTTAGTCATTCGGTGAATATGGTGAATTCAACACAGAGCTTGGTCACTGGAAATAGCTCACAGGATACAGAACAGATTACTCAGTTGATTGCTCAGTTGATTGCTCACTTGAATAGACAACTTCAGGGTTCAGCGCATCAAGTCATACGTCCAGCTTCCAGCTCAGGTCAAATTGGTTCTATTTCAGCACAAGGTACACATCTCATTCCTTCTCAAAACATTTCTGAATTGGAACCAAGCCTTACTTATCCGCAAATCACTTGGATTCTTGATACTGGAGCTAGTTGTCATATCTGCTGTGACCTTCGTATGTTCTCTAACATTCGTAACACTGAGAATACCACTATCACTCTTCCAAATAAAACTGTAATTCCTGTGACTATTTCTGGAACCATTCGTCTTAGTGACAGGCTCATTCTTCATCCGGTTTTTTACGTGCCGTCTTTTCAAATTAATCTTCTTAGTGTCAGTTCTTTAACTAAAAACAAAAATCTTTCTGTTCACTTTTATCATGATGCCTGTTTCATACAGGATCATACTCAGGATTGGACGATTGGTCAGGGTGATCAATTCAATGATCTTTATCTCTTACACCAAAATGAGTCCTCTGTTTCACAGCAACATGTCTCTTTCATGGTTGCTTCTCCTGAGCTTTGGCATCAACGCCTTGGACACCCATCTTTTTCAAGAGTTTTAACAATGTCTTCAAACCTTAATCTTCCTCCGAAACTTTCATCTATTCATTGTAAAATCTGTCATATGTCCAAACAAAAACGTTTACCATTTGTTCCAAGTAATAAAATTTCGGAGGAACCTTTTGCTTTGATTCATATTGATACATGGGGTCCATTTCATGTTACTTCTGTGCAAGGATATCGTTTTTTTCTTACGATTGTTGATGATTGCACACGCGCAACTTGGATTTATTTTCTTCGACAGAAAAGTGATGTTTCAAAGGTTTTTCCAGATTTCTTGAACATGATTCACAAACAATATGGTTTTCATGTTAAAAGCATATGTTCTGATAATGCACCTGAACTCCAATTTAAAACATTGTTAACATCTCTCGGCATTTTGCATTTTCATTCATGTGCTTACACACCTGAACAAAACTCTGTTGTTGAACGTAAACATCAACATCTTTTAAACGTGGTTCGGTCTTTGTATTTTCAATCCAATGTTCCTCTTTCTTACTGGCCAGAATGTGTTTCCACTGCAGTTTTTTTGATAAATCGAATTCCAACACAAGTTCTTCAAGATAAAACTCCTTTTGAACTTTTAAACAAGAAAATCCCAGATTATTCACAATTAAAAGTTTTTGGATGTTTGTGTTATGTTTCTACTCAGTTAAAAGATCGCCACAAATTTACAGAAAGAGCTAGAGCATGTGTGTTTCTTGGCTATGAAACTGGTTTCAAAGGATATAAAGTTTTGGATTTGGAATACAATACCATCTCAGTTTCACGAAATGTTGTTTTTCATGAAAACATATTTCCATTCATTGAAAATTCTGTTCAAAAGTCTATCTCTTTGTTTGATGAATCGATTTTGCCATCTCATAGTTTGAGTCAAAATGATACAATTTTATATGATGATTTCCGTTTTTCAAACAATGAAGTTTGTCCTGTCACTGAAACTGAATCTGGTTCCACTCTTCCCTCTTCCTCTCATTCTGCTCAAACCTCAAACACAAATAATTCTCAGAGTGATGATGTGGAAAACATACCAAGGCCACGTAGACAGACACGAGCTCCTAGTTATCTTTCTCAGTACCATTGCTCTAATGTTACACAAGAGCCTCCTCCTCTTACTTTTACTGGTACTGCTCATCCTCTATCCGTTTTTTTGTCCTACGATAAACTCTCTCCTGAGTATCGTCTGTTCTGCTTTGCTATTCTAACTGAAAAAGAACCCAAAACATTCAAAGAGGCTGCGTTGCTGCAACATTGGCTTGATGCGATGAACTTAGAATTGGATGCGCTTGTGAGTACTTCGACTTGGGTTATCTGTTCTTTACCTGAAGGCAAGCATGCCATTGGATGTAAATGGGTGTACAAACTAAAATACAAGTCAGATGGTACCTTAGAGAGGTATAAAGCCCGGTTGGTAGCAAAAGGATACACCCAACAAGAAGGAGTTGATTATCATGATACTTTCAGTCCTGTTGCCAAACTCAACACAGTTCGCATCGTGTTAGCTCTGTCTGCTATTCATAGATGGAGTCTTAACCAAATGGATGTCACTAATGCCTTCTTACACGGTGATTTGGATGAAGAAATATATATGTGTTTACCGCCGGGCTATGCACCAAAAGAGGGGGAGTCTTTACCAGAGAAACCAGTTTGTCGTCTTATCAAGTCCCTATATGGCCTTAAGCAAGCCTCCAGACAATGGTTTCATAAATTCTCTGGAATTATAATCTCCTATGGTTTTGTTCAGTCTTATGCCGATGCTACTCTTTTTATCAGACAACGTGGAGTTGAGTTTATGGCCTTATTGGTATATGTAGATGATATCCTTCTCGTCAGCAATTCTGATTCTGCAGTTGTTGAGCTCAAGATATTCTTGGCAAAGGCTTTTAAACTCAAAGATCTAAGTGTATTACGCTATTTCCTTGGTCTGGAAGTGGCTCGTTCTTCAGAAGGAATCTCCGTATGTCAACGGAAGTACACATTGGAATTGCTTGAGGAATTTGGTTTTCTTGGTTGCAAACCAGTTTCTACCCCGATGGAACTCAATCTCAAACTTAGTGAAGCTGAAGGTGCTCCAATTTCGGAACCATCTTACTATCGCAGACTCATCGGCAAGCTCATATATTTGACGGTGACTCGTCCTGACATCTGTTATGCTGTCAATAAACTCAGTCAGTACATGGATACTCCAAGAGAGCCTCACTTGGATGCTGTTCATCGTGTTCTACGTTACTTAAAAACTGATCCTGCTCAAGGTCTTTTTTATCCAGCAAACTCCACTTTAACTCTTCGTGCTTTTGCTGATGCTGACTGGGGAAGTTGTCCTGATACACGTCGTTCAATCTCTGGAATTTGTGTTTTTCTGGGAGATTCTCTGGTCTCTTGGAAATCAAAGAAGCAAGATGTGGTTAGTCAAAGTTCTGCTGAAGCCGAATACAGAAGCATGGCTAAAGCAACAACTGAACTCATTTGGACACATTCTTTGCTTGAAGATTTGAAGATTGCACTGGTTGATACGATTGTTCTTTATTGTGATAGTCAGAGTGCAATCCATATTGCTAAGAATTCGGTTTAATCTTGTCAACAAACAAATAATAAAAAGAAAAAGTTGATTGAAAAATAAAATGTAATTAATTTCTCATTTGGCTTGACGCAGAAGGCAATAGTTTTGTGAGAGGAATATTCTTTATGATCCTTTTTTCAACCATTCCTTCCTCAAGAATCCAACAAACCTTTCTGAATCTCTAAACATTGTCCACTTTTCTAGAAAACATTTTCATTCCACAAACTCTTTCTTCCTCTCCATCACCATGACGTTGGAGAGTTACGACGGCGATGTTCACACCGTACCTCAATCGGAGAACTCACTGTCGACGGCGAGCGATGCCGAGAAAGAGAGACACGTCAGTGAGCTTTTCGTGCCACCTCTCAACTTCGCTATAGTTGATAACGGGATTTTCCGTTCAGGTTTCCCTGAACCGGTTAGTTTCAGGTTCCTACAGTCTTTGCGACTCCGGTCCATCATGTAATATTCTGACTTCATTCGGTTAATCCTTCAGTTTTGCTTCGTTTTGATTCCCTCGTTTTTAGTTAGAAACTCGTATGTAATCGCTATATTACAAGAATCACAACGAAGAACTTACAAGAACACGAGCTAGGGTTAGACCAAAAAAAAGAACACGAGCTAGGGTGTGTAGAGTTTTTGCTACAGTTTTTATCGTCAAGAAACGTAGGTTGGATCTTCGACAAAAAATATTCCAAAAATATTTAAGATATGTTTTTTCTATCTCTCTATTGATTATTTTTAGGTTTATGAATGTTTGACTTGGTGTTGTTCTAGATATTTGTGCCCTGAGCCATATCCACAAGTGAATAGAGAATTTGCAAGATCAAATGGGATCCAAGTGTTACAATTTGGAATTGAAAGATGCAAGGTGAGAATTGATTATATATTGAAAAGTCTTATCAGTTGGTTTATATTTTCGTTACTTTGCCTGAAGCGAATGCTTATCCTATGTATTTGAACCTTTGAATTACATGTTCTTAGTTGCATGTGTGATGTTATATAACTGATTGAATTTCTCAGCACCAAGACACTGACTGAATGATTAGTTTTCTTCCATATTTGTTTGTCTTTTTAACTTGTGAATCTAAAAATGATATGAAATGGATACTAAGATTAGATGTTTCTCTCTGTTTTTTCAGGAACCATTTGTTAATATCCCGGACCAAGTAATCAGAGAAGCACTACAAGTACTCCTAGGTAACATATTTTACCTCTCTAAAACATCATGTCGTTGAGCCTATTTTTTTTTAATCATCACAAGTTCAGAACCATCTAATCTTGACTTTTCTTTACCCTTTTAAACCAGATAGTGAGAATCATCCTGTCTTAATTCATTGCAAAAGTGGCAAGGTAAATTGAAATCTCTCTCTCTCTCTCTCTCCTTTGTGAAACCCTAGTCTTTGTAATGGAAAAGAATCCTAACTATCTTCTCGCTCGATTTCAGCATCGGACTGGATGTCTTGTGGGTTGCGTGAGGAAGATACAGAGATGGTGTTTGTCTTCCATCTTCGACGAGTACCAGAGATTTGCAGCTTCCAAGGCTAGAATCTCAGACCAGAGATTCATGGAGCTCTTTGACATCTCCAGTCTAAGGCATTCACAACTCACCTTCTCATGTTCCAAGAGGTGTACTCGTTGATTACTGAAAACAAAAGGTGCAACTTACAGTGTTGTTGCATGTCATGGAAAGTTATTAGCCTCTTATATAGCTAGATGAAAATGCGAGATTTTGATCATTCAAATAAAAAAAAAAAAATCCTTTTATTACAAAGTAAATAAACAAAAATTGTAAGGGATTCTCTAATTTAAGAGAAAACGGATCGGATGGTTACTAGGCTCTCCATTTAAATGTTATCATGTTGACAACAAGCTATTCATAAAGTTTTGTATTGTTTTTTTTCTTTAGTATTCAGCATTCCAATATACTTTAAAGGCAATGTTTGAACGGGTAAATTCCAAAAGTATCACAAGTCACAACTGAAGCTTACCAGTAAAAGAGATGATTAGACCAAATTTTATGTTAATTGAAATGATCTCCAGTCAAAAGCAGACTGAAATTGAAAGAAGTGAGATTTGCAACATTTGATTCAAATTAAGTTAATTAAATCGGATTAAGTTGCTACATAGTAGTGATTTAATATTGGCGTTATGTTATGTTATGAATGATAAACTTATCTTCAATGGTATTGCAGCTAAACATCGTTTGTAGGTCTGTTCCCATTGCTCTCACGCAGAATCTCACAAACCATTGATTCCGACAGCTTCACCGTACGAAACTCTGTCCGGTTCGCTGCTCCACTTGCCACAACATCGTTTAGAACCAACGCTAAATTCGAAATCCCAAGTCCTCAGGTTAACTATCAGATCATCACCTAAGTGAAGTCCCAAACCCATTTTGCATAACCTAATTGAGGTTTTTGTTTCTTGTAGATCAAGTTTGAGCAAGGCGTTACTCCTTAGCTAACAGATCCTTTACTTGTTGGAGGGTTATGATGGATGTTACTCTCGGAATGTATATACATATACACACACATAGATACATAATTAAACCGTCCGGTTAACAGATAATTTCAGGTTTCAAACTTTGGTTTATTTTGATAATTTTTGCTTATGCAACAAGGTGTATGATTCACTGTAATTATTACTTAGAAAAACGAGGTATCTTCTTACACAAACAATTGTAAGAAACAACTGATCTTTGTTCTGTTTTAGTTACGAACACAAGAACAAATCAGCACAAACCTCGTAAAAGATCTCGAGAATGGCAGACCGATATTCGCGAGGATTCATCGACAGGTAGTACTCCAAGAGGCTTCTAAGTTCATCTGCTTCTCTGATCTTGTTTGCTACAATCATCTCGACCATGGACTCTCTGAAATCCTCTCTTGGATCATAAGAACATTTCTCCATCGCCATCATCACTATGAACTTAGTGTTACTGATGCTACTCTTGCTTCTTCTTCTTCTTCTCATCTTTTGTTGCCTTATCTTCTCTTGCTGTGTGGCTTCTTGTGTCTCTCTGATCATCTGATCTAGCTTCTCCTGAACCATGTAGTGAGTTAGGCTAGAGAGCGAACAGTGCTGGTCTGAAAATCTAGAATTATTGTCTGATTCCACCGAGGAAGAAGAAGAAATGCTGAGTCTCGCTTTGTTGCTGCAACACAAAGCTCTGCAGATTCTTGATTCTCTTGTTTGGTTGTGTGGTGGCTTGTTCTGTTTTTTGTTATCTTTTTCTATTTCTACTTCTGCTCTGTTTGTGATTTTCATGTTGTATGTTAAGTCACATTATAGACAGGGTTTTGAATGAGATGTCTGTTAACGTAAATAAAAAAGACTTCTAATTTATGTGAAAATTGGAATTGTGGGACATGTTCATCATGATTATGTCTTGATCCTAGTTCCATTTAAAAACTCGATAAAAGAGATTCTTTTAATTTTGAGTTTAGATTAACCGGTCTTCAACGCCATAACTTTTTCTTTATCAAACATGCAATATGACAAATAATAACCGGTAATATAAGGTCTTTGCAAAAAAAATCTAATTAAACGCATATTTGTTGTGTTAAGAAATTGTTGTCTTCAGTGAAATTCTATTTATGACTTAAATCAACAGAAAATCTATAAGTGAACTATCATCAATTAACTGATATATAAGATTTATTGAAAAGAAAAGATTTTAAATTTTTTGAAAATACATATATCAAATCAAAAGTTGGGAATAATAAAGAAGATTAGTTATGATTGAAGATATTTGAAAAGAAAACTAAGAAAAAAAAAAGAGATCTAAATGCATGTATTTGTGTGTGGTTTGAAAATATAAGGATTATTAATTTGATTAGGGTGGGATGTAGATCACTACTTTATTTTTGTTGTTGTTGAAGATGGGATATCTATACTTTATTTTGTAAAGTTTTTGGTAATGTGGAAAAAGTGATCAAATATGTAATAGTTATCTGATCTGCCCCAATAGAAAAAAGCTTGCAAATTATTAAAGAGAAAAAAAAAGAAAACAATCTAGAGTAGCTAATTGTGGTTTTCAGTTCGCAGGACTATTGATGAACTCTGATTTCTTGTTTCTTACATTTTCCCAAAGGTCTGATTAAGATTTTTCAATAGTTCATATGTAGTTGTTATGGGCCATACATGATTTCACTAGGACCTATATGATGGAACTTCATGTGTTCACGCTGTAAGAGATGATAACGTATAGTTAATTACCGTCTTAATTACAAAATATACATAAGACATAAGAGATGATAACGTATGGTTGTTGTTGCCTTGGAGACAAGACATGCTTTATCTTGCTGGCTTGTACATATATACCTCTTTTTTTGCTTTGATGCTTTAGAATGTTTTTATATATAGCATTTTTATTAGTAGAAGAACACTAATATTTTTTTTTCAACATTTAATATTTGCGAAGATTTGGGCTTAAACCTGCAGGACATAATGACATAATGATACAATGTACAGAACTGAAAACCACTAGACTATGAAATCTGATAAGAAGAAAGTTAAGATATTAAACCTGAAATAAGACTATTTATTGTAATAAAAAAGATTAACATTTAATTTAAATATATAAAATAAATAATTAGTTGGTTGTATTTTGCAGTTAAAGTTACAATAATAATATTAAAAAAAAAATCTAACTATTTTGAGCATACCAATCCAAAATTTTACAGTTTAAACAGTTATAGTTTATACAACGGTGTTAATCACTCTTTTTGCAAAAAAAAAGGTAGATTATAATTAATTTTTACGATTGTGAATATGGTTTTTGTCTACATTTTTTTTTGGTTTAAGGTTCTTTTACCTAGTTATTAACTTATGATATCAATTAGATGTCTTTAAAAGAAGTTATCTCGCGTTATTCAACAAAAGAGTACGCAATTATTGGAGACTAACCCAAAGGATGTTACACAGCTGTATAAAATCACTTTGTGGAGATTTACGTTTCTTTGTAGGTTTTAGAATCGAGTCTTTTTGGGATTTTGTCATGTGACAATATCCATATGATTTTTTATTTCTATTATGAATTTTTAATTAACCAGTTAGAGAACTTTAAGAACGGAAAAAGTAATTAAAAATTGATTAGTTGATCTAAATACAGTCAGTAAGGACTTTACCAACTTGTTAAGCTGACAGTTAAACCACATGTTGCCATTATTGTCCGTACTTTTTAGGGTTTGTGATTATCTATTATACCTTCCTTACCATATTTATGATTAGATCTAAAGTTCTTCTTTCGATTAATTAAAAAAATATAACCACGTTTCGGTCTCAAGCTCTTATAACTCCAGTTCTTTAACATAAAACTAAACACAGAAAATGGGATTATTGCTGTTTAATTTTCGAAAGAGAACCTGATTATTAAAATACTGAACTAACAGGTTTTCGTAAAAAATGATATATTTTTTAATAAGTCAAAAACACAAAATTTATATTGAGTTAACCACTTTAAAATTTATTGTAGTAAATATCATTTTTTATTTAGTGTTAATGATTGTTACTATTGATATTAAAATAAAATGATGTAATTTTTCATAATTTTTAGAATTTTTAATTTTCTTCTCAAATTCTTAATTCGTGATTCAAAATTTTCATTATTTAAAAATCTTCAAAAAATCATCCATATATCACCAAAATATCACGTGAAATTTGAATTGAAAACTCAATTTTACAATTCACAAATAAGTTTGTAAACAAATTTAGTTAAGGATTCATTTAGCACAGTAGAAAAACTCGAATATTCCCTTAAATCTAAACGATCCTAACAATCACTAGACTATTAATTCATAATTATATATTTTTTTAAACAAATGATTAAATATGGTTAAATTCATATTAAATTACAAAAAATTGTTAAACCAAATTGAAAAATCAGATAACAAATAATTTTTATAGTTTAATTCTAATAATCAATAAAGACTATAAAAATCAAACTAAATTAAAATTTAAAATTTAAATTTATTATTTATGTGTATGCAAAAGATCATCTAATTATATTATTAACTTTTTATATGAAAATACAAATTACATGTATATATTTTGTGATAATATTAACATAATGCTAACAACCACATAATGTAAATTTTCCTAAACATATAAAGGAAATATGCTAAAATTTATCAGAATCTAGAGATTTTTTCTCCCAACGTCACAGAGTCGGACATTGATGGTCCATGGTGGTCTGCAAAATACACATCTGATTCTTAGTAAGATATCTCCAATAACTTTCACCAGTTATTGGGCCATTAGTTTTTGTTCTCATAAAATGATACTCTTATGAAGGGCATGTTTTTTCTTTAGTCTAACCAAAACAATGATAGATAGTGTTTGTAGCAACGAGCATAATGATACTTGGGCTACAGTAAACTGATTATTGGGCCACTAGTTTGACTTCAAATTCACCTGCAGTCAGATCAATCTTGTACTTAATATAAACATGTTATCTTTTGACACATAAACAAATACACAACTTCGGCCTCGAGATCGCCATTCGCTAATGCCCGATATGGGGGAATCTTCCCATGTGAGGCAGATTTTTCGACAATTTCCACGTGCGAGGATCGTATGGACTCGCTGTCTTCTTGTCACGTACCTTGATAGTTACTATTATATTATATAAAATCGAGTCCATTAAAGCCTAACGAAATCGCTCCCAGTTCAATCACAAATACATATCCATCTTCATATTTGTCTCGGCGTAAGAGAGAAAGATAATGGCCTCTCATGCCGTTTCTAGCGGAGGAAAACCACATGTAGTTTGTGTACCTTTTCCTGCTCAAGGTCACATCAATCCAATGATGAAAGTGGCTAAGCTCCTTCACGTTAAAGGCTTCCATGTTACTTTCGTCAACACTGTCTACAACCACAAACGTCTCCTCCGATCCCGTGGGACCAATACCCTCGACGAGCTTCCTTCTTTCAGGTTCGAGTCCATCTCTGACGGTCTACCAGAGACTGACGTGGACGTCACGCAGGACGTCCCTGCCATGTGCGAGGCCACCATGAAGAACTGTCTCGCTCCGTTCAAAGAGCTTCTCCAGCGGATAAACGCTGGACATGATGTTCCTCCGGTGAGCTGTATTGTATCGGACGGTTGTATGAGCTTCACTCTTGACGCTGCGGAGGAGCTCGGTATCCCGCAGGTTCTTTTCTGGACGATAAGTGCTTGTGGCTTCATGGCTTATCTACACTACTATCTCTTCATTGAGAAGGGGATATGTCCACTCAAAGGTATGTTATTTTTATTTTGATTAATGATTTGATCCATGTTATGGTAATAAATTTAACGTAGATACCCCATAAGAAATCCCGAGATAATCAGTCAATACTTTAAATATAAAAATACACGAACGGAACTAGTCAAAAGATGAACCTGTTGTTCGCTTTTTATTCATTTACGTACTTTTGTCATCGATTTTCAATTCAAAATCAATTTTGGCTCTGATCTATATATACAAACAATGTAAATGCGTTAATTTTACATATTGATACGATGTTTTAATTTTATTTAAAAATATCTTGAGTTTTGAGATATATAACGAATAAAATGGTGGTGGATTTGGCAGATGAGAGTTACTTGACCAAGGAGTATTTAGACACAAAAATAGATTGGATACCATCAATGAAAAATCTACAACTAAAAGACGTTCCGACCGTCATCCGTACAACCAATCCTGATGACATAGTGCTCAACTTCCTTGTCCGTGAAACCGACCGAGCTAAACGTGCTTCTGCTATCATTCTCAACACATTTGATGATCTTGAACATGACGTCATCCAATCCATGCAAACTATTTTACCTCCGGTTTACTCTATTGGACCGCTCCATCTACTAGTGGATAAAGAGATCAGTGAAGATAGTGAGATAAGACAGATGGGATCGAATCTATGGAGAGAGGAGACAGAGTGTTTGGATTGGCTCAGTACCAAAGCTCGGGGCAGTGTAGTTTACGTTAACTTTGGGAGCATAACTGTGATGAGTGCAGAACAGCTTGTGGAGTTCGCTTGGGGTTTGGAAGCAACGGGAAAAGACTTCTTGTGGGTGATTCGACCGGACTTAGTAGCCGGAGATGTAGCAATGGTTCCGCATGAGTTTTTAACAAAGACGGTGGACCGGAGGATGCTGGCGAAATGGTGTCCACAAGAGAAAGTGCTTTCTCATCCGGCGATAGGAGTGTTTCTAACGCACAATGGATGGAACTCGACGTTGGAAAGTATTTCAGCTGGAGTTCCGATGGTGTGTTGGCCATTTTTTGCAGACCAACAACTGAACTGTAAGTTTTGTTGTGATGAGTGGGAGATTGGACTTGAGATCAGTGGAGATGTGAAGAGAGAGGAGGTTGAGGCGGTGGTTAGAGAGATGATGGATGGAGAAAAAGGAAAGAAAATGAAAGAGAAGGCGGAAGAGTGGCAGCACTTGGCCGAGGAAGCGACGGAGTGTAAACGTGGTTCTTCTAAATTGAATTTTGAGATGGTTGTTAACAAGCTTCTTTTAGGGGAATAGGAGACTATATCGGGGGATATTAATTTATTTAAATTTTTTAAATTGTGTTATGTTATGAAAAATAAATTCGTTTTAAAGATAAAGTTTCAAGAGGTATATGAATTATTTTGTCATGTTTTAAATATAGAAAAAATGACACGATCGACATACTCAAAGTTCACAGGACTTACATGCACAGCAAAACAACAAATTCTAGTTTGGAAAAGATGAATATGTTAAGCTCGTTGTTTAGTAAGTTGTATCTTAAGCAGATGTATGTATTGATGATATTTGAAATCACAAACTTTGTTGTACATATTAACAATTTCAATTAAATCATCGGTTATTAGGAGCATTAGATATAGAAATTGAGTCATGATTTTGTTGGGTTCTTTATTTTCTCAATATGAAAATTTATTAACAACTCTTATAGATGGCAAAACAACTATAAAGCTGAAAACAGTTCTGTCTTCTTTACTATCACATCTTGAGCGACACATACTATTACGGTACTGGTTGATAAGTCACAAACTGATGAATTGTAAGTGAGTTATAATTAGCAAAGGGGAAGACAGAAAGACACGCAATCAGATGGTGATAGCATGGACATATCAAAATCAAAAGTCGAGAAGAAAGCAATTTGTTTTGGCTGTGGCAAGAAAGGCCATTGTAGAATAGATTGTTTTGCCAAGAAACAGAATGCAGAGAAAAATTCATAGAGCACTTCAGTTTTGTAAACGTGGTTTAAAAGAGTGAAAATTCATCAGGGAAAATTAATTACGATTTGTTGATCGTTACAGTGGAAAATCACTCAGAATCTTAGATTTCAAGTATGGGTGCATCATTCTATGTGATTCCTAACAGATAATTGTTTGAAAATGTAAGGCTGAGAACATATGTTATGTTTAATGGCAAAGTGTGTAACAACGTTGGAATTAGACATATCAAGTTTTGAATGCATAATGGCATTGTCAAAACATTGACTGGTGTTAGACATGCTAATGTTGAAAAAAATATAATCTCTATAAGTACACTTTATAGAAGCGGATTCAGGTTGAAAGTAGATGAAAAAAAGATGTTTTAAAAATATATTAAGAAGCTATAATAGTAATTACTCCATCAAGAATGTCATTTTTGAGTTTTGTTTTAGTTTTATAAGAGTGTTATTTTGTGTTTTTAATGTAATTTTGTTAATAAAAATCCAGTTTTGATTTTGTTATATTAGTGTATTAATTAAAAAGAAAAATTGTGTTTAGTGTATTTATAAGAGGTATTATAAAACTTTTAATATTTTTTTTAATATGTGTGAAAAAGAATAGAGTGATAGTATTTGTGAACACAAGAATAAAAGACAAGTGATAATTGCCAGCTTGTATCGGTTAATAACTGGGTAGTATGGTTGAGAGTGACGCTACATATAGCCTGTAGGAAAGCATGTTTTAATTAAACTCCACAAAGATGGTTTTCTGAACGAATTAAAAAGTTAAAATCTACGAATAATGTGTTATAAAAAAAAAAAATTTAAGAGTTTACAAATTATTTTTAAAGTTATGTACATTCTGATATATGGTCGACAGATATAACTATTATTGAAAAGATGTAGACATTTCATCTTTTTTTTAATGATTTTTCTAGAAAGATATTGATGTATTTCATAGATATGAAAATTGAAAACAACAATTTCAGCAAGATTTATCACCATGCCGATAAAACAAGGTTTTTAAACTTTCAAAATACAATCAAAATGGAGTTCTTGAAATTTTTATAATCTATTGTTATAAAAGCAAGATACAAAGAATTCCAGGAAAAAAAAAAACCATAAAAGCAATAGTGATCAAATTTTGGCATATTGGCATATTGGAATATTCGGAAATTGTAATTTATTAACACCTACTTTGAGAAACTTATCCGAACACTATCTGACACTCTCTGACATTCGGTGACTTTTTAGGAAAAGAGTCCGAAACCTGAACAAATGGCATCACCGTCCGATTCGACCGGCGACGGCATCGATGGAATCTCGATCAGTCCGGCTACTAACCGTGTGACTTCTGTATACAGCGAAGTCCAAGCGAGTCGTATCAACCACGCCCTTCCTCTTCCTTCCGTTTTTAAAAGCCCCTTTAAGATCGTCGATGGTCCTCCGAGCTCCGCCGCCGGAAATTCAGGTCAATTACTCTTACTTAACCGGATCCGCGAGAGTAAATCAGATTCTGATGATCAAGATTATGGTTGTTTTGATGCTGTTTGTTACAGAGGAAATTGCTAAGTTATTCCCGAACCTATTTGGACAACCATCGGCTTTATTGGTTCCAGACCAAACTAATAATGCAATTTCATCGGACCAGAAGCTTAAGATTGGTGTTGTTTTGTCTGGTGGTCAAGCACCTGGAGGACACAATGTTATTTGCGGAATTTTCGGTTAGACATTTTCGTTTTTTTTTAATGCAATTTTATTTTTTCACGGTTTTTTTTACAATAAATTTGAATTGAGATTGTTTGTTTGTTGGTTTGGTTAGATTACTTGGAGGAATATGCGAAAGGAAGTACTCTGTTTGGTTTTCGAGGTGGTCCAGCTGGAATCATGAAAGGAAAATTTGTTGAGCTCACTTCTGATTTTGTGTATCCTTATAGAAACCAGGTATGACATGATCATGTGCCTTATTATATGAATGATTAAGAAAAAACTCTTTCATTAATTTTATTCGGTTCGAATGCAAACCGACCATCATTCGGTTTTATTGGAGAACTCTTTGAGGTTTTTGTCGGTTTAATTTCTTTCCAGTTCGGTCTGGTTTAGGTTATGGATGTTTAGGTTCATTAATATAGAAACGACCATCATTCGGTTTATTAGGATATGGAAAAAGGACCAAATCGGTTCTTAATTTATGTAAACAATAACACAGTTAGGAAGCTTGTTACGATCTCTTGAAGAATGATTTAATTGGGAGTAATCAAATTGATCATGGAGAGTTGGAAATAGAAGCTCATATGAAGTAAAGAGTTTCCTTTTGTGTTTTTTTTTTTGCTTGATAAATATTGTTGTGCCATATCACAGGGTGGATTTGATATGATATGCAGTGGAAGAGACAAGATTGAAACTCCAGAGCAGGTAAAAATATTTTATTTTTCTCCTTGAAGCTTCTCAAGATCTACTATGTCATGACTTTTATCGATGGACTCAATTAGCATCAGTCTGCTACACTTTGCAGTTTAAACAAGCTGAAGAAACTGTAACAAAAATGGACTTAGATGGTCTTGTGGTTATTGGTGGAGATGACTCCAATACTAATGCTTGTCTCCTTGCTGAAAACTTCAGGTACATCTTGAAAACTAACCATTAGATTGATAAGTGACAATGAGCTTTGTCACTAGTTGATTGGTATTTTTTCGCATTTGGTTTCCAGAGTTAAAAACATGAAAACTCAGGTTATTGGGTGTCCCAAGACAATCGATGGTGATTTAAAGAGCAAAGAAGTCCCCACGAGTTTCGGGTTTGATACTGCTTGCAAGGTAAGCAAGTTCAACATGGATATCGAAAAATGCATCACTTAGTAGATGATAGAATCATTAAATAAACCTAGCACATTACAAAGTTATGTATTTTTTAGTAAAACGTATTAATGACTTTTTTTATTCATGCAGATATACTCAGAAATGATTGGAAATGTTATGATAGATGCACGTTCCACGGGAAAATACTATCACTGTAAGTTTTTTTTTTTTCTCTTAGCAAAATGTAGTATCTTTGATACAAACTACATTTTCATTTCATCTGTTAATTTATCTATGTAGTCGTGCGTCTTATGGGTCGTGCTGCTTCTCATATTACACTTGAATGCGCTTTGCAAACCCATCCAAACATTACCATTATTGGAGAAGAGGTAACTTGTGTGTTACTCAAGCTTTTATTAGTAAGTCTTCGGTTTGCTAAAGATTGGTTTGAGAACTATAAAGCACCAAACATTTATGCAGGTTTCGAAGAAGAAGCTAACGTTGAAAAACGTTACGGATTACATTGTTGATGTGATCTGTAAACGTGCTGAAAATGGTTATAATTATGGTGTCATTCTTGTTCCTGAAGGTCTAATTGATTTTATCCCTGAGGTATGAATAAATCTTCAGATTCTATAATAAGATAATGGTTACTTCTTGCTCTTTTCTCCATGTTTGTGTTCTTCAACTTCCATTTTTCCAGGTCCAAGAGCTTATTTCAGAACTGAACGAAATCTTAGCCCAAGGAAACGTTGATGAGGAAGGACAATGGAAGAAGAATCTTAAAGATGAGACTCTAAAGCTTTTTGAGTTCCTTCCTCAAACTATTCAGGAGCAACTAATGCTTGAGAGAGATCCACACGGAAATGTCCAGGTTTGTTTCTTGGCACCATCCGGTTTAACCAAAAACTGACTCTAACCGATTAAAACCCGAACTCAAAACCGGTTTATCTTGCATCTGTATGTTAATCAGGTGGCTAAAATAGAGACAGAGAAAATGCTGATTCAAATGGTTGAAACCGAGTTAGAGAAAAAGAAGAAGGAGGGTACATATAAACGCGACTTCATGGGCAAATCACACTTCTTTGGGTATATATATTACTTAGGCTAAAACATGTACATTCATTACTAATTAGCCTAAAACATATTCATTGATTACTACTTAGCCTCAACATATGTTATTCTGATGTGTTTAGGTATGAGGGAAGATGTGGCTTGCCTACAAATTTCGATGCAACATACTGTTACGCATTGGGTTACGGTGCTGGATCACTTCTCCAGAGTGGAAAGACCGGTTTAATCTCATCGGTTTACAAACTGTTCACCCTTTCTTGAAAAATATTACAAAATGTTTTATTATTTCAAGATTACTTATATTCCCCATTTGTGATTTTTTTTGCAGGTTGGTAATTTGGCTGCTCCTGTTGAGAAATGGACTGTTAGTGGTACTCCGCTAACTTCATTAATGGATGTTGAGAGAAGACATGGTAATATAAACAATTATGAAGTCTTTAATACGATTTTTTTGTTTTTTTTTGTTTTCAATAGTTATAACTTTATGTTGCAGGTAAATATAAGCCTGTTATCAAGAAAGCTATGGTTGAACTTGAAGGTAAAAGTCTTTTAGCTCAAAACTTTGATCTTACTCGTTTGTCTCTGTCTCACTCATGGCTTCTTGATCAATTTTCAGGCGCACCGTTTAAGAAATTTGCGTCGCAGCGTGAAGAATGGGCTTTGAAGAATCGATACATAAGTCCTGGTTTGTTCACATATACATGCATCTGCATAAAGTAGTAGTGATTGATTTCTTTTTTTTTATGTCTTTCATGTTAACTCTTCATTGTTTCTCTTGTTGTCCAGGTCCGATTCAGTTTAAAGGACCCGGATCTGATGCGATAAATCACACCTTACTGCTCGAACTCGGGGCTCAAGCCTAAAGAATTTTGCTACTGTCAGATTCACGCACTCACTCACTTTGTTGTAAAATGTTTGTAGTAAGAGAGTTACTGTGAATAAAGTGAACCAAGACGTGATCAGTGTGTGAGTCGTGTGTTGTGGTGAAAACTTGAACAGGCATATGGACTCATGTGTTACTAAATAAAGTTTCGCAGTTTCGTATAAACTTGAATCTGTTTGGATTGCTTGGATCCACCAGAAAACTTTATAACTAGGGGTCTCATTCTTGTTCCTGAAGGTCTAATTAATTTTATCCCTGAGGTATGAATATATCTTCAGATTCTCTAATAAGATAATGGTTACTTGTTTAAACGGAAGTTATTGGAAGTTGAATTTATAGAGAGTTGATTGATTTTAAAAGTTAAAATAGGAGAGTTATTGGAGGTTGAATTTACAGAGAGTTGATTGATTTTAAATGTTGAAATATTTAAAAAATTTATAAAAATATATTTACAATAATGATTTTAAAAATCAAAGAGATATAGATGATATTTTCAAAGTTTTGTTTAATGAGTTAAATTGTTTAAAATCCAAATCTTAATAACATTGAGTTTTAATAGAATCATAGAATTTTTAAAAACCAAAATTTTTGAACGATAATAGATTTTGTATGAATTTAAAAAATCATCAAACCAATACCACTAGATTTTAGTAAAAATGTTCAAATCCAAAAGTCAATAACAATAAAATCTAAAAATATTAAAAATTATTAAAAATTCTAACAGAATTCGTTAAAACATTTATTAAGAATAAAATAAGAATAAAAAAAAACCCTAATCTTATATACTCTCCTAATTAATCGATGTTGATCAAATCAATCTTTTGCTCCTCGTCCTCCTCTTCCAAGCAAAACCCTATATGCGAATATCTTCATATTAGCTGGTTTCGTGTGCAAGAATGCTCTCCAAGTAATCAGCAAGGGATCTAGCCTCGGACTGGATATTAGGGTTTCTACTGGTGGCGATGTGTTGAAGTGCTCGCAAGGCACGTGTTTTATAGATATCATCAGGAGTCGCAGGCAAGTTTGGGATTATTCTGAGAGTTTTGACGCATCGTTTCGCTTCGGGAGAGTCCATGTCGTTCCCTTTTTCAGCATCACATCTTGCGGACCATATGAGTTTTCCCCAAGGTTACGCAAGTTTTCACACCTTTTCTTCTTCTTCTTATGCTTGTCCTCTTGACACCTTCAAGATTTTTAGGAGCAAGTTCGTCGGGAGAAGCCATGGCTTTTGGAGATAATGAAAACAAAAACAGAGAGAGAGAGATAATGAGGAGGAGAGACTTGCGATTGTTTATATAAGACGAATTAGGGTTTTCTGAAAAAAAAAGAAATAACTAGAAAAAAGGATTTTACCAATTTCCTTTTTTCGATTATAATTAACTGAGATTTTTAATTAGGTTCTTATAATTTAAAAAAATAAAAAATAAAAAAATATGAAAGAGAATAAAATAAGATTTTTAGTTAAGAATTTTAAGAAATTTTGTTAAAAAATTTACTAAACACATATTAAATTTCTATTGGTGTAACTTTTGTTTTATGGATAAACTTTAATTTCTTAACTAAATTTAATTCAAATATTAATATTTTGGTTTTAAAAAAACTCAAATGAGTTTCGTGTTTCTTATGGTTAATCATGATCTTATCTGCTCTCAACAACAATTACATGTAGCTTGGGGGGCCAAGTCTAAAAGCCCATTAAACTAACAATCTTGATTCCTTGGTCCATTTATCATAATATCGATAATGTGATACCACGAAATTGCCAATACTAGCTTTCCTCATAAACTTCATCTTATGTTTTGGACCTCAAATTTAACACTCCTCTCTTCCGAGCCCCGTAATTATCTATTTTGTGAAGTATTTACCCAATTCTCTGCATTCAATCATGCAAATTTTTTTGAGCAACGATCAATTCATTGGTTCTTGTTGTGCAATCGTTGATTCTAAACATTGAAAAAAACCTTGAATTAAGACAAACTGAATGCTTATTACTTTGTGATTCACAAAAATTTGTTACAGACTTTGTTAAACCATTTTAAAACTAAATCCTACTTTTATATTCTTCATCCAATTTACGTAGAAAATCCTTCCTCATCCTCATCAATGGATACCAATCACACCATTTGGACCGGTTGCAAGAAGATTCTTCTCGATGGTTCGATGGAGAAGGCAGATAAGCAACTTCGCGGTGGAAAATTTCTAAAATCTTAATAGTAAAGAAGAACTTGTGATAAGTGAACCAAGAACCAAGAATTGATCCATGTCGTGACTTGTTTGTAAAACTTGAATAGGCTTGATGACTCGCGTGTTAGTAGATAATGTTTGGCAATTTCATATTTTTGACTTTTTCTTCTTTTTAGTTGAATTTCGTAATACTTCAAACAAATTTAATTAAGTCTTTATTTGCCACTATTATAAAACTGGTTCATATTATTCCAACTGAATGCATTTAAGCACTGTCTACTAGTCTGTCGACCACAAAATCAACATATAATTTACTTTTTCAACAAGGTAAACACACACATCTCCATGACATGTCGCCACTTGTGTAACTTAATTGCCAAGTCATCTCACGTTAGCAAGACTCCTTCTTTCGACATCGTGTATATATATATCCAACCTAAATTGCCTATCTTTCACATATAAACGATACGCATTTTTATAAAATCACTTATTTCAAGAACTTGCTTAAGTCTAATAAAATCGATTATGCTTATAATACATACTGCAAAAAGGGTTCTTCTAGGCATACAAGCTTCAAGAAATCCTACACCTTACACTGTCGCGGTTCGAAAGTACCACGAGAATGTAATAGACCATTATGAAAACCCTCGGAACGTTGGATCGTTCGATAAGAATGATCCCAACGTTGGTACAGGATTGGTCGGAGCACCTGCGTGTGGAGACGTGATGAAGCTCCAGATTAGAGTCGACGAAGATTCTGGTCACATCATCGACGCTCGATTCAAGACTTTTGGTTGTGGCTCAGCTATTGCGTCTTCTTCCCTCGGTATGTTTGATTGCATCTTCTGTTTTCTTTTATTGAGAGAACAAGGCATAATCAAATAAAGGAAAACATCAAGTTAATAGCATCAAGTTGTAATATAAAAACATCAATAAAATACATAAAGAAACCTTCTTGAAAGAAAAAAAAAAAGTGAATGTGAATCTCATGTCGCTATTGATTTGCCTTTTTGCAGCTACGGAATGGGTTAAAGGCAAAACGATGGACGAAGTCCTCACCATCAAGAACACGTAAGTGACAATTTAATTTAGCTTAGGTCGTCTCTCACACTTTTATTTTTGTCTTCTTTTTGTTACAATCATATATTCCGTAACGGTGACAATTTCTATAAATATTAATATTAATACTTTTTCTGTGGTACTTAATTTTGCAGCGAAATAGCAAAACATCTATCGTTGCCACCTGTGAAACTACATTGCAGTATGCTTGCAGAAGACGCTATCAAGGCAGCAGTAAAAGACTACATGGTGAAGCGTGCGAGTATGCTTGCACAAACCTAAAAGAGATACGAAGGATGATGTATATAGAAAATGATTGATATATTTTGTGGATTTAAGTAAAATATAGAAAATGATTGATATATCTGTATAATATTTGTATGCGTTATCTAATTTTCTAAGAGAATAAAATATCTACTTTACAGGCAAAAGTTAGCAAGTAATAACTAAAACTTTCGAAAATGTGTGTTTTCTTTTTGCGGCTGGGCTCAATCTGACAAAGATCATTTTTTATTAAATTATATTTTTTTAAAAAAAATGTGACGAGCAATCGCGTTGGTTTTATTTTCAATATACTCTATATTATTAAGTCAATGTGAAATAAAGACAAAGCTCTGTATAAGTCAACTGAGTGAAATTTCAGACAAGTTTGGTCGGAAAATTCGCAGAATCAACAAACTCATGAAATTACTAGCTCTCTCAGGCACTGACAAAAGTGAGAGATCCAACACTTCTTCTCTGATCCCTGTCTCAGACTCAGTCATAAGCATCTCTCCATGTCTCCTTCTTCTTCCTCTTCTCGCAATTGGGTATACGACGTCTTCCCGAGCTTCAGCGGAGAAGATGTCCGCCAAACATTCCTCAGCCACTTTCTCAAGGAGCTAGATCGGAAGTTGATCGTCGCTTTTAAAGATAACGAGATCGAGAGAAGCCAATCCCTCGACCCCGAGCTTAAACGAGCGATTAGCGATTCCAAGATCGCCGTCGTTATCTTTTCCAAAAACTACGCGTCTTCAAGCTGGTGCTTGAATGAACTGCTGGAGATTGTTAACTTCAAAGAAGAAAGAGATCGCTTTGTGATTCCGATCTTCTACGGTTTAGATCCTTCTCATGTTAGGAAACAGAAGGGAGATTTCGGAAAGGTCTTTGAGAAGACTTGCCAGAACAAAACAGCAGATGAGCAAAATCTGTGGAGGACAGCTTTAACTGATGTAGCTAACATGCTCGGTTATCATTCTGCTAACTGGTATTGTCTTTTGATCATTCATACTTGTTCTTGTTCTTGTTCTTGTTCTTGTTCTTGTTTCTTGATTGTGTATTGGTCTTTTCTCTATTGTTATTTTTCGATAAAATCTGTTTTTCTGTCGTTAGGGATAATGAAGCAAAGATGATAGAAGAAATCGCCAATGATATGTTGGTTAAGCTGAATTTAACTCCATCAAATGGTTTTGAGGACTTTGTTGGCATCGAAGATCATATAGCAGAGATGGGTTCATTGTTGCGTTTGGAATCCGAGGAAGTGAGGATGGTTGGGATTTGGGGATCCTCGGGAATTGGCAAGACGACCATTGCAAGAGCTCTGTTTAGTCAAATCTCTCGTCACTTCCAAGGTAGTATCTTCATAGACAGGGCTTTCATATCTAAGTGTAAGAATAACTACCACAAAGCCAATTTAGATGACTATAACATGAAGTTGCACTTGCAAGAAACTTTCCTCTCTGAGATTTTTAAGGAAAGGGACATAAAGATCGATCATATTGGTGCAATGGGAGAGAGGCTAAAGCACCATAAGCTTCTTGTCGTTCTTGATGATTTAGATGATCATATGGTTCTAGATGCATTGGCTGGTCAAACTCAATGGTTTGGACGTGGGAGCAGAATCATTGCGGTTACAAAAGATAAGCATCTTTTGAGAGCTCATGGAATTGATTATATTTACAAGGTTGGTCTCCCATCTGACAAGCAAGCTCTTCAGATGTTTTGTCGATATGCATTCAGACAAGACTCTCCACCTGATGGTTTCATGGGACTTGCTTCTGAAGTAAGGAAGCGCGCGAGTAGTCTTCCTTTGGGTCTTAAGGTTTTGGGTTCGTATTTGAGAGGGAGGAACAAAGAGGATTGGATGGATATAATGCCTAGGCTTCGTCATACTTTAAATGGAAACATTGAGAAGACTTTGAGAGTCAGCTATGATGGGTTAGATAGCAAAGAAGATAAAGCCATCTTTCGTCACATAGCATGTCTCTTCAATGGAGCGGAGATCGATTACATCAAACTGATCCTCGCCGACACTGACTTTAATGTTAATATAGGACTGAAAAACCTAGTTGACAAATCTCTCATACATGTAAGAGGGGACACTGTGGAGATGCACTCTTTGGTACAAGAAATGGGTAAAGAAGTTGTTCGTTCACAGTCTAACGAACCTGGAGAACGCGAGTTCTTGTTGGATCCAAATGATATTTGCGACGTGCTTGAGGATAACACGGTTAGTGCTCATTTGTTCATTCACTTGTGGATATGACTAAAGTAACTTGTTAAGATAGTGGTTTTGTCTGTTTTCTTATTCTCAGGGTACTAAAAAGGTCTTAGGTATATCATTAGATATGTCGGAGATTGATGAGTTGCACATACATAAGAGAGCCTTTGAAAAGATGCGTAATCTTTTTTTTCTAAAGATTAGCAAGAAACCATATAAAGAAGTCAGATGGTACATACCCGAAGGCTTCAACTATTTGCCTCCTAAACTCAAAATACTAATCTGGAAAGAATACCCATTAAGATGTTTGCCTTCTAACTTCTGTCCTCAACATCTAGTTAAGCTCAAAATGCAGGACAACAAGCTCGAGAAGCTGTGGGAAGGAGTTCAAGTGAGTTCTGATATAAAAAAAACAATGTTATACTCTTTGGATCATAATCTTTTGTTAATTCTTAATGTGTAACATACTTTTCATTTGTTCTGTTTTGTTTTCTTTGTTTAGCCCCTTGCACACCTCAAGCGTATAAATTTGTCAGGATCTAGAAACTTGAAAGAAATCCCAGATCTCTCGATGGCCACCAATCTTGAGAGATTGTTGCTCACAGGTTGCTTGAGCTTGGTGGGGATTACTTCCTCTATCAGACATCTCCACAAACTGTTGGTGTTGGACATGAGATGGTGCACAAAGCTTGAGGCTTTTCCATCGGACATCAACCTTAGATCTCTTGATAGGCTCCATCTCAATGGATGCTCACGGCTAAAAAAGTTTCCTGATATATCAAGTAACATTTCAAGGCTTGATCTAAGTCGAACAGCGATTATAGAATTCCCTTTTAACCTGCGTTTAGAGAATCTCAAAACTCTTACGATGAAAGAAATAAAGAGTCAGAAACTATGGGAAGGAGCTCAGGTAAATGGTATCTCCATTGACTTTATAACTAAATATATATATATATATATCTTCAGACCAACACTTTGTACTTGTCTTTCTGCTGTGGTGCAGCCACTTACATGCCTCACAACGTTAGATTTGTCGGGATCTGAAAAGCTTCAAGAAGTCCCAGACCTTTCGTTGGCAATTAATATGGAGTGGATGAATCTTGGAGGTTGCTCAAGTTTGGTGGAGCTTCCTTCTTCCTCTATTAAGAATCTTAAAAGGTTGGCTTATTTGAGCATGGAAGATTGCACTAAGCTGGAGACTCTTCCAACTGATGTCAACCTTGAGTCTCTCGACTGCCTCAATTTCGGCGGATGCTCAAGGCTGAAGATGTTTCCTAAGATCTCAAGTACAATCTATCTTCTTATTCTAAACCAAACAGCGATTGAAGAGATTCCCTCGTGGGCCGTAACCTTCTTCTCTAGGCTCAGATGCTTACGTATGAAGGAATGCAAGAATTTAAAATACAAACCCTCCATCTCCTTGCGACATCTTAAAGAGGTGGACCTTTCAGGTTGCCGGGTATTGAGCTGTGATGCACGGGGACAACGGCAATTTGCAGCCGTCTTCCGTGTCCGATACATCTCGGGTACGGGACAACAAAGAAACGTCTCCGTGACGAGTTATAGCAACTCTTACGCCTTTGAATGCTCTTAACGTTCTTCCCCTCGCCGAGATCCCTTTTGATCAATCCCTCTTTGATGCTACCCTTAAGTTTATCACAGCCAATCTATGGTCGATTTCACGCGTTACAGAGCTCGAACACTTCGTTGTCGAACACCCAAATCTTACCGTGCTGATGTTAAAGGCTCTTTCGACGGTACGGTATTAATTGCTGATTTGCTCATCTTATTAATTGACTTGGAGAACTACTAAGTATCTTTTTATTTTTTATTTTTTATCATAATGTCTAAGACATTTCACGTTAATATCTAGAATTTTTATGTTATCAGTATTTTGATTTTTCTTCACCAATAGATTAATTATCTGTTAACGTGTTGATTTCTCTACAGATAACTCTAGAGATAAAGAGGAGGAGTGACTGATAAATAATGATTTCTTCTCCTTTAATAAAAACAAGAACGCAGCACAATCTTTTATTTTACTGTAACTTTTGTTATTATTTACATTAAGACAGAATTAATTTATATAAAAAACAAAAAGACACTATTACACAATGAATTGTGTCTTTTCATACTTGTGACTCACGAATAAAACAACACAAACAGAAACGTCACACTCTTCCTCATACTCTATTATCAACCAACACTCCCTCTTAATTGGGTTTCGGTGTTACACTACACTTCCTTTTTAGTTGGTCACATCTTTTACCTTTAAACCAGTAGAATAACATTTTTTAAAACTAATCTTCCTCTGTTTTGATGAAATTTCACAAAACATTAATCATATGTGAAATCCATCATTGTCTTCCTCAAAAATCATTTTCTTTGTTCATACTTCTTTCTGACATAGGAACTCTTGGGATTTTTCTTTTCCGCAAATCTTCTCCTAGTAACCATCAAATTTTCTCTACGTGAGCTTCGTTACGTCTGCTTAGCGATCTTCTGTCACGTCTTCGTCCGCTATATTCTTGCAACCTTCTTCCACTCTTTTTTTCTTAGGTGAGCTTTCTTCTCATTCCTTTTTGGTGTCCTCTTGATCACAAAAAAATGTGTGTGAACTATTTCACGTCTTCTTCGCTTATTTTTTCAACCGGCTTCTACTGCATTTTGTATGAGGTAAGCATCCATTTTTTTTGTTTGGTGTCTTCATTTGATCATTATCACGTCTCATCCTCCTGTTAGACCTCCTTCGGTATTTTTCTTTGATCACCATCACGTTTCTTTAACGTCTGTTCCATTTTTCTATGAAGTAAGCATTCTCCTTCTTTTCTTGGTATCTTCCTTTTATCACGATCACGTCTCCTTGACGTCTCTTGCGTGAATACTCTCCACGTCTTTTATGTCTTGACCTTCTTTGAACAAAGTTTCAAAATTTACATTCCAAACTCCATTTTCACTTTCATTGTCTCCATTTCTTTTTGAGAAGATTTCTTATCTCCTTCATCCCTTTAGAGTTTTCCTCTTGAAGTTACGGTACGTGAATGGTGCTCTCTCTTGTTACCATCTCTTTCATTGGCATTTGATATAGAATGGATGAACTTCCAAAGTTGCTCACAATTGGTGGAGAGCTTCATTCTTCTTCTATTCAGAATCTTAAAACTGACTTATATGAGCATAGAAGATTACAGAAATTATTTGGTGGTTCTTCGAACTAGCGTCAATCTTAAGTCACTCGATTTTCTCAAAATAGAAACGTAGAATAAACGTATATATTCTTTGATTACGGGATTATGAGTTGGTAGGCTCTTGGTGGAATAGAAAAATTGAGTGCTAATGGAGTAATCGGTTAAATTTAATTTTTTAAATTGGACTAACCGGTATAAATATCGTGGAACCTTGGCAATTGAATAATGATAAAGTTGATATTTTTTTTTTTTTTCGTCTTAAGCCTATAATTTGCAATTTCTGGTATGTAGCAGATGAATCATCATTGGAATATACCAATATCCGGTTTGAAATCTAGTCATTCCTCCAGTTACGGCTGGTTTAGTTAATGTATTCGTAACCTTGGGACGTGTACGGATGGAGAAACCCTAGAACCTCAGTCTAATAAGTTAATGACTAATTTAGGGTTACATCGAAGATGTGTACCGTGTGTTTCACCCAATGGGATCTTCACAAACAGTCACTATATGATGACATCACATTGACATTATACGTCGAGTTTAAACTTGTAGTAATTTCGTAAAGTAAAGCAAGAAAAGAGAGTAAGATGACATCACGTTTGGGTTTGGTAATTGCGAAAAGTCATTTTAAACATGGAAAAAGGGCCAACATTAAATTTTATTAAAGCTAAACTTTTTGTTTGATGTTTCTATTTTATCGAGATTTTTCTCGGGAAAATTCATCAAGAAACCGAAAGAACATCAAGTCCAAGTCCCAAGGGATTTAGGAATCAATTTTGTTGTGGAAAATGAGATTATGTGTATCATCACTTCATTTCACAAATACTCAAACTAGCTTTCATTTCAATAAAATACAATGAATATGTGAAGGTGAGAGATGATATTAATTACTATCCTTTATTACCTGATCTTGCAGACAACGTGTTACGTATCAGTAACATTGGTTCTCCGTAGACCGTACATCAGCCAATGAGATATGACATTTTTGTTAATTTAACTTTTAGATTCACTTTTTTTACTTTTCTTCACAAAAACTATTTATGTGTTTGATGTGTGTTTCTCTTTCATGTAAAGACTAAAGATACCATTTATATATGTGAAAGTTACACAATCTGAAAGGTGAATAATGGATGCAGTCATGACAGAGATATTATTGGCTTTTAGGGATGTTGAATGTAAATACTTAAATGGAAATGATGAAGAATTGCACTTAACAACTTTTTGTGAGGAAGAATTGGACAATGATAAGCTGTTTTTTTTTTCTGTGGGTTGGTTGGTTTCCATACCAATTTGTTAATATTTTACTAATTTCGAATGGTTAAGACTGTAATAATGAGACCATAATCGCAAGATGGTTAATAATAGACATGTAAATTAGCGCAATAGATGGAGCTAACATATTGACTTTTAATAATTTTGTTCCCTAAATTGTACCTCATTTCCATCTAATTAAAGTGTAAATACGACTTCGATCTTATGTATACTTTTCAAGGTTTCTAATTCAGTTTTAATATGTTTGAGTTTTAACAAGTTTACTAATGCCAACTAATAATAAATGCACCATAGTATATATATATAATGATCTCATTTTAATTGTAGTTTACTATATTAATTGCTGAATTATATTTATTCAATTTTCTTACAGAATTATACTAACCGTACGATTTAGTGAACAGTTCAGTAATTTTTTCTTTCATAAATTTGAAGTTTATGTCGAAACCAACATAATATTTTACTTTCTGAGATAGAGGGGAAAAATAGCGTTAAAAGTTATTTACATTAAATCGTTTTCTCTTTTTAGCATTAGTTTGGTGAGAAAAAACAAAAAGCCAAGAGTAACTTTTTAATTTTTATTTTATTTTCTATGCCTACTAACTTCTTTTTTTCACCATTATGTATATATTATTATATACTATAAAGTTTTATTTGCGTCATCATTTTCCGTCATATATATATACTCATTCTGCACAACCTAACATTTCTCTCTCTTATACAAACTATTGTCATTGTCTTAATTTATCCACCGGAATAACTCTCTCCGTTCACAACTCACCGGATGAAAATGAGCATCTCCGTCCATAAATCACCGGAATTCGAGTTCTGGCGTGTCACGGACCGTTCATCAACTCAGCCTAACGTTAGTCTCAACTCCGCGGACGAGTTGTTTCACGATGGCATTCTTCTTCCACTACACTTCCTAAAACTCAAACCCGACCCGGATCCATCTCCCTCCGCTCCTTTGATAGCGGAGCCTGAAACAGTACCCGGACCCGAACTGACCCGAGAAACAGCGTCGAAGCGATGGACTGGTTTGTTCAGAAAGCGCGAGACCAAACCGCCGGCGAAGAACCTAAAAGAGAACAGAAAAAGGGAGAAGAAAACCGGGTCGGGTCCGGGTTTGTCAGCAGCCGCAGAGCTGAACATCAACATCTGGCCGTTTTCAAGAAGCAGATCCGCCGGGAACAAAATGACCCGACCCAGAATGTCTTTCGGAGCTCCGACGACCCGGAAAATCAGCAGCGCGCCGTGTTCACGGAGCAACTCCGCCGGTGAGTCGAAGTCGAGGAAGTGGCCAAACAGTCCGGTTCGAGGCGGTGTGCATTTGGGTCGGACCAGCCCGGTTTGGCAGGTCCGGCGCGGAGATCCGACTGGGAAAACGATGTCGGGTCGGGTCGGCGAGAGGACGATGGGGAAAAGGGAAATTGAAGATGTAAAAAGGGGCAAAACGGTCAATGAAGCTAGTAAACCGAAAGTATTGAATTTGAACGTGCCGGTATGCACCGGTCATCGGAGTCGGTTTAGCTGCAGGAACGATGAGAACAGTAATAGTAACGTTGCTGCAAGCGCTAATAGTCTATTTGGCTTCCGTAATCTCTTCATTAAGAAAGTTCATTGACTTTTGGTTTGTAATTATTCATGTTATTATCGCCAAGTCAACCGTTTGATTATTAAATTACTCTCCAGAGTTGTTATGGTTTTGGGCAGGTTCTCGTACTAAACCTACATTTAATATGACCACTAGTCACTTTGTTTTGAAAATTTAAAACTACTAATTCTATCTAGCTATCGACTTAAATAGATTTAAGTATGGAGCAGAGTAAAAAATGTGAAATTTAAAATTTACAATAAAATTTTGTATAGTTTGTACTTTCAACCGCATGTAATAACAAACAAATCATTATTATAAGCAAACATAAGATATTTAATTAATTAATAGTAAGATATTTAGTCCGGTACGGACCATATAGACTCACTTCTTAAACCGGTATCATGAATAGAACCGGTTGGTGGTTTCTCTGGAATCACCTTAACTTGTACAGTCGTCGTTGGATGATCCTTGAAAAACCTCATAAACCCTTTGAAGCTTAGAGTTGAAGAGACAATCCAATGGCGGTTCTACACCGATTGTTTCGAGTAGCTCGAGTATGGCGCGGTTCTCTCTCTCATCCTAAATCAATGGTTCCTTCGCACCCACGGGGACGAGAGCTTCGTCGATGTTTCCATCACGGTACGCTTCACCGTTTGTTCTATTTTGATTTAAGAATCTGTGAATTTGTTATAAAATTTGGTGATGATCCTTTGATTTCTTGATGGGTTTGGATTGAATTGGTTTTAAAATGGGGACTTTTGAGGAATTGAGAGCATGAGAAGCTGATTTTTCGTATCATCCTTTACATAAAAATCCTGACTTTCATATGTTTCTTAGTACTGTCTTGTCTTTGATTTTGGCAGGAACCTTTATGCAGAGTAGCTCAAAAGTAAATGACGTCTTGAGATCTTGCAGCACCTTAAACGATTCTCCACGTTTTTCTATGGCGCCTGCAGTTTTGGGTGCTCTCTTTAGCGTTGGAGCAATTGGAGTAACTTATGCTGATTCTGATGAGGTTTTGCAACACACAAAATAACAAAATCAGAGAATTATTAGTCTTATATAACTTAGTTACTGTTTCTGATTATAGTTTAAAATTTGATCGCTTCCAGGCTAATTACAAGTCATCTGCCCCAATAGATCCTCCACAAAACTATGTAGACATTTCCAAGAAAGATGAGGTTTTGTACCACACATGAAACTGAATCGCCGGTGTTGATAGGTGAATTAGTCTTTCTATTTAACATAGTTACTACTACTGATTGTGGTTTCATATTTGATTTTATTGCAGGCTAATAACGAATCATCTATTCCAATAGATCCTCCACCAAACTATGTAGACATTGCCAAGAAAGAACGAGCTCGAATCGAAGAACTAATACAAAGTAAAGGAACTCGATATGGTGCTTACCCGCGGTTCAATGTCGCTGTCAGGGGCCAAAAGGTCTCTGCAATGATCTTTTAAACTTTCTCTTTAGTTTTCGGTAATTTCGATTTTAACTCTGATGAGGAAGTATGTTCAAGGCAGGCTTTTGATTAAGAGTGTTTTGTGCTGTAGGTTACGTTGAAGTTTCAAGTTCCTTCTACTTGTGAAGTCGCGCAGTTAATAGCAAACATTGGATCACAACTAGGTGTGAAAGTCTCAGATCGCACTGGTGGTTCAGACATGATATTGCGTGCTTGGGACAAGTAATTGCCCTGTTAAGTTTGTCCAAGAGGCAGTTTTTTTAAGCCTGATGGATTTATAAAACTAAACGCTACTTGTTTCTTGTTACTTCAGTCCAGTCGCATGGCAAATAACACTTCGAAGTGTGGAAAACAAGAAGGAACCAAAAGCAAGTGAGGATGATTCAGATGAAGGCTTGTGCATTCTTATCTTTGGTTCCTTAATTACCTCTGATAAAGTAGTAAGTTCAGTTCTCTTTCAGATAATTACTCACTCTTCAGATGTTCTTTGGTGTTATTTTTTTTCAATGACATCTTAACGATTCTACAAACTGTTTTAGGAAGTTGAGTTCATAAAGAAGGGAAGCTTGACTACTGAAGAACTGGAGGCTTTTGTTTCAGCTTTGCAAGTAGCTGGAACAAAAGCTGCACAAAACAAAGGAAGTGGAGGTAAAGGTAGCGCACGTGAAACGTCTACGGATAAGACTATTTCCCAATTGGAATCGATGGGAGTGAGAATCTATGGAGTTAACAGACCTCTTGGGGATGATTCTGTCGATGAGATATCATGGGACAATATTGCTGGATATGATCAGCAAAAGCGGTAAGCTTTAGTTTACATTTTTTCTCTTTTATCCCATAAGGTTGCTATATTAGCTTCTTATCATGATGCAGAGAGATAGAAGACACAATATTGATGGCCCTTCATAGTCCTGAAGTATATGATGATATAGTACGTGGTACACGGTCCAAATTTGAATCAAACCGACCCCGAGCTGTTCTGTTTGAGGGGCCACCAGGTTAGCAAAAGAAGAGTGCATTTTGTAATCAGTCCTTTGTAGAAACAACTTTCGATCTGATTGTCCATAAACTATAAACTTAGGAACTGGAAAGACATCTTGTGCGCGTGTTATTGCGAATCAAGCGGTGAGTAATCTAAAACTTGCTCCCTTTTAAACCTTTTGAGACTTTAAATATTGAGCTCTAACCATTTGCAATTTGTTATCAGGGCATACCGTTGCTGTATGTGCCGCTTGAAGCTGTAATGTCTAAGTACTATGGTGAAAGCGAGCGGCTTCTTGGGGCTGTGTTTTCACAAGCAAATGAGCTCTCTGATGGTGCGATTATATTTCTTGATGAGGTAAAGAATATATTGCTTCTTTTATGTTCTTATTCGATTTCTCCTTTCAAATTAGTATGAATTACTCGTCTTACACACATTCCAGATCGATGCGTTTGCTATCTCTCGTGATAATGAGATGCATGAAGCAACACGTAGAGTTTTATCGGTACTATTAAGACAGGTAACTAAGACGCACAAAATTGTCAATATCACATATCTACGAGAGACTAGCTGTTGCCCGTATGATGAATCTTCTTCTTCTATGTTTTTGCAGATAGATGGATTTGAACAGGACAAAAAAGTGGTTGTGATTGCTGCAACCAATAGGAAACAAGATCTTGACCCCGCTTTGATCAGGTAAACAATGAAACCTCTTAAAACACAATAGAAGACAAGATTGTGGCTGCAGTATCCTGACCAGTGTCCCATGTTTTTCATCTTTAGCCGATTTGATTCCATGATCATGTTTGGCTTACCAGACGCACAAACCCGTCAAGAAATCATCGCCCAATACGCAAAACAACTCTCAAAGCCTGAACTAGCCCAGCTTGCTCAGGCCACAGAAGCGTAAAGTTTCTAACTTTTCATTCAGCATTTCATGCTAAAGTTCAAAGCTTTTTTGTTCGTTCTACTTCAAGGCCACTGGATTAGTTTATAATGAATCCATACTGAAATTTATGTTTTCTTTTGTGGTTTTGATTGGGTTTGCAGGATGTCAGGCAGAGATATTCGAGATGTATGTCAAGGAGCAGAACGAACATGGGCTTCAAAGGTTAAAACTGAAATTTCATTTTCTACACTTTTAATGTTATATAACTGCAAATCATTAACCTGTTATGTGTTGTTGGATATAGTTGATTCGTCGAGCAAAAGCTGATGGGATAGAACAACAAGTCACTCTCCCTCCATTACAAGAGTACTTGGAAAGCGCTGAAGCTCGGCGCAAAGCTCTTCGCAGTGTCGCAGAACAGAGGGCACAGAACTTGGCTGCTCGTTCCAAGAAGCTTCTGCTAGATTTTGAGTGACAATATTCATTTGGCACGCCATAACTTAGGGACAGTAACTTATACAGACAGAAGAAAGTTTCTTCTGTGTCTTTGAATTTGACTTTTGTCAAGGTCAAAGCATGAGGATGTTGATTACAGAAGATCAGGTGAAATTGGAGTTAAAACGCTCTTTCCCTTGTTGTATCTAAAACTATCGAATTTTTTTAAAAAGTAAATTTTTTAAAAAAGTAAATTTCATACTACTGTAGTTTTAGTCTGAGCATGTCTCTCTCTGAGTAAAGCAAAATTTGTTTTATTTTAAAGCCCAAAGTGAGGCCCAATATGTAGCATCGACGAAACGTCATCGTATCAAAAAACTAACTAGCTTCTTCCTCGAACCTAATGAGTCTCTGACTCTCTGTAGTGTGTACCAACCAAATAACAGTATCTCAGTACTTCGAAGGTGAACATTGCTGTTAGGGAAGATTATTACCGTGGGTTGCTCTTGTCTCTTCTACAATAACAAGTTTTATGAAAACAGGCACTTAGTGATTGTCCCTTCATTGGTTCTTAAACGGGTAGGCACTTCGATTGCCTAGAACCTGTTCGATTAAATGCCTAAGTGAGAGTTTGTTTATCATTTCTATCCGTATGATCTTGTTTTCTTTTTTTCAGGGTTACCAGGTTTGGTCTGGTCTTCAGTCGTAGAATCTTTTTGACACGCAGCAATCATGGATGGTAAGTGAATGATTCTTGGGAAATTGAAGCATTGTGAATTTGTTTTTGCTTAAAAAAAGGCAATTTCTTCCCATATCTTTGTGTTACGTTTTGGGAACTGGTGAAGTGAGAATGAGAACTGAGGGATGCTTCCTGATTATGAAGTTGAATCCAATTTTACAATGTTTGCCTGTGAACACGCTATCAAGTTGTATTCTTTGCTTCGTTTATGTTTTGTTCATAAGATGTTAAAGTTCTTAAGTATAACTTTTTAAAATCCCAGTCTGCATCACCATTTGTACATGAAACTTGATTCCTTTTTCTTTTTTTTTGTTGAAAAAATTGAATTTGAGGTTGGTCCCCTAGTGATTAAAGTTTTTGAATCCTGGTACTAGCAAGTCAATTTCTTTATATCTTTTTTGCTGTTTAACATGTATATGAAGATGTTGTAATATTGGTGATCATAATTTTCAGTTGATTCACAACCAATGATGGAGGAGACCATACTGGTCGGTGATGACCTAATGATGGGTCCTCCATCTCCTGTCATCCCTCCTGAAATTGCTTCACATGTGCTTGAAGGTGTTGAATTGTGCGATGGGATTTTGAGGAATCTATTCCTATGTAAGTCTCTTTTTTCCCATTATAGAGTCTGTGTTTCCTCGATTTGGTTTGTAATATAACATTGCATCTGTCAGTGAGAAGAATCTGATTCATTTTCTTGGTTTTAGGCTTGCAAATCAATGATATTGAACCATTTTGCCAAGATGAGCTTGCCTTGTACCGACAATGTGCTGAAAACAGGGTACTGTAGTTTCTCTCCACATTAACTATCTGCTCAGATTATATCTCTGTAAAGCTTTTTCATATTCCATATCCATTTCCTTGAGTTCTTCTTTTCTTATAATAATCTCTTCTTTCTAGGACAAGGTTTTGAGAGTAAGGCTTCAAGAGAGTGAATACAAGTTAGGATCGTCTATGCCTATTGATCTTGCTAAGGAAAGGGTTACTCAACTTGAAGCTGAAGCCACATCACTAGAGAGGTACTCTTTCTTAGGCATCGTAATAATGCAGAGATATTTCAGATTTAAAGTTTTGTATTATATTTTTGCTTCAGAGAATCTTTATGAGAAGGGTTTGTTTCCGGATTGAAACTCTGTTCTTAGTCCAAAAGTTGAGTAAATAGTTAACTTTTTTTTGTAATTAGGCACTTGATTCTAGCAAGTGGAGCTGAAGGAATTGAAGGATTTCGCCGGAGATGGAGTTTGCATGGTCGGATGACGGATACAAAGTACTGTAACAGTTCTTAAACCTTATAGTATAACAATGTTCATCACATAGTTAATATGCTGCATGAGACTAGATGAACACAACCTTCCCAAATTGCTTTTACTTTGCCGTTTCTATAAATCTTTACTTGAGTTATGTTGAGTGTTAGTATTAAACCCTTTATGTGGGTCTGCTTCCTAGCCTAAAGCCAAGTTTTTTTTCTCTTCTGGACGTCACAGAAAGAGACTGGAGTCATTGAAGCAGGGAATGGAGAGTAGAAAAAAGGATGAACATGATCAATCCCCAAAACCTTCTACCTCGAAAAGATGGTTCTTTTGGTGAAGTTTTTGTGAATTCTTTCCGGATTGTTCTAAAATGTATCTTCTGTTGGGTCATAAGAGCTCATAATCATACACTTCTGGTGCATATGCTTGCTTGCCGATATAACAATTTTTAGTTTTGAAAAGTATAAGAAATTTACTTGATAGCAATTCCCTATAACTTGTATACAAGCAAAATGAATGAAATTGTCAAGTGTCAACACAACAAAAAGGAATTTTCATCAATAAGCGCCATATCAAAGGATACAAATTAATATATAACAAAAAAATGTGGTAAAATTTAAATAAAAGAGTACACAGTTGTTGAGTACACACGAGAATGATTCAAACAAAAGAAATTCTCAGTTCAACTTCAGTTTTCCCCTTCGGAAGCTTCTAAGGGCAGAACAAAATGTTAATCCTTTAATTTGGAAGTCCAATAAAAGGCCCATAAGAATTATCCATGAAACGACACCGTATCGAACGTAAGATAGAGAAACCACTTGACCGGAACGTCTCGCAGCCTTTGCACCTCCGCACAAGAATTCGTACGTATCGTCTCGATCGGATCTATCCGCCATGGAAGACGAGAAGAAGAACGTTAAGAAGGCTAACTTGTTAGACCACAACTCCGTCAAGCACATCCTCGACGAATCCGTCTCCGATGTAAGCCCAAAGAACATCCCTCGATTTCTCCATTTGATCTGATCTTTGATTCTCTCCTTTCCCTTTTGTTTTTCTGCGTAGATCGTTACGAGCGGAGGCTACAAGGAGAATGTGAGGCTAAGCAACGTGAAATTGGTGTTAGGGGTGGCTATCATCGTGGTCGCTATTGTTGCCCAATTCTACAACAAGAAGTTCCCTGAGAACAGGGACTTTTTGATCTGCTGCATTGGATTATATCCTTTTTAAAACAAAAAAAAGACAATTTCAGTTCTTTTGCACTCTAACTGTCTGAACATATATGTAACTGTTGAGTTTAAGTACGATGTTCGGTTCTTTGACTCTGGCAAGTATGTGGTGTTGACTGCGGTTATGCAGCTGATTATGTACACTAAGGAGAAGAATGCGATACTGTTCACCTATCCTCTTGAGGTTTGTTCCCTGACTCTTTTAAAAATGAATCTTGGACAGGTGCTTCTTTGGTTGTTCTAAAATTCTTGTTTTGTCTGTAACGTAACGACTCTAGTCTATGTAATTTAGAGCATAATTTACATACTGAGCTATTTTTTTTTTCATTGTGCTTTGTAAAGAGTTATGATTGTGCTTTTAGTAGCTTCACATGTGTTTTAGTGTTTGCATATATCTTTAAGGCATCTTGGTGATGGGCACTTGAGATTTAGGAGGAGCTACATTTCCCTTTCACTCCAAACCTTATCCCAACTTTTTCTCAGTGTTATTTTTGATTCGTTGTAGTCTTGATAATTCAGGCTGTCAAAGTTCTTGTATTTTTCAGTTTTGTGATTGGGGATGTCTTGTTTCTTGTGTTGAGACATACTTTTTTCTCAAGATGATTCTGGAATGTACTGTTGGTAGTTTTCATTCTTTTATCTCATTAAGCTTGAAGAGGTTACTCCTTTCATTTAAGTCGTGTACTAGAGGATGAGACGTTACTAAACACATCATTTGTACTCATTGGTTAGTTGTAGAATATGCAAAAGAAATAGATATCCATTTTGTTCTTCTTAGCAGGCTATTCATTTTCTGATGTTTTCTGGTTACTACATGCACACTTTCATTTGTTTTCTATGATCCGGACATGTTTATTGCTTCTTCATTTTTCGCTGACTTCAACTTTCTAGTGTTGGCTGCTACTATATTGAATAAAAAACTTTGTTATGCAGGGATCATTTACCAGCACTGGTTTGGTGGTATCTTCCAAGTTACCCAGATTCTCTGATCAGTACACTCTCACCATTGACAGTGCTGATCCGAAATCAATCTCAGCTGGGAAGTCAGTCCAGTTCACTAAAAGTGTCACTCAATGGTCTCTCTCTCTCCCTCATTATCTCTCTCTGCATTGTTCAAACACGAGCTCAAGCCAAATCCGTCGCATAGCCTAACTTGTTTTACTTTGTGTATTCAGGCTCACCAAAGATGGAGTTCTTGTTGAGGGTTTATTCTGGAATGATGTTGAAGCGCTAATCAAGGAGTACGCAGGAGCAGGAGAACCAAAGAAGAGGAGGTGATGATGATCTTTTGATATTTAGTGAGAAAAGTATGTTCTATATGTTAAAAGAACTTTTCTACATAGCTAAAATCAATGGTGACGTGACTCCTTTGAGACCACACATAAATTTGGCCTAACAAAAGATTCCTTTTTCTTTAAAGTTCTAATCCAATTTTTGAATTATTCTGAGACTTTATTATTACCCATCGTCTTCCAAGAAGCATGTGATCATCTAGAGATGTCGGTAGGTTAAGATCTTGTTCCGTCCGGTTTGAAGAGGGCCAGTTTTATTAAGGCTTGTCTAAAGCAGACCTTCGTTTTCTCTAGGTGTATGTCTTTGTCTGGCCCCAATTCTGTACTTTGGTGAGTAAATTTGATGTTGAGTGTTGTTGACTGTCAAATATAAAGAAAAAAGTGATACGTTTCACCGGTCCGGTCCAAATCCTATGCACGTCGGGACAAATCAACTTAGGATATTTATTTCAAAAACCCGGTCTGAACCGATTGTTTTTCCGGGTCAGCCGACGACAGATTTTTTTATCCACTGCAACAATTAGCTCTAGCTTATAACTGGGTCTCTCATTGTTTCACCGTCTAGATAATCCGGTTAAGATCGATTAAACCATGATTTAGTTTCTTATTTACATAATTTAATTGATTAAAAAAACCATAAAGGTCAAGAAATAGTAAAATAGTTGAGGAGAATAAAATAAAACATTAGATTAAAATAGATCGAATGTCATACAAAGGAAACTTGCTAGAAATGTCAAAACCAAAGTACAAAAAAAAAAATCTTTAAGTTTGGTAGTCATTAGTCATTACTCAAGCTCATGTGATGTAATAACGCCACTCGCGCGCGTGAGTAGGTAGAGAAATATTAAAGAAAGAATAGAGTCGACGCGCCTAATGAGCGCGTAAAAAACAAAGTGACTAGTGAGCGTCTCTCTAGCGTTGGTTCGATATCTTCTTTGTTTTCGAATCCTCCATTTTTATTTTCTCTCTCGTTTTCAGTTTCGCCGCATCGGAGAGACAAATAATGTCTTCGAAAGACAAGAAACCGGCGAGGCCATCGAGTAATCGAGCTGGTAAAATCCGCACTCTTTCCGATCTCAATCGAAGGTCTGGTCCGGACTCCGACAGTGATTCCGACGGTCCTCAGGAGTACTACACCGGCGGCGAGAAAAGGTCTGTCGTCTTGAAAAAAACCTTCATTTTACTTATTGTAAAAATTTTAAATGCTAATGGTGATATATAAGTGCGACGATCGTAGCTAGTCATGTTTGGATCTGGAGTTGTCGAATTACTAAAAGATGATGATGATTGTGTTATTATTATCATTAACTGAGCAATCATTTATCATTCATTATCCAGTGTTTTTAAAAAAATTTAAGTTTGATCAAAAATGATGAATTATTGATCAAATTTAGGGTTCATGTAAGTGGTGAGACTCTGGATCGAGTTTGGAGGAAGAAAGGATCAATTTTTACTGTTCATGTAAATGGTGAAACTATTTAGTTTTTTGACATTTGATTTGTTCTTTGTAGTGGTATGCTTGTTCAAGATCCTTCGAAAAAAGATGATGTTGATGAGATCTTCAATCAAGCTAGACAGCTAGGAGCTGTGGAAGGACCTCTTGAGACTCCTTCGAGTTCCAGAAGCTTCACTGGAACTGGGAGGTTGCTTTCTGGAGAAAGTGTTTCAACTGGTCCTCAACAGCCTGAGCCTGTGGTTCACAACATTGTTTTCTGGTCCAATGGATTCACCATAGACGATGGTCCTTTGAGGAAGTTGGATGATCCAGAGAATGCATCTTTTCTCGAGGTAAAGAAAAACGAATCAAATGTCATGTAAAATTGTAATCACTGTTTGAATTATTGACTGTTTGATTTTATGCAGAGCATTCGAAAGTCTGAGTGCCCGAAAGAGCTTGAGCCTGCAGATAGAAGAGCCCCTGTTCATGTCAATCTGATGCGAAGGGAAGAGAAATGTCCAGTGAGTCTTCTCTATACTCTTATCCATATTGCATCTCTTTGTCTTTGTGTGTTTTGCATCATGAACAAAGATGTTATGTCTAAGTCGATTGTTTCTACTCATTGTAGGAAAGAGAGAAGGTTAATGTTTCATTTACGGGTGTTGGAAGGACACTAAGTGGTGGCAACGACAGTGGCGGAAGTAGCTCATCAATGGCTTCAGATACAGCTGCTGTTCTCATCCAAACCAACCAAACCGGTTTAGCAGCACCGCGTCCAGCTCTTGTAATAGATGAAACCGCTCCGACCACATCTATCCAGATTAGACTGTCGGATGGAAACCGCCTAGTGGCTAAGTTCAATCACTATCACACGGTCAACGACATTCGCGCTTTCATTGACTCCTCTCGACCTGGAGCTCCGGTTAACTATCAGCTTCAGACAATGGGGTTCCCACCTACGCCTTTGACTGACCTCACTCAGACCATTGAACAAGCTGGTCTCGCCAACTCTGTTGTTCTTCAGAAATTCTAGAAATTTCTACGAGGTTTTTTTTTTTTTTTAATGTCTTTCTATATGCTTTATGATCAGAGTTTCATAACTGTTACTGTAACCGGAAAAAAAAATGTTGGCCTGTAAGTTATTTATACGCAGCATAAATGGGTCTCTCGTATGGGAAGAAAGACTTGGTATAGATTATCTTAATTTATCGAAATAAACCTATTTTCATTAGGCGTTTTTGGGTTTTTTTGAAGGACCAATTATATACTAGTAAGTAACCCACATTATGCTATGGGAGGCGAAATCTATAAACTTTCATTTCAGTTGATTTCAAAATTATTTAAAGTAAAAGTAACTTAATTGGTTTTACGTGTATGTTTATAATATTTATTACTAGGTGGTTTTCTGCACCGTTTGTGCAAATAATAATTTTAAAAATTCAGTTGAAAATTTTGATTTATTTTTGGCTTTTATTGTTTATTTAGATTAAACAATAACAATTCATTTGTGATTTATTTTTTCAGTCTGAATTTAGTCAGGTGTAATCATTTTATTGTGGTTGCAAGGGAGGATTCCAGTTTTTCTACTATCGTAAGTTGCTGACCACTTACCTTTAATAGTAGAAAAAAAAACTTGAATATCTATGAACCATAACAATTTTTTTATTTTTGCAAGTTTTAATTAAAAATAAATTTAGTATAAATTAAATAAATTATTTTAGTTTACATTATATTTTTATGATTATCTTTATTTTAAATATGTATTTATAACTGAAATGATTTTTTTAAATTAGTTTTTTGGATTTTTTTTGCTTAAGATACACAAAGATGACTGGGAAACAAATTTGAGTTATTTATTAATCTAACTGTCTAATCATTTAGTTAGGACATCACACTGGGAATAAGTACACACTCAATTATTATTTATTTAGACATACTAATAGATTTAAATACGATTTCTAACACTTAATTATTAAAAATATTTTTTAAATTTATAGATTAGACTTAGCAAATTATAATGTATAATAGATATTTTTATGTAAATTAATTATTTAAAAAAAAAATTGGATTATATATCTAAAAATCTAACTGAAAGTGAAAACTTACTTAAAAGTGAAAACAAAAATATTATTATATAAGCTCAAATATATAGTATAAAAAAAAAATTGGTTGAAAAATAAATATAAGTACTATTATGGTTGGATATAGATTTCAAACTTTTTTTTCAAAGAGTTTTAGCAAAGTTTTTAGTTTGGGGTGCAAATAGTGTTATACTATAGTTTTGGTATGTATATGTGATTGTATATCTATGATTATCAATATTAAAATTCTTAAATAGATTTTACTTTATTCACCAAATAAGTTTTATAAGGCATATACATACAATTTTATTACTACAGTTTCAATTTGCGTGGTGCAGGAGGAGCATCACCACAACCAGGATCTGATGGCATACAACGTGTTTTGGAAGAGCCAACGTCAATTGTATTTAGTGCTGGAGGAGCGTTACCACAACCGATATCTAATGGCAGACAACGCATTTTGGAAGAACCAACGTGTGGTAGAAGAGCATCACCACAACTGGGATCTAATGGAATACAAGAATAACCAATGTCAATTGTATTTACAGCATCTAATGTTCTCTTTGGTAACAGTGAAATGAACAATATAATGAACAGAAAAATAAATTAAATAAAAAAAGAAATGAATAAATGAATTTTGAAGAACAAAAATGAAATATTGTCTGAATAAATCTTTTAGAGTAACTGGTAAGTAGAAAATAAATTTATATTTAAAAATTAATAAAGAAAATAAATAAAGAAAATTGAAATGATATTTTTTAAAAAAATTTTTATAAAATGTTTAGATACTATTGAAATAATTTTAATTTATTCAAAGATCAAAAATAAATTTTAATCGTTTTCCTCATTGTTTCTCTTCAACTTTGATGAAGAAATAATTTATTCTATATTTTTTTAAAATAAATTAACTTAGAGGAATGAAGAGGAAAAAAAATTTCTGAATTTTAAAATTATTTTCCTCCTAAATAGTGTAAATCCTGAGGAACATTACATCTCTCTCCATTTTTTCGTTTAAATAGATCACTAATTGAAGTAGCACAAGCAACTTTTATGGCTATTGTCACAAAAAAAAAAAAAAATCCGCAAGATTTTGTTTTTAATATATATCAAAATTATAATAAAATAAAAATAATAATCTAAATATAAACAAACTAAAAATTGATTTCCAACAAAAATATTTTATTATTTTTTAAGGCTGAACTAAGATAATATATATAATTATTTTTATTTGAAATTGATATGTATACTTACGGAAGACAGCAACAAGGATACACACCAATAACAAAAGCTTAAAGAAATTACTCTTCATTTTGTTTTAAGTAAATTTATATTTTGTTTTGTTTTATGCTGGTGAAAAATGGAGAATGAAGCTACTCTTCATCTCTTTTTATAGTCTAGTTTAGAAGATAGTTTAATTATTAAAATTTGAAGATTGTGTTTGACCAAAAATATATTTAGGTTAATTTGGAAAAAAAAATATATATTTTGGTTAGTTTTACCAAAGTAGAGGCTTATTGGATTAATTTGGAAGAATTTGGATATTTTTAGATATAATGGAATCTATGTGGATTTTTGAGGATATTTGGGTGATTTTGATGGGATTTAAAAAGGAAAAATTAAAATTTATTGGTGATTTGGTAAGAAAATTTTCTATAAATTTCAGAGTATTTTGAATGATTTAATAATAAAAATGAATGAAAATGATTAAAAATCTGAAAAAAAATAATGGTTTATCTTTGATAGAAAAAAAATCCAATTTTAAATGTTATTTAAAATGATATAGAATAATTTTTTCCTTAAAAAAAATAAGAATATGATATTGAAAATTATCAAATTTTGATTTTCAATTAATGTTTTTTTTTCTCATTTCAAGAGTTTTGACTTCTTTTTTTAGGATTGAAACTAAAAAACAAAAGTAAAAAAAAAAAACAAAAAAAGTAGTTCACTTCAAAAGAAAATTTCAAATACCATTATATGAGATAGTATTTCTAATCATTAAATTTAGCTATAAACTAGATTCTGGCCCGTCCTAAGGACGGGATTTGTTATTATATATTTTATAATTTTTTAATAATTTATATTCGTAAATTTAGAAAATCAAAATTAAATCATTAATTTATTACAATATATTAATATTAGTTGATAATTTTGTTAATTAATGTTAATTACAATTTTTTTTAAAAAGCATAATCGAAAATATTATTAAAAATATATATATATTTTTTTTATAATTATTTAAGACGTGTTTAAATGTATTAATTGTAGTTACAATTTTTTGTTAAGATTTCTAGATTTATTATATATCTTAAGATTTGAAATCAAGAGAATATCTTTATTGAAAGATTTTGATTGTATATATTGTTAGTATTTAGATTCTGAAAATTAAATTTAAGAATATGTTTTTGGTTTTTGAAATTAGATAGGTTTATTGATAGATTTGTTTTTTAATATCACTTGTATTTTCAATATCTTGCATATTTGTTCACATTTGCAAATGACAATTTGCCATTAATGAGACTCTTAAAAAATCAAATAAGATCAATGGCGAAAATCGTAATATAACACGATACAAAAGGTTTTTTCTATAATGTTTCCTGTTTTAATAGTATAGATTATCTCTCAAATCCCTTCAAATCCTATTTGATATATTTTATTGATGAAATCTCTAATTTTATCTTCACCGAATTTATGCGGCCGATTAAGTCATTTATGCGGTGATTATTTTCAAAAACATGGTTGTGATAGAAGAAAATTGGGTGGCCGTATAGTACTGCCGAACACCTCTTATTCGCCACAGTCATCTTCCGAGTAACGATTTCTCGGCCGCATAATCGGTGCCACGGATGAGTTTTAAAACACGGGTTATACTTAATGAATGGGATGAAAAATAATTCCTGATAAATAAAGATCCACCTTTCTAAACTCGTGCACTATCTCGTACAAAATGCAAGTTGTGAAAGTAGTTACATTACTTCCATATACCACTCCACTTGTACAAAGGGATAATGAATGTTTAGCATATACCAGTTTTATAACACAGTAAACATATTAAAATACCAGATAACTAACATTTGATGAGGTGAAAACTATCTACATGCATATAACAATAAACGAACTCAGGTAAGATAATTATTTAATCTTCATAAACCATAATGTTTTTGAAAATATTAAACTTTCGCCGTCAATAAGCTTTTTAGCCGCTAAATTTTAATTAAAAAAAGGATAACATTAAAATTAGCTAATAGTAGACATATGTACACACAAGGGAAGAAGTCTCAATTCTTTTTTTTCCAAGATTGACTGCATTATATCTGATTATGATACAAAAGTTGATAAAGACACTTTCATAAGCAGGAGTTAGATTGGGATGAACAATGGTTCTTCATGTTTCCAAATTAGTGTATTAAGGTGCAAGTTGTCAAAGTTGCTACATCACCCCATACATCATTCCACCCTACAAAGTAATAAAGAACATTTAACATGTAGTAGCTTTATAACACAACTAACATTTGATTAGGTGAAAACTATCAATATATACAACAACAAATTTTCATCATCAAAAACAAATTTTGTAGCCGATAAATTTTATATTTAAAAAAAAATAACACTAAAATTAGTTATTAATACTAGGATGATGACTAGATATAAAATCTATTATATGAAAGCTCAAAAACTCTTTCCTTACTCGACATATCAGCAATTGTAAATAGGACACGTGTCATCTTAAAATTATTCTCGACCTATCTCTGTTTTTTATAGGCATGGCAAATCATCTTTTCTATGTAATTTCTCAACTAGAACTCGTCTTTATGGCTCTTGAACTTATTCCGCATCTTCTATGGGGTTTTCATTTCTTTCAATTTCCAATCCTTTCTATTTTCTTTTAATTATGAATCGGGTGTTGCCAACCTAGAATCTCATTACATCAGATTTATCCTAAACGTTCTATTCGCCAACCAAACCAGCAAGGTGAGTTTTCTGTCCTTTGGGTTAGTGGAATTTCTGACAAAGGTAAGGAGGGCCACAGAAATAGTAAGGTGCTGGCCATCCAAACCAAAATGACTTTCACGTTGGCGAATTGTACAAAGGTGGGAAGAGGAAAATAGAAAATTATCGTGTTGCTCCTGATCACGGGTTAGTAACCCTTTACTTTGATCTCCTAAATTGCACTGATCAGCTTCCTTTGACGTCTCTGTGAATAATCACAAGTTTGCTGTTTTGAATATTTTGAGATGCCAAATTTAGGTAACCAAGCCTTAGGTTTTGGTTTTATTTTTGGTTTGCAGTGTAAATTGACCCCATACAGTTTCATAATTTAGTCGATAATTTTTTTTTGATGAAGGCAATAATGATGTGGCTAATTGCCAAAATGAGAAGAGAGAAGGTCCGCTTCTTAAGACCATTCTTTTAATTTCCCTTTAAAGTAAAAGCAATATACTATTTAAGTTGAAAGGGGAAATTCATATTCACTAATCATATTTCTTTTGTTTATTACAGATACACTTAATAGAAAAGATGATCAGCGCTTCACATCAAACACTCTAATATCATTTGGTTCTGTTTCTTTTTATCTATTACCAACCAAACTGAACTTTCTCATTCATATTGTTTGTTTTTCAGGTCTTTCACCGTCGCAATAACTCAAATCATACTCAACGTTTAGTTACAAACTGAAAATTTCAGTAAGTCTACTTCACTTAAAGCACTATGAGTTCTGTATATGTTAGTGTACGACATGCTCACAAAAACTTGATAATATTAGAAACAAATTTACAAACCAGACCTTTACACTTCCTTAAATTCTCTATATTTTGTATATGTGAATTACATTTCCTCTTTCCTTTTATCCCTAAGATTCATTGACCTTCTTGTTTATAAAGATGTATAAGCATGATGATGATCCACTACATCACTGTACAATATTTGGAAACAAGCATTCAATTGCTCTCTGGCTAACACTTTGTTTTTCTATGGTAAATTTGTGTGTAGAGTTCTAAGCATAGGAAAACTATATGGAGTTTACAGTGTGAGGCAGGGGAAGAGGAAGATAGAAGAGCCTAAGGAAGTTGCAGAAGAAGAAATCGAATAAAGTGAAGTTTACACCGGAGCTACAAAGGATTCAAGACTCAAATCAAAATCGTAAAAGATGCTCTTAAAACCTCAAGTATGTAAATTTTATTAATTTAGATTTTGTATTCTCTAAATTCGTTAATCTCATCCTTCTGTTCAGAAATTTGTAACATTCACTTCAGGCTTATTTTAAGGCATCATTTTAAATGGTTTGGTCAACTCGGGTTTAATGGATAATGCTTAAGCAGTCTTAGCAATGTTCTTTTGATTACAGTTGGACAAGGGGTCCAAAAATTTCTCGTAAGTTATCCAAATGATCAAAATTGTTTACTGATTACTTTCCCCCTGACTGATCTGCATTTAATTTTAAGTAACTAAAGTTTTAAATTATAGAAAACTATATGAATGTAGTTTTTAAAATAAAGTTTAAAATAATATTATCTGATTTTTAAATATTTATATGTAGGAAAGTGAAAAATACAAAAAAAAAAAAATTCATTTTTTTTTCAAACTTATCATAAAATCCAAAATCAAAAAAAAAATTTAAAAATAAAATTTATTTATGCGTAGCACAGATATTCACTTAGTCTATATATTAAAAAAAGATTTTTTAATGCTTCTCGCTTAAAGATAGTGTGTAGTTGAAATTAATAAAAACTACCAAAATTACAATTTCTTAGCAAATATTAAACTTTCATCATCAATAATTTTTTTAGTCTATAAATTTTATATTTAAAGAAAGATAACACTAATATTAACTATTAATATTGGGATAATGACTAGATATAAAATATACATAGAAAATATGAAGTTTTTAATACTTGCCGTCTAAAGATGTTACGTATATGGTTGAAATTAATTTAAACTTTACAGTAGTAATAGCAAATCTCAGAAGATATCCTCTTAAATGTTCGTCCCCTAACACATATATGACGTGGTATATATTAGTTTAGCTATTAGCCGCGTGTTACTCAAATAAACTATCTAATAATTAATCAATTTATATTTTAAGACTTTTGCAATTGTCTAATTTCGCAATAGGCAATGCATTTGCTCTTTTCATTCTTATCCATGCTCCAAAGATTTAATTTCACAAAAAATTTCTTCATTTTGTGGTTATCTACCTAATGGACTTATGTATATTTGGAATAAAGACAAATTAGAAAAAAGAAAAAAAAAAAAAAAGAATACTTTCTTCAACTCAGTCTTAGACAAATATTTATGTAAAAAAAAAATGATATATATAAATCAATTTTCTTAACATTGCCCAAAACTTGAAGATGAAAAACACCAATCTCCCTTATCTACTGTGAAAAACTTTAGAGGGAATCTAGGTTCCAGATTTATCTCTTTCGTGCCTCTGATTCTCGTTCCCATCAATCTTGTATAAATTTGCAAACTTGGTACATTTCCGAGTTACGGAAAACGGAAACGAGAGAGAAATCAAACGAAACCCTAGCTTTCATGGCGAAAACTCGACCTGGTGTCGCTTCTCCGAAGATCAAGTTGGGCAAGAGAGATATCGATTCGTTTACTATCAAAGGCACCAACAAAGTTGTTCGAGGTATTCCCAATTCAACTCCTTTCTGCCTTTTTGTATAAAATTAAAATCACTCTTTGGAATGTTCTTTTTTTTGGCTCCGATTTAGATTTCTATTAATTAATTGGATGCTTGATTTTGACTCAATGAAGCGTTACTGCTGCAAAAAAAAGTACACTTTTGGAAAAAAGGAACAGTTTTTACTGTTTTGTATTGGGAAAATGCATCCTTTTAGCTTTGATTAGCGAATAGGTGAATGTTATGAGTCAAAAGGAAAGAGTTTATGAGATTGTTGTTCTTGTAAAGTGTTGATCTTATATCAATTTGGGTGGAATCTCTTTGTTTAGATGATGGCATGATGAACTTGGAAGTGTGGATTTTTTTTTGCAGCGGGAGATTGTGTGTTAATGCGTCCAATGGATGCTGCTAAACCTTTGTATGTGGCACGTGTTGAGAAGATTGAAGCGGATGCAAGGAACAATGTGAAGGTGCATTGTCGATGGTATTACCGTCCTGAGGAATCAGATGGAGGAAGGAGACAGTTCCATGGAGCCAAAGAGCTTTTCATCTCTGATCACTTCGATGTTCAGAGCGCATGCACCATTGAAGGAAAATGCATCGTTCACACCTTTAAGAGCTACACGAGGCTTGAAAACGTTGGAGCCGAAGACTATTATTGTAGGTTCGAGTATAAACCTCTTACGGGCGCATTTACCCCTGATCGAGTTGCTGTGTAAGTTGATACATAGTGATGAAACTTGCCTTCTCTCTTTCTTGCAATTTTCCATGAGTTTTTGATTATCTTGTTGGGGACTCTGAAGGTACTGCAAATGTGAAATGCCGTATAACCCGGATGATTTAATGGTGCAGTGTGAAGGGTGCAAGGACTGGTAAATGATAATCTTCATCATTTTATTTTGTACGAAAGATCCAATGCTAGATGGTCATGATAATATACTTTTATGAGATTGTGTTATGCTTAGAACAACTTGTTTGTGTAAATTTAGGATCTGAATGGTCTCTGTTACAGAGAGTTTCAGTGGATAGTATGCTCCTGTAGTCATGTTAATAGTTGTAAGAGTTACTCCTATGTCATTGTAGGTATCACCCGGCATGTGTAGGCATGACGATTGAAGAAGCCAAGATGCTGGCACACTTTGCATGTACTGAATGCAGCTCAGATGAAGATGTCAAAAGATCTCACAACGGGTTTGCTTCATTACCAATCAATGATCTTAAGGTAAGTTTTGTCTTTGACTTTTTTCCAGCATCCATTGAGTCCAATTTGAGATCCTAGTAAAAGCCACAAAACCAGAATTTCATTTGGCTTGATGATTGTTTCTGCTCGAGTAGATTGCGAAAAGAAAGCATTTGTGTATCAGTCTTTCTGGATTCTAATGTTCTGGTGTGTTAACAACAACTTGTGTTCAGGTGGAGGCAAAACGAAGAAAAAGATGATCACGAGTGGGACTTGAGAGCCTCTTATGAGTGGGTGGTAAGTTAAACTTGAAGCTCTTTTCGTGCAGATCTTAGTTAATCAGGGTTTTGTCTTCTCGTCGTCAATGTGAAAAAAAGAGAGAATTACAAGAGAAGGTGCTAAAGAGCTGTATAGCCGTAGTAAGTTTTCGTGGAATTGTTTTACCCTGGATTTGTTATTTCTAAGAGAGGGAGAGAGATTCTAAACATGAACATACTTGGCGATTCAAGAAGTAAAAACGTCAGATTCTTGACAAATCTTTGTTTGTATCTTCAAAACCGGGGTTGGTTTAGCCCGGTTTTCTGGTGAATAAGCTTAACCGAAGCTAAAGGGATCCTCCATATTACTTTCAAATTTATAACAGATCGTGCAAATAAGACGTATCCAAACCGAAAACAGAGTTGCAATTCACTTTTTGGTTTAGAGTAGATGTAATGTAAAAATACTAGTAAATTCTATTCTATCTCTGAAATGGTGTTAGAAGAAATATGTATTTGTCGTCATATGCCTCTTCTAATAACTTCTTCTAACGTTGAAAAATGTTTTTTTATTATCATCAAAAATGAATCACAAACGTGAGATGCTCGACTTGAAAGAATTAGCGTTTAGATGCGTCACTCGTCAAAATAATAATAATATATTCAGTGTGATTTACATGCTGCAAATAAGATAATTTAATTGGATTAACCTTTGAATTTTGTTTTTAAATGAGTCACACATTAGAAGAAGAAAAAACAAAAATGATATGTCAAGTGAAGTGGTCGGTGAAGACAAAACCGACACCGGTTTAGTGTCTGTAGCTGTTGAAAAGAGGAGACAATCTGTTCCGATTGAACGGCCAGATTTTTAAGGTTCCTGTCATATCTGATTCGGTTCGTTTCCTTTTCTTTTGGAGTTTATTCGATCGATATCAAAATCGTCTGATATCGTGATGAAGTTTTAACGATTTTTGATGAGAAAATGGAACAGAGATGAGCAAGAAAAATCTGGCGATTCTGCTGCGGGCTAGGATGAGATCGAACAACTCCGCCAAATTTTCCATTTCTCAGTTTCCTGTAAGCTTTGTTTTTAAAACCCCTTTTTTCAATTTTTCTTCTTTGAAATGAAAATTAGATAAAAACACCCAATTTCGCCCATTATATTACTATGGGAAACGAAAAGTTTTTGTCTTTTTTAATGAAAATGGAATGAAATCGGAGGTTCAGATTTTGAAGTTTTTAGATTAAAAAAAATATGAGGTTTTGCTTATTGAGCTTGAATCTACTGTAGATGGTTTCTTAGATGTTTTTAAAGAAAAATGTGAATATAATAAGTAATGGTTGTTTTGACTTACTCTCAGAAAGAGATCACCTCTAATCCTCAAGAGAATCATTCTGGAGATCACATAGTGAGAAATTCCAATGAAGGAATTGGAAATTCTTCTACTTTTGGTCACACGGCAAGGTAATACAAGTGATGCATTTGATCTTTGAAGAAAGACTAAAAAAAGAATTTCTCTTTTTGATTTACAGTTTGGTTTTTTTGCATAATCAAAGGGTGTATGAAGTAGTTCGTGAAACAATGCACTCAGCTATCTCAGCGAGTAAAACCGGTGTCTCAGACATTACTCTTAATGATTTTCAAGAGGTAAGACTATCTCACATTGCTTCTTGATTCCGTTCTTCCATGTCCATGTGATTACTTATTTCTCAAAATGCTTATAGGGTTACTTCAGCCTTTCGCTTAAAGACCGTGAGAAACTACTTCTTGCGTTAGCCAAAGAATATGATGTTAACAGGGAGCAAGTCCGAGAACTCGTTAAGCAATATCTTGGACTTGAACATCCACCCAGTAAGTCTTTTTTTTATGTGTTTGATTCATATTCTTACTAGAAGTTTCTCCATTGATGAGCGAGCGCTGTTTAGGTGAAGATGGAGAACCTCATTCTCCAAAGAAGGAGGCTTTATCTTCTGTTTTCTATCGCATTGAGTGGAATCTGAGACATGCTCTCAAGCCGACGTATGAAACTCTCTTTGAGAGGTTGAATACACATCCAGGAGGGTTGAGATTTTTGTCCATCCTCCGTGCTGATCTTCTTTCGATACTCACGTAATTGCTTCCAACTCTTCTTGTTATGTGACTGAAACTCAAATAGTTGAAGATTAGTTGGTAAAAACTTTCCTGTTGAATCTGCCACTCATGGTTGTAGAAAAGAAAACACGCCCTCTTTGCGAACATTAGATTCATATCTAAAGGAGAAGCTTGGGATGTGGCTTAGTCCTGCCACTTTAGAGCTTCATCAAATCACTTGGGATGATCCTGCTTCATTGCTTGAGAAGATTGTCGCTTACGAGGTATGCATTGGTAGTTTCCATTACAGTAGATCTCAGCTATGTCAGATGGTTAAAATAAGTTTTGTTTGATCTAATAACGTGTTATTCGTAAGGCGGTGCATCCTATTAGCAACCTCTTGGATCTTAAAAGAAGATTAGGAATAGGTCGCCGATGCTTTGGATATTTTCATCCATCTATTCCTGGTTAGTTTATCTGCACACATGTTTCTTTGATTGTAAGTTGAACACATTCTTTGATCATCTTGTGCCGTTACTTTCAGGTGAGCCACTTATTTTTATCGAAGTTGCTCTTATGGAAACCGTTGCTCAGACAATTCAGGTCAAACTAATCTCGATCCTGTGGACTTTGTAGCTATGTTCTCTAAAACTTTTCTTGTAACGTGACAGGAAGTATTGTGGGATAATCCTCCCATACCAGAGAACCAAGCAACATGCGCTTTGTTTTACTCGATTTCTTCAACTCAGGTATGTACATACTTAACCATGATCTTACATTTGTTGTTGTCTGCAGTTCTCACTCGTTTTTTCAGTTCATTTCTTGTGCTCTTTAACCATCATGCTATTGCATTTTGCAGCCCGGTTTGGCTGGGATAAACCTCGGTAAATTTCTGATCAAACGAGTGATTACGTTGGTGAAAAAGGAAATGCCACATGTGTCTGTGAGTACTTTAGACTAATTTGTATGTGCAATGTGTTACCGGTAAAAAAAGATTACCTGCTTGCTCAACAAAATGTGTTTTTTTTTTTTTTTTTTTTTTTTTTTTTTTTTTTTTTTTTGCTGCAGACATTTGCAACACTTAGTCCCATTCCTGGATACATGCAATGGCTCCTCTCGAAGTTGTCATCTCAGTCAAAATTTGCTGAAGATGAGCGCGGTGGTTCACAGAGCAGTTCATCTTCATCTACTTTCAGCGAGAAAGTGTTACTACCAGAAGAGGAACAAGCCCTCATGAGTCTATCAGAGTAAGAAGCTTTGTTTTTTCAATGCTTCTTAAGAGATTCATTGATAAAATCAAGTTCAAGGCATCAACTCAATGATTCTTGTTTAAGCAGTGATTCTTCTTCCGGTAGCAACGGCATGGAAGTTCTGTTAAATCTTCTATCACAAAAGAACTGCGATTGGGCTACTTCACCTCGTATATTGCCAGTTTTAGAACCTATTCTCATGCGGTTATGTGCTAGGTATGTTCATTCTTATATATCTAATGGTTAATATGAACCATATAGACATAAACTCTATAATGTTTTTGTCTTAACTTTTTTATAGGTACCTCTTGCAAGAGAAGAAGAGAGGAAAAGCTTTAGACTCTGTTGCTAACTTCCACTTGCAAAATGGAGCGGTAAGTCCAGTGCATGCAAACAGAGAGTGATTTAGATATCTGTAGATTGATCACACTTTCTTGTTTTGATATGTCAAACAGATGGTTGAAAGAATAAATTGGATGGCGGATCGATCAGAGAAAGGTCTTCATCAAAGTGGAGGCATTATGGTTAACTATGTCTATAGGTAAATAAATAAACTTTGTTATAAAGTTTATTCAGCTACAAAGTTTTCATTTTTTGGGTCCTTAAACCCTTCTTAATCAATTAATGACAGGTTAGAGAATATCGAAGACTATGCTCAATCATATTTTGGATCAGGAAATATCCATGCCTCTCCTGGTATCCATTCTCGTCTCGAAGTATAAACTCCACAAAAGCAAACTGGTTCATGTAAAGACCTGATCTATTCAATTATTGATGAAGTTACTCGGTCATTAACACAAGCACAATGGTATATATGTATGTATGTACAAACGGTTTCATGCATGTATGTGTATACTCTGGAGACTTGAGGAGCTTTCACTTATCGGGATCAGTTTCGACATGGCTAGTCTCTAAGACATATTCACGCATGAGCTTTGTGTTGAATCCATCCACATTCTGTATTTTTTCACAAAACAAGATGCTTATGTTATAACATTTACATACTTTATACTTTTATATATAATATATTATGGTGAGAAGAAAAAACCTTGAAGGCGAGGCGCTGTAAATTGTCCCATTCGAAATCGTTTTTACAATAAGCAGACCGCACCTACGTTAACGCACGGTAAGAACAAAAGGGTTAAAAACCGTAACTACAAATGTAAAGATAAAAATATAAAAAAAACTTAGCTTACCTCTAAAATTCGAAGGGCTTGCATTGGTCATGAGACGAAAACAGAATTTGATTAGTTTATTATATCAAATCAAATATAAATGTAATAATATAAAGATATACGAAACATATGATACAAACACTTAAAATTGTGTTACTTAGTGAAAATGTTCCATTGCACGAAAAGAATGTTTGATAAAAAGCAAAGAGTTTCCGTTTAAACCACTAGGAAGAAAACAAAACATGTTCTGCAGAATATTATGAACTATTTTTTTTTAACAAAAAAACATTATAAACCAGTTTATTTACTATATTATATATTAAAGGTGTTGTATTGGTACCTAAGTTCATGTGACGTGAAGAGCGACGCATGAGAGCAGCGCAGAATTTATCGCCGTCACTAACAGAGTTTGTCTCTAAGAATTCTCTCAGCTCCATATACGCCTCAGGGTTATAACTCTGTCGTTAATTAACTAAATCATTAAATTATAATTATCTTAATCTAAACGCCTAAGTTAAAATACTACGAATTTACATCAAACTGACCTCAAGCTGAGCAGACACTATCCTCACAGCTACGTAAGTAAAAAAGTCATGAAGATGCTTCGCCGCCTTAGCCTCCGGAGAAGCTTCTCCAAAGCCTAACTCAATTAAAACCAATTATATAGAAACTTGGACAATAATCTATATAGAAATCACATTTTGCGAATATATAATATGACATGTATTACATACCGGGAACGTACATCTTGTTAGAACAAATGCGAGTTTGTTTGCGATTTTGCAAACTCCTCATTAATGGATAAGAAAGCGAACGTTTTCCAAATTTAGGATTAAAGTAAGTGAGGTAAGAGTGATGAAGAAGGAGAGAAGAAGATGACTCCATTAGATATTCGATGAAGAAAAGTTGAAGGAGATGAGTATTGTTTTACTTTTTGGTCGTATATAAGAGAATGTATTAGGTTCACACATAAAAATATCTAGGATATGGATAAATAAATATCTTCTGTTTTGAAGTATGATGACAACACATCTTTAGTTTATAAATATCTGTTAAAATATTAATATGGTTAAAATTTTGAAAAGCATTGTTATATACACGATAACTATATCAAAATATTCTGGGACTATAAATACGAGTATTCCATACTACTATTATTATTAAGCTGGCAAAAACTATTATTGCTACGTCCTTTACTCTGACCGCTATGTACAAATTATGGTTTTGACTGATACGTTAAAATGTATTTATAATTTATGTCTAACAAAAAAAAATGAATATATACATTACGTTACGTATCACATATTAAGAAGACTATACTTTTCATTACGTTATATGGCGTCGAAAAGAAAATACAATCAGGTTACTAAGCATATTATAAACGCAGAAGTTGAACGTTAGATTATTTATTTCCAAAATTTACCAAAAACTTGAATTTCAAGAAGAAGAAAAAACGTTACCCTTTTAGTAAGATGCAAATGAAGAGCAAAACTGAATGAATGAACATGACCTTGTAAAATATTTTTGTATAAATTGACACATTTTATCTTTTCGACATACATATCTTTACTAGCAAAAAAAAACTCACATCAATTAATAGAAACGATGAATCACTTCTAATGTTTTTGTTTGTCATTGTAATATGCATTGGATTGGGTAACTCCAAGCTATGTACAGAAAAATTCTGTACATTTTAGAAACTCTCTTGGTCTCGGAAACGTTCTTGGGATTACATGTCAGTTGAACAAAGATGATCTAGGCTACCATTATTTGAATCCGGGAGAAACTTATGAGTTCAGTTTTTATGATAGTTTTTTCAAGACCAAGGCTTACTGCTGATTATTGCAGGGAAGTCCCAGTCAAAAATTCTATGCATATTTTAGGGCGTATAAAGGTGGGGGTATCATAGTTCATTATGGTAAAAAGAATTTTTGGGATGCTAGAAAAGATGGAATTTATTTCACACATGATAAAACAATCTCTCAATTAGAGTATAAATGGATTCCGTTTTAACTGTAATTTCCTATTTTTAATTAGTTCTTTCAATGGATACTTGTTGAATAAAATCTTCACTCACATTTATAGTATGTGATTATTGGTAGATTTAGGCAGACTTCGTCCTGAATTCAAGCTGGACAAGTCCATACTTTCGATCTTCATTTATATTAATATAATTTTGGTCTCAAACTTTTGAAATATTAATTTACTTTAGTGATAAAATTAAATTTAAAAAAAAAAAACATCAAAAGTTCAAATTCAATAAATTCACCTAAAACTTAGAATCGACTCTAGAATTAGAAATATTTTTATTAAAAACAAAGACATAAAAAACCCTCAAATTATCTAATAGTTATAAAATATGAATGATATTTTACAAATATATTTTTATGCTCCAAATTTCAATAATAAGGAAAAAGGAAAAACTAGTTTATTAAGATATATAGGAAACTAGATTATAATTGATAGAGCCATATTTAACTTTAATTTTGAAAATTCTTCATATATACTAATGATAAACTATAAAAAAAAAAATCAAAATGATAAATAAATGATACACTATTTCTATGTTTGAGGGAAAAAAAAATTGGTAATATCTTGTTGATGAGGTAAGTGATGTAACATATTAATGGGATTTGGACAATCTTCTCCTTGAAAGAAAGGTAGAAGCACCAGATGACTTAAGATAATTTCTTTGTCTTTTTCAAAAGACAATTCAATATAAAAATCCAAAATTTTCTAAAGTGATAATAGTAGTGAATTCATCTGCCGCATATTCTTCTTTTTTGGAGCTAGTACTTCATCTGCATTCATGTGTTGAGATTCCTCCACAAAACAATCGTATTCAAAGAAAACGTAGACATATATTGAACATGGCTCGCACTTTATTGTTTCAAGCACACTGACCAAAACAATTATGGGGAGAAAATGCTTTTGCGGCCACATATTTGATTAATAGGTTTTCAACAAGTTTATTAGACTATAAGATACCATCGGAGTTGTATGCATCAGTTACATCCTATGATCACCTTTGAAATTTTGGCAGTCTATGTTTCACTCGGCGCATCTCTTGCAATAAAGAAAAAAAAAAGAAAAGACTGTAACACCATGTGTTTATAATTAGATATTTTCTTAATTTAATCTTTAAAGAAGTCGCTTTAAAGACTTTGCCAAGTCCCGAAGTGTTGGTTTACGAAATTTTCTACTGCTTAGAATTTTTTTGGTTTCAATCAAAATTACGTGCACTACTCTTTATTCATTTTTATAGCTGGTGATAATTAGGTTATGCAACGTTTTTACGTTTATAATGTTGATGATAAAGAGGTTTTTACACTCCATCGTAAGAAAAATATTAAAAGTAAACATGTATATACATTAGAATATGATCAAATATGTACGTGAGATATAATTTAACTCCTACTACTAGGACTTGTATAGTTATCTAAATCGCTTGTATAAATATGTATGCTAAACACACATATGAACAACAGAGAAAAATATTCAACTAATTTACAATAAACCGAACAATAAAACAACTCCGAAAAATCAACATACAAAAATAAACACGACGCCACAATCTCATAAAATGAATTATTCTGATTAATGCACACTAGACAACGAGATGTGGATTATAGAAAAGTTTGGTATATAATCTAAATTTAAATTTCAGGAAATAAAACTTACTCTTTTTGCTACTATCTTTAATTTCCTTTATTCTAATTTAGTAATTCAAGTGGATCGTGATGGAACACCTCACCTTACCCACTTTACCAACGTCGCCTCCGGATCATTATTATAGTGTCACATAAAAAATTAAAAAAATTAAAAATCTACACACACGTGTCGATATTTTAGCCTAGGGACTGACACAAGTAGAGGTCAAAGTCAAAACACTAATAAATCTCAACGAACTTTTATCACCGATCAGAGGCCCCTGCGCGTGCGTAAAATTAAAACAGTTAAAAATTGTCTACACCACACGTGTGAAATGCATATCTTATCTTCCTCTATCCCATACTATTGGTGCGTGTGATTCAGTCTCTTACTTCGCGCGTGTTACATGAATCACACTCTATTTACGAACCGTTACAGAAGTCCATGTTCAGCTAGCCATTAGGATTTTGACAGCGTGGCAACAGCTATTATTTACATTAATACTCCTGATAAAAAAACTGTTCACCTTCGAATAATGACAATTTTTGTTTTGTTTTTTTTTTTTGTTTTTGTTTTAAAGAACTACTAGTATTACTGAACTTGTTTTCTTTATGACTTGTTGTTGTTTGTTGTATTTTTACTATACTTGTTTGGTTCAGTTGTTTTTAGGGATAAATTTTTAATCAGCAGACTTTTGGGATTTTTTTTTCTTTACTTTTTGTTTCAAAAGTTAAAATATATGTGTTAACTTTTTTTGTTAAAATAGTGAGAATAAAAAGTATTTTATTTTTCCTTGTAAATCATATCCATTAAGAAATTTTAAATTCTGCAAAATTTCAGAATATATATCAGACTTGATTTAATATATAATTAGATTATGGTATGTCCTAAGAACGAAATTTGTTATTATAAATTTTATAATCTTTTAATAATTTATATTTTTAAATTTATAAAATCAAAATTAAATCATTAATTTATTACAATATATTAATATTAATTGATAATTTTGTTAATTAATGTTAATTACGATGTTTTGAAAAAAGCATAATCGAACATATCACGAATAAATATATTTTTTTATTTAGATAATTATTTAAAACGTGTTTAAATGTATTAATTGTAGTTACAATTTTTTGTTAAGATTTTTACATTTATTATATATTTTAAGATTTGAAATCAAGAGAATATCTTTATTGACAGATTTTGATCTTATATATGGTTATATCTTGCATATTTGTTCATATTTGCAAATGATGATTTAAATCTTAATAAGACTCTTAAAAAAACAAATATAATTAATGACAAAAATCGTAATATAACACGGTACAAAAGTTTTTTCTATAATGTTTAGAGTTTTAATAGTATAGATGATAATTGATAAAAAAAAATGAAATTTCAAGAATTTGTGTTAATCCTGGTTTAAGTTCAAATCTTGTGTAACATTTTGTTTTGATCATTAGTATAATTTTCTATTACTCTTTTTGTAGTTGTGTCCATGTCTAATTGTTGAGACATGTGATCTGTTTTCTGTTGTGTGTTTGCTATATTTATTTGGTTCGGTTGGTTTTGAAGACAGACGACTTTTGTTTTCAGAAAATATTTTGTTTTCGTTTGCTTTTAGTTCCAAAAAAATAATATTATAATATTATTCGTTGATTTGAATTCAAATTATATATAATATTTTACTTCAAATTTGATCATCAATATAAGCCATAGTTTTGATTCAAATGTCGACATAGTTTAGTTATATTGCGCTGATTATAATCGAATTATTGTTGAAAGTAAGATGTTTTTATTTCATCGAAAGATATAGTATATTAATAAATTAAGTAAAAAAAAAAAAAAAATCTTAACCAGTTAGAAGATAAAGGCATGTGGTCTATGGATATTTAATTCCGTAAAAAACATATAATCATATCACATTACCTTTTCATTGCTGGACATTTTCAAGTTCCAACTATAGTGGTAGATAAATAAAGAAATATCTGTGTACTATCATTAGTTCTTTTTAATAATCAAAATGTATAAAACCACTTGATGTTCTTATATCCACGACAAAATAAAAAAGAAAAAAAGATGTTCTTTTTCAATCATATTTTATTTAATCTAGGACCACGTTTAAAGAAACTCATGTCGGTATGCAGTATTCAAGTGTCAAGATCTGAGGATTTTTAGAAGAAGAAACAGACAAAACTTCCAATAACATTTGTTTTTTTTTTTGGTTTCTTTTCCCAGATCAGTACTAATTTTATTTTTTGGTCGGCCAGTTGTAATTTAACGTAACTTCTAAAAACCAACCGGTCCTAAAATATTAATAAAAACTTTGGATAAACTGAAGAAGTAAATAAAATTGCTTTTCTTGCCTTTATCTTTCTTTATCTAATAAAACCGAAACAGAAAAGGCTAAAAACAAGAACGTTAAAATAAAATAAAAATCTTCTCGTCTTCTTGCTCCATTACAGTTTCGAAAGCCGACAGAAACTTTACTACAGTTTGTTCAATCTCAATCAACTCCCTCTCGACATCCTCCATTACCACTGACAAGAAACAATAATAATATCACGATATCCAGAAAACAACAATAATCAGAAAGATTCATCATATACAGTTCTATATAATAATATAATCTGTTTCTTCTTCCTTTTCTCTCTCTCTCTCGTCGTGGGTTTCCCGCGTGGCTTGCGTTTTACTTCATCAGTGCTTTAGATTCATATGAATCTCGAGGCAATCCATTAACTGCCTTTTCTCACTCCCCATCCCTAAGGTTACTCTCTCTCTCACTCTTTCTCTTTACTTTTTTTGTTAGATTCATTTCACCAAAACTCTGGATTTCATTCTTTTAGTGGAGTACATTTGTGTATAAGCTTTGTAATTTATATGGGTTTCAAGCAAAAGTAAAAGAGGTATTTTTTAGGCCCTGACATGTTTCATTCTGCTTAGTCACGTCATTTATTTTGCGTTTTTACATGATGTAGAGCAAAATCGAATGTTGTCATGCCTCGAGATCTTCTTGTTTTCTGATTCAATTTCTTCTTCAAAGTATCACATATTCGGATCTCTGTAACAAGAACTGGGTTTGTTCTCAAATGTCTTAAAAAAATAGTTTTTTTTTTTAATGTTTTGTATAATTCTTCCAATTTGGGGAATTTTGTGTTGCTTCTACTTTGATGCAGTCTCTAAAGGTTCGATTTTTAATGTGTTTCCTTGTTTGTAACCAGATTTGTACCTTTACTATCATCAAAGCTTCCATTTTTATTGAATTTTAGTAGTAACAAACTGTGATGATTCTTCATATGTATATGGCAGGTGAAGTTCTGAGATTTGGAGCAGCAAAGTAACAACTCATGGCAACACTTCAAGATATTGGTCTAGCAGCTGGGATAAACATCCTCACTGCATTAATTTTCTTCATGATCTTTGCTTTCCTAAGGCTTCAGCCATTCAACGACAGAGTTTACTTCTCAAAATGGTACCTCAAAGGGTTAAGAAGCAGCCCTGCAAGTAGCGGCGCGTTTGCTACGCGGTTTGTGAATTTGGACGTGAGAGCGTACCTCAAGTTCTTGCATTGGATGCCTGAAGCTCTGAAAATGCCTGAGCGTGAGCTGATTGATCATGCTGGTTTAGACTCTGTTGTGTATCTCCGGATTTACTTGCTCGGGTAAAGAAAGATTCAGACTTTTTGTTCTTTGCAAAGTCTTAATGAGTCAAAACACCAATTGACTGATGAGCTAAAAATGGTCATTCTGTGTTTCTTAGACTAAGTTTAGTATCCGGAAGAGGAAAAATAAGATTATATAGTAGAGTGTGTCCTTACGATTTTGATATGTTTTATGCTCATTGCGTCATCAGGAAGAGTAAATTAAGTTGAGTTAAGTCTTTAGATAGCAGAAGCAAATTTCACAACAGAGTAAGTACACAAGATTTGAATCAACTGATAGTGAATGTTTTTCTTTTTCTTGGTTACCTTATTTTACAGGCTTAAGATTTTTGCTCCAATAGCAATACTTGCCTGGGCCATTCTTGTACCGGTTCATTGGACGAACAACACGTTGGAGTTGGCTAAGCAGTTAAAGAATGTAACTTCAAGTGATATTGACAAACTATCTATTTCAAACATCCCAGAGTATTCAAATAGGTTTGTTAGAACAATCTCAAATCCCTTTTGTGGGTTCTTTATGCTTTGAATGTTGGTTTAGGTAATATTGTTTCGATTCTCCTTTTTCAGGTTTTTGACACATATCGTAATGGCTTACGCTTTCACTATTTGGACTTGTTATATGCTGATGAAAGAGTATGAGACAGTTGCTAACATGAGGCTTCAGTTTGTTGCTACAGAAGCTCGTCGACCTGACCAGTTCACTGTAAGATTCATTTCTTAAACTTACAAAACAGAAAACTGATTGGTTTTGTTTGTAAAATGTCATGAATCTTTTGACAGGTTCTCGTTAGGAATGTGCCATCAGACCCAGACGAAACTGTAAGTGAGCTTGTGGAGCATTTTTTCCTAGTCAATCACCCTGATCACTACCTCACACATCAGGTAAAATTTCTCATAAGATGACTTAATCTTTTCATATGCATTTCTTGGGTGGACAAAACAAAACACTTTCTATTGTATTATAAATTGACTCCTGGATTGAATATTCAGGTTGTTTGCAATGCAAACAAGCTCGCCGATTTGGTTGCTAAGAAGAAGAAGCAACAGAATTGGCTTGACTACTATCAGCTCAAATACTCTAGAAATAACTCTCAGAGTAGACCTACTGTGAAGGTACTTAAAAGTATTAAACTTGTTGAGTCCTGCACTTGTTATGTTAAGTAGTAACCGTCTTCTCGCTACTCTTTAAAAACTCAGCTTGGGTGCCTTGGTTTGTGTGGACAAAAAGTTGACGCAATTGAACATTACAATGCTGAAGTTGATAAAACATCAAAAGAGGTAAGCTTTGTGGTCGGTCTGGTTTAGCATTTGTGTGCCATCTTATTTACTTTAATGTTCCTTGTTGTTTTGGATATCTTCATTGTACTATAGATTGCTGAAGAAAGGGAGACTGTAGTGAAAGATCCAAAGGCAATCATGCCAGCATCTTTTGTTTCCTTCAAAACCCGTTGGGCTGCTGCTGTTTGCGCTCAGACCACACAGACTCGGAACCCAACCGAATGGTTAACCGAATGGGCCCCAGAGCCACGCGATGTGTTTTGGCCAAACCTCGCAATACCATATGTTTCTTTGACTGTAAGAAGATTGGCTATGAGTGTAGCCTTCTTCTTCCTTACCTTCTTTTTCATCATCCCTATAGCCTTTGTACAATCTCTTGCTACCATTGAGGGAATAGAGAAAGTTGCTCCGTTCTTGAAAGTCATTATCGAAGAGTGAGTTCCCCTTCTTCTCTAACGTTGTTTCATTCTTAGTTACAGTGAATGGACTTACTGATTGTCTTTTTCATTCGCAGTAAATTCATAAAGTCGGTGATACAAGGTTTGCTAGCTGGTATTGCGCTGAAGCTTTTCCTCATCTTTCTGCCATCCATACTGATGACCATGTCTAAATTTGAAGGCTTTACTGCAATTTCATACTTAGAAAGACGATCAGCGTCTAGATATTACATATTTAACTTAGTGAACGTCTTTCTTGCAAATGTTATCGCTGGAGCTGCGTTTGAGCAGCTCGACTCTTTCCTCAACCAATCACCAAAGCTGTACGCAGCTCTCTCTCTCTTGATAAAGTTTCATTCTTTTTTGGATTGTAGGCTTCTCTAAAGACTCATTCTTTCTCGATTTTATGCAGAATTCCTCAGACCATTGGTGTGGCGATACCGATGAAAGCAACCTTCTTTATCACATATATAATGATTGATGGTTGGGCAGGAGTTGCAGGGGAGATCCTCATGTTAAAGCCTCTCATTATATACCATCTCAAAAACGCTTTCCTGGTGAAAACAGAGAAAGACAGAGAGGAAGCAATGGACCCGGGAAGCATCAGTTTCAACACAGGAGAGCCTCAGATACAGCTTTACTTCCTTCTTGGTCTTGTCTACGCTCCTGTGACACCAATGCTTCTTCCTTATATCTTAGTCTTCTTTGGACTTGCTTACGTTGTGTACCGTCATCAGGTAAAGAAAAAGTAGCTTCTTCCTCTGCTGATTTGAACAGTTTGTCGAGACAAAATCTGCAAACTTTTAACATTTTTTTCTTGTTCTCAGATCATAAATGTATATAACCAAGAGTATGAGAGTGCTGCTGCGTTTTGGCCTGATGTTCATGGACGAGTTATAGCAGCATTGATCATATCTCAGTTGCTTCTAATGGGTTTGTTGGGTACAAAGCATGCCGCTTTAGCTGCACCGTTTCTCATCGCTCTTCCCGTGATTACCATCGCTTTCCACCGCTTCTGTAAAGGCCGTTATGAGCCAGCCTTTGTGCGTTACCCCTTGCAGGTCAGCTTCTTGTACATATCTAACACGATTCACCGCCACGTTAGCTTCATATTTCTTCGGTTTAGTCCAGTTTTATGAGCTTGGAGATGGCAAAATGTTGAATCCTTTACAGGAAGCTATGATGAAAGATACATTGGAAAGAGCAAAAGAGCCGAATCTGAACTTGAAAGGGTACCTGCAAGAAGCTTACATTCATCCGGTTTTCAAAGGCGGTGACGATGACGACGACAATGACATGCTCGGGAAGTTGGAGGAGGAAGTTATTATAGTGCCAACGAAACGCCAGTCACGGAGGAACACTCCGGCTCCAAGCAGAATCAGCGGCGAGTCTTCTCCGTCTTTGGCCGTTATTAACGGTAAAGAAATCTAGCTAACGGTTTTATGAATTAGCATATGCATACGAAAAAATGTATGAACAAATGTCAAATATGTGGTACATATAATAAGCCTTACCACTTTGATATGTACATAGAGAAAGTTTGGATAATGAGGTTTGTGTTCGCTGAGATGTTGAGGGGTTTAAATGTTGAATAATTAAATTTCGGGGGCTTTTTTAGAATATAACATTTTTATTATAGTGTATTTTCGTTTTCCAACTAATCGATTTCTTTGGTTCGTTCCTCAAACTTAACAGGTGAAAAAACGTTTAATAAAAGTTGTGGACCTTTGTGAAACGAACTTCAACAAATAATCTGGCATCACACGATAATTAAGTAGAAGTAAACGAAGGAAATAAATAATAATTGTTTTTTTTCATTAATTCGAAAAGAAAAAATCAAGGTCACCAAATTTTTCAAAAAGTTTATCTGGAAATAAATTCCACGTGGACTAATTGAGACCAAAGATAATAGAAACGCAAAAACCTCTTTATGACCGAACAGAAGTTGGAGACAGCTTATTAGACACAATCACTTCGAAGTTGTCTGAGGTTTCTTCGACTTCCGTTTACGTCGTGGTTTCCTATTAGACACAGAAGTTGGAGATTGCGTAACACCTTGTGAGGTTTCACTACAAGCAGGAGAAGTATTGTCCTTGTAAACTTCATCACCATCATCATCATTGAGACCATCAGAGTTCTTGCAATCCTCCATGTCCGTTACTTTTTCCTCCTCAGCTGTCTCCTTAGGTTCCTATATAAAAGAGAGAAACTAGGTTTATACTTTTATCATGGTACGAGGCGGCTGACCTCTTCTTTAACGGCAGCGGAAGGAGGAGGAAGGCGGAGCTTTTCGAGCTCTTCGATAAGAGCGGTGACGATTGGCTTCGAGCGGATGGTTTCTTTTTGCTCCTTTTTTAGGGTTTTGCCCTGAGAAAGTGACTCTTCCATCGCAGTTATTCGGTTCTTCTTCTTGCGGAGTGCACGGAGACGCTTGCTGATGAGAGCCATGACTTGCTGTTCTTCTGTGACGGCCATGGTGTCAATAACGTCTGAGAAAGATTACAAACGGCGGAGCAAGAGGATATATATAGAAAGGATAGGGGATGTGAAATAAGATGCATCTCAATTGAAACTACATACATATATATAGTAGAGACTTTAGCTCTCTATACTATTTTTGAAACATTAGATATTTTGATAGATAGTTACAAATTTCCATTATATTAATTATTAACAAATATTTAGTGTATCTCTATAATTTATTTTGGATCATTTTGGATTTTTGTATAGCTATTTCCATATATCACAACTGCATCTCTCTTTTTGTAACTATGATTGTTTTTAATTATCAGGAAAAAAAGGAAAATTAGCTAAACAGAACTTTTTATATTTTTCATATTTTTGTTAATTTAAAAGGACTTATTCTTTTTTCATATTTTTGTCAATTTAAACTTTTTGTTATAAAGTTTGAATCTTTTATGAATGTTAATCCTAATTGTACCTTTAATTGTAAAATTTATTAAAATAATAAAAAAACACAAAAACACATACGGCTAGAAAAAGAAGAAATCTCTTTGTATGTGTTTTTTTTTTTCTTTTTTTTGGTCAATCTCTTCGTATGTGATTGTTCAAAAATTTGTAGTAGTTATCCTGTTGAAAATAAAGTGGATATATGTTGCGACTAGATGCATATTTATCAATAGAGATTACATATGTATCAGTGGTGAAAAATATGAGAGTAAATGATAGTATGTGGGATGTAGCAGTTAAATTAGGAGAAACAGTTGTGTTATACCATTCATTGTGGAATGATATTAAGTTGTTTGTATCGTTGGAGTCTTTAATTATAGTTGGTTTGGAACCGAGATTAGTACTATAATAGTATTAGCTCTTAATCATATTCTGACCTTATATCTTGATTGAAGTTAAAAATGCGTACGGAGGAATTGATTAAATGGTCGATACGATAAGCTTTTGGAGAAACAAGCGCAAACAAGGGCAAAAGCAATGAATCTTACTTTGACGAGTGAAATGTTAGCATATGCAATTAGTACAGATTTTGGAGATAAGCGAAAGTTCTATTTGAAATTTGGAGATATAACTATGTATTTAGAAGAAAAGAACTTGATATTGTCTAAAATTTAAATAATCAAAGGAATACATAAATATACATATCCGTTCTTGTTCTTTCTTTTTTTCATTAGTTTCTTTCTAACTAAGGACAATAGAAAGTCTGGATTAAGAATTTTTGTCTATTATTGCTCTGTCTTCCTTCAGGTTTCCCATTCATAAGATCATATAAAACGAAGCATTCAAGAGATCATCAACATATATAAGTGATTAGATTTCTCTAAACTCCACTAAGTCTCACAAACTACAAACTCCAGAAATAAAGGCCACATAGAGAATCTAAACGAAACAAAGATAAACCAAAAAGATCAAAAGCAAAAGGCCCCGTTGGACACAAGTGATTGAAGCGACGCTGATGATCGTAGAGGTGACCTCCTTAAGAACTAGCCGAGGGAGAAAATCAGAGATAGAGCCTTCGCTTTCTATTGTGCATGCATCAATTAGGAAAGACATAAAACTTATATAAAGCCATATTAAATAAACAAGATTTCGATCTTAATAAATAATAGAGGTAATATGAAGCAACATCAACAACTTGGCAAAGATATAAGGCTTAAAAGATCCGCATTACAAAATAAGTCATCGAACCTATTTAGATAGAGGTAATTCAACCTCGTTGAGAATTTGATATACTAAGAAGAAAATAAAGCAACTAGTGCTATTACAGTAGTAATAATTTCAACAGAGTAACGAATGATGCAGAGAACTTTCAACCACATTTTTCTTTTCATAGAAACTACGGATTTATAATGTTACAGAAAAATGAAAAGGATGATGTATGAGGGCTAATTTATAGAGGATACACTATGAATAAACAAGTAATGTAATGGGCTGTTGGAATTCCCATTTTCTCGTAAATTATGAAAAAAGCATTTAACGAATGCATGAGTCTAAAACACAGTAAATTCCAAAAATCGTAACTTGTTTAGTATTAAATATGGTACGTTCCCTATGTAAAAGCATGATAAAAGAGTTCATAGTTTTTGTCTTTTCCCAATTCGGGCCTTGACTTCATGTGAGCCCAAAGTAGTCTTAACTATGCTGAGCCTAAACTGATATGAACTCATGTGTCGCCCAAATGTTTAGCCATCAAGTTGGTTGCAAACACAAGAAAAGACTTGTATGCGATTGGCTCAATGCATTAACCCAAATGAAAGCTCTGGCATCATTATAGTATGGCTCATCTTCATCTTGAACAATTCTCAACAAAATTTAACAATCCAATGGATGCCAAAAATCTAAAGTTAACAGTTTGGTGTTAGGAAAAGAGAATGTTGTAACTCATTCTAAAAGACACTGACAATAGTCTTGTCTTCCGACAAGCATCCCAAACCAAAGGAACAACTTTAGTTTCTGTAAAGTCTACTAATTTCCCTTTTTTCTTTCTTTTTATGCTCACTTGAACTAAAAACACATTAGCCGTTATAGACCAACAAACAAAACTACAAAGATACGCACAAACGGCGTCGTTTCGCTAACCATCGTCTCAAGTGATCTCAACTCTCAAGGTTCAAATACCACACTTATCTAATTATATCCACTTGTTGAGCCATTCGTCTCCGGCAAAAAAAGAACCCACAGAGACAGAGAAAATGAGCTCTCATCAAATCCTCCAATTTCGTTCGGACCCATTTCTGCTATCTCACTGTCGACTCACGGGCTCTCTCACGCTCCAATCTCCTCTAAAGCAGCCATTTTCCGGCCTCCGGTTCCGGTGGCGCCGCTCTTATCACGCCGGAGTCAGGAGTTCGGCGAATGAGGCTCAGAGTAACCGGAGAAAAGAAAACCCGGTGCCGGAAACGTCAGCTACGTCGGTTGATTCGAAGAGGGTCTATCCATTTCACGAAATTGAGCCCAAGTGGCAACGTTACTGGGAAGAGAACCGTACTTTCCGGACACCAGACGATGTCGATACTTCGAAACCCAAATTCTACGTCCTCGACATGTTTCCATATCCAAGGTCTCTTCTTTCTATCACTGATTATGTAGCAAGTTCACAAATTTGGCTTATTGAGAGGTTGTTTCAGCAGAAAGTTACAAACTTTGTGGGTTTTAGAAGTTTCTCCTAGATTTTAGGGATCTTTGTGGTTAAAGATGAGATTTTTGTTGTGGTTTCTTCTTCAGTGGAGCAGGATTACATGTGGGACATCCACTGGGTTACACAGCAACTGATATTCTAGCGAGGCTTAGGAGAATGCAAGGTTACAATGTTTTGCATCCTATGGGATGGGATGCTTTTGGATTGCCTGCAGAACAATATGCTATTGAGGTTCATTTTGTGATTACTATGCTTCTTCAGTTCATTTTGGATGTCTTTGTTGATAAGCCTTTTAAGTCCTTACCGCCATTTGTTATCTACATTGCAGACAGGAACCCATCCGAAAACTACAACATTGAAGAACATCGACCGCTTCCGTTTGCAGGTAGTGCATTGCTTTCAACTTAAAAAACAAAGGTTTTTAATAGTGTTTGGACGTTTGAGAAAAGCATTGATCTAAACTGTTTGCTTAGACTAACCACGAGAGCAAGATCCGAGGACATTTTGTTTCATGATTGTGTTTCCTTTTGTTTTGGTTGCAGCTCAAATCACTTGGTTTCTCGTATGATTGGGACCGTGAACTTTCTACAACAGAGCCAGACTATTATAAATGGACACAATGGATCTTTCTTCAGCTTTATAAGAGAGGTTTGGCATATCAGGTCAAGAAAGTCATTGTCTAGTTCACAATTTTTAAAAACTGTGCATTTGTTTATAGAATAGTTCTTTGAAAGAGCTCTTTGTTGTCATATATTCAGGCTGAAGTACCCGTCAATTGGTGCCCGGCTCTTGGTACTGTTTTGGCCAATGAGGAAGTGGTGGATGGTGTTAGTGAGCGTGGGGGCCACCCGGTGATAAGAAAGGTAATATCTTTTACCATCTGGGAATATTATTACAGTGACATTGTTTGTTCCTCTGTTTTGAAACTTCTCATGAATTTTACAGTGACATTGTTTATTACCAAGCAGCCCATGAGGCAATGGATGCTGAAGATTACTGCGTACGCTGATCGTCTTCTAGAAGATTTAGACGAACTTGAGTGGCCTGAAAGTATAAAGGAAATGCAGAGAAACTGGATAGGAAGATCTGAAGGAGCTGAATTGAATTTTTCGATTCTTGATGGCGAAGGCCGAGAAACTGACAAAAAGATTACTGTTTACACCACCAGACCAGATACCCTTTTTGGAGCAACGTATGTTCTAACAGATTAAATTGTATTTTATGGTTCAAAAACTAAATTTTTTGTTCTTGCTCGTTATATATGATCGGTTCTTCGTTTTGCAGTTACATGGTTGTGGCACCAGAGCATCATTTGTTGTCTTACTTTGTAACCACAGAACAGAAACAGCAAGTACGTGTTTTTATTTCTTCTCTTTCGATTACATTAGTTCTTCATGAAGTTCATGAGTGCTCACTTATGGTTCAAGGTTGAGGAATACAAAGATTTCGCATCGAGGAAAAGTGATCTTGAGAGAACAGAACTTCAGAAGGATAAGACAGGCGTATTCACGGGATGTTATGCGAAAAATCCAGCTAATGGTGATGCTATTCCCATTTGGGTAGCGGATTATGTATTAGCAAGGTAACTTCGGTTTAACAGTTTACATTGTCTAGAACTGCATTTGTGTGAACACAGAGAACTTTGTTATATGTGACAGCTACGGAACCGGAGCAATAATGGCCGTCCCAGCTCATGATACTCGGGATAATGAGTTTGCGTTGAAGTACAATATTCCGATCAAGTGGGTAGTGACAAATGAGGCAAGTTCAAGTGATGATGCTAAGCAGGTTTATCCAGGAGTGGGCATAATTGAAAACTCATCAAGTGTAGAAACAGGACTTGACATTAATCAACTATCTAGCAAAGAAGCTGCTTTAAAAGTTATTGAATGGGCCGAGAGAACTGGCAATGGAAAGAAAAAGGTTTCAGCATCATGTCTTCTCTCATTTGGATTGTGTAAAGCTTTAGTTCTTGTTTCTTATTTCAAAGGTTGTTTTTTGGCAGGTAAATTTCAAGTTGAGGGATTGGCTATTTGCACGGCAGCGTTACTGGGGTGAACCTATCCCCATCTTAATTTTGGATGAATCTGGTGAAACTATTGCAGTTTCAGAATCTGAACTGCCACTCACTTTGCCTGAGTTGAATGATTTCACTCCCACTGGAACAGGGGAACCACCACTGGCAAAAGCAGTTTCATGGGTATGTTTTTGCGGTTAAGATGATTAGTTTTTTGGATACTTACGATGGAGATGGACATTTTGGTTATGATCAATGACTTTGCAGGTGAACACCGTAGATCCTGCAACAGGAAAACCTGCCAAAAGAGAAACAAGCACTATGCCACAATGGGCTGGGTCTTGCTGGTAAATGTCTAGTTATAAGCTCTTTTTGCTTCTTGATTCGTGTAGATAATAAGCTCTTAACAACGTTACTGGTGTGTTGTCAAAGGATGTTGACTTTTATAGTGAGAAACTAAACAAGATTACCAGATTTTGTACTATTGTTGATTCATGATCGTCTCTTTATTTCCAGGTATTATCTGAGATTCATGGACCCAAAAAACCCTGAAGCATTAGTTGACAAGGAAAAAGAAAAGTGAGAGCCTTTAACAGAATGCAATCAGTTTACCTTCTATTCAAGTAAAATCTTGTTGCTTTTGGGAAGATTCGTTAAGTGTTGTTGTTCTTGTGGCAGATACTGGAGCCCGGTAGATGTTTACGTCGGTGGTGCTGAGCATGCTGTTTTACACTTACTATACTCTAGGTTTTGGCACAAGGTGTGTCCTTCGAAACCTCTCTCTCTCTTTCTCTCTTTTTAGCCTTCTCGTGGCCTAACCGTAAATGCTGTTAACTGCATCACCGCAGGTACTTTATGACATTGGTGTTGTGTCGACGAAAGAACCCTTCAAGTGTGTTATAAATCAAGGAATCATCCTTGGGGAGGTAAGTTTGTCATCTCCCCCGCCCTGTTTCTAGTTTTGAAAATTCCTTCGAATCTTTTTTCTTGATAGTTTTAAGTTGCAGGTTCAGTATACAGCTTGGAAAGACCAAGAAGGAAGTTATGTATCTGCAGATACTGAAGAACGGTTAAATGAATATCAACAAGTGGCAATCCCGGAAGATAAAGTATGAACCTTCTTCTTTTTCATTCACTACTAAAACCGATTTGACTCTCCGGAGTTGTAACCTTGTGATCTTTATTAGGTTATGAAGTCTGGAGATCATTTTGTTCTGAAAGAAGATCCTAGCATTCGTCTGACTCCACGCGCTTATAAAATGAGCAAAAGCAGAGGAAATGTTGTAAATCCTGATGATGTTGTGTTAGAGTATGGTGCAGATTCTCTACGTTTATATGAGATGTTCATGGGACCATTTAGGTAAACATCAATCCCAAATTTGTCTCTTTCAGGGTTTTAACGTTTACACTGCGTTTACATTGCTCCATGTTCTTCAACTAGGGATTCAAAAACTTGGAACACAAGTGGGATCGAAGGCGTGCATCGTTTTCTGGCAAGAACATGGAGACTAGTCATTGGTTCGCCTCAAACTGACGGATCTTTCAAAGAGGGAACCATAGTGACTGATGATGAACCGACCCTTGAACAACACCGTTCTCTCCATAAATGCATAGCTAAGGTAGTCTCATCCCCCACCATGTTCCCTGTGCGGTTTGATTACATCCTACTTATAAGATAGATGTGTAAAATTTGCAGGTGACAGAGGAAATTGAGAGTACAAGATTCAACACTGGAATCTCAGGGATGATGGAGTTTGTTAATGCGGCATATAAGGTTGATCTTAGACTCTTATACCGTTCAGCTTCGTTTTATCGCTTTCAAGTTATCTTTACTCTTGCTTCTTCTCATGTTGAAACAGTGGAATAATCAACCTAGAGGAATCATTGAGACTTTTGTTCTTTTGCTCTCACCTTATGCGCCTCACATGGCTGAAGAGCTTTGGTCACGGTTAGGCCATCCGAATTCTCTGGCCTATGAAAGCTTCCCTAAGGTAAACAGCCAGTGAACTGTACATGATCATATAAACACAACGGATGAAAGTGCTTTATGGTATTGACTGTTTTGGTCTTTATGCAGGCAAATCCGGATTACTTAAAGGGCACAACTATTGTACTTCCGGTTCAGATAAACGGGAAGACAAGAGGCACCATAGACGTTGAAGAAGGATGTTCTGAAGATGATGCTTTCGCTCTAGCTTCACAGGACAAGAAACTCGAGAAATATCTAGACGGACAATCGATCAAGAAGAGAATCTATGTACCTGGGAAGATCCTCAACGTTATCCTAGACCGGACTAATGCCAAGGTCACTACAAAGTAGGGCTTCAAAAGAAACACTTTCAGAACCTGTCAAATGGACAACATCTCACCTTGTGCTAACTCAAAATCTCCATTGAAGAGTTTCAGATATATTGAAAAAAAAAAGAAGATTTTAATGATTCTTAGAGAACATCAGAGGAAACAACGTTAGTTCCTTTCCATCCTTTTTGCCGAGCTCGAAGTTCCCACATGTAAGATAGTCTTATCTGCTCGTCTAGAGTCGCCTCTGCTTTCTCTCTTGCGAGCTCACAAGTCTCCATCCCCATGCTGCATTTATCAGCGTCTTTCTGATACTGAGACGCCGCTTTCTTAGCATCTAGCAGCAACCTATCTGCGCGCCATTCGTCTTCTTGAGCTTGTGCTTCTCTTAGCTTCAGCTCTTCAGCCACCATTTCCGTGAAACTACTCTCGTTCTCTTCACTCCCCTCCTCATGTCTCATACAATCTTGACAATGAAACAAGAACCAACATATGAAGTCTGCAACGTTTTTAGCGTTCTTATAAACTCTATATGAAAAGGTATTGCCAGAAAACACTCACCTAAGAAGCTATGATTGCTCAATCCTGCAGAGGAAACAATGAATCAGGCGCATTAATAATCAAATTTTTATCACCTACAAAAGCAGAAAAGAAGGATAATGATGATTACCGTCGGGGATGGAGAGGAGAGGCTGAGAAGAACAGTCACAGAGACAAGGAGGACAAGAGGAGTGGAGAGAGTCTGCAATGCTCCCGTTGAGATGCCAATACAGAGACGGTCCTGCGATGTAAGCAACGATGCACAATCCCATTACCCCTGTCACCACCTTCGCTGTCTTCTTCTGCCTTCTGGTCATCTCTCTGTTTCTATCTCTCTTACAAACTAAAGACTTCTTCACTTTTTTTTGAATCTGAGAAGATTCTCCAGTAACTGATCTCCTTGAAATCTCCCGCAAGTAGTGGATCCTTCCTAACTTCTAGTATTATTGGATCCTATTTTTAGCAATCCTCTGCAATTTATAGTATGCAATTACATAATAGATATGTATTAAATAGAATGCTAAACCATGACAATTGAGTTATGTATAGTTACATTTGTTTTTGCTTCATTTGCTTGATAAGAAGTTTCAACACAGACACTGTCTCATCTGAATGTGAAGTATGATTCATGAAGAACGTTGTGATTCTCCCGTTCATCTCGATTTTGCTCCATCCCGGGAGCTTTTTCAAGCCGAGAGACTTCATCTGGTTCCACGATTCACTCACATCGTCCCATCTCTTCATCGCGGCGAAAGAATGTGCAAGCCTAACGTAATGTCCAGCGTCTACTGGCTTCAACTCGATCATATCCCGACAAACTATATCTTCCACCTCTGTTTTCCCATTTACACGACAAGCATCAAGTATTATACCCAAGACATCGATCGATGGTTTTGTAAAGTTCTCTTTGTAGAACTTGAATGCCTCTTCTACTCTTTTAGCTCGACATAGAAGATCAACCACGCAAGCAAGGTGTTCGTGATTCGGTTCAACTCCATAATCTCTAACCATTGAACTGAATATTTTCAAACCTTGCTGAACCATTCCATTATGACTGCAAGATGATAGTGCCGCTAGAAAGATCAAGTGGTTCGGCTCCATTCCAGTTCGAAGAAACTCTGAGTAAATTTCCAAAGCAATCTCCCCTTTACCATGAAAACCATACCCTGCAATGAGTGTGCCCCACGAAACAAAATCTTTCCGCGAGATCGAATCAAAACACCTCTTTGCAACTTCTAAGTAGCCACATTTCAAATACATATCAACTAGAGCGGTATCGACCAAGGTACATGGCCTGATAAAGCTTCGAATTACAATACAATGGATCAGTCTCCCAACCCGGAGAGCTCCACTGGATGAACAGGCTTGTAAAAGGGAAACAGCCGTCAATGAATCAACTCGTTGCGCGGTTTTGAACTTCATTTCTTCAAACAATAACAAGGCATTGTCCAAATCTCCGTTCTGGGCATGTCCAGAGATAATTGCATTCCACGAAACTAAGTCTCTTTCATTCATCTGTTCAAAAAGAGCTAAACTTTTGTTCAAATGGCCGCACTTCGCATACATTGTGATAAGTGAGTTCAACGCAGGAGTGTCTAGTGTATATCCTTGCCTCAGCACATAACCATGGACTGAAGCGCCAAGATCAAAAGAACCCAGTTGAGCACAAGCTGCTACAACACTAGCTGTTGCTTCACTCGATAGGTCTGTTCCTGAATGTAACATTTCTGAGAAAACATTCAGAGCCCTTTCTGCTTTACCCAACCACACAAGTCCTGATATCATGACTGTCCAGCAAACAACATCCTTGTCAGGAATCATTTCAAGAACTCGAAACGAAGCTTCCTCCTCTCCGCACTTAAGGTACATCGTCATCAATGCCGTCCTGAGATGCATGTCTACATCGAAACCAGTTTTTACAATTTGGCAGTGTAACATTCTCCCCAAGTCAAGCTCACACATTGTCCCACTGACGGAAAGTGAAGCTCCAAATGTCTGATGATCAGGTCTTAAACCATCATCTCTCATTCTGTACAAAAGCTTCGAAATTTCAGTCATATCACCCACAAAAGCAAATCCTGAAATCATTGTGTTCCATGAAACCATATCTCTTTTCTCCATCTGGTCAAACAAATCCTTACCATCTCCGACACAGTGGCACTTACAGTACACATTCAACATAGAGTTCATCGCAACTAAATCACTTTCAAATCCATGAACCACAGCAAATGCATGTAAACACTGTAACTGCGTAATCTCCGAAACTCCACTCAGCATTTCCACCAACGTAACCGGAACCGGTTTAATCCCTTGACAAGTCATCTCATTCACCAAAGAAAACGCCTCCCCAACAATTCCCGCGCGTGAGTAACACCCGATCATTACAGTCCAGTGCACCACATCCCTATCACGCATTTCGTCGAACACTTTCCGAGCATGACCCAAAAGCCCAAATTTGGCATAGAGATTGACAAGTGAAGACGAGGTGTAGGAATCAGAAGAGAACCCATTGACGATAACCTGCTGGTGAAGCGAGAGGCCGAAAGAGAGGAGCTGAAGAGAAGCACAGGCTTTGAGAAGACTAGGGAAAGTGAAAGTGTCAGGTGGGAATCTATTGGCGAGCATGGAAGAGAATGTGGAGAGTACTTGGTGGTGATCGCCATGAGATGAGAAATGGTTGATGAGAGTGTTGAATGTCTTGGTGGAGTTAAGCAAAGAAGAAGGTTTGATCATAGCTCCATGGTTTTGTTCAAAAAGAAGGTCTTTTGTTGACTTTTGTGTAATGGTATACAAACGGAACTGAACCAAAAAAAACAAAGAAAAAAAGAATACTTTTTTTTGTTTACATTTAAAAGTTTTTTTTTCTTCTAAAAAATAGTTTTTTTTAGGGTTAATTGGTTCAACAGTATTTTTTTTGAATGGTAACATAGAAACTAACATAGGCAAAAACAATTTCAGATAACTAGTAAAAACTAAAAAGAAGAAAAATACATTTTTACTCATGTATCTAATTTTTTTGGGATGACATATGGTCCATTTTAGATAGTAAATATATATATATATATATTTTGGGACTATTTATGGTCTATTTGCACTGTTTATATAATTATTTTAAACATAATTAATTATATTAAACATAACTATAAGATATAGTATACATGATTAATTCACGTAATATAAAGCCATAAATTAGCTACGGTTAAAAAAAACTATTTTGCCACAAAATGATGATGGAAAACGACAGACGTGCTCTTTTATTAAATGAAATGTTTAAACGACACTTGCAAACGCTCCCTTATTACATGACATTGCAGAACTGAACGACATAACAATCATCACAAGAGACAATACTTATTAAAAACAAACATGGGAGACCACAAAAGCATTAAAGAGCCTGTAAACTTGATCTGAGAAGAGTTGATCAATCTAGGTTATTTAAGATCATGCAAAGATCACTGGGTTATTGGCACGACATGGACCCCAAGCTTGTGAAGCTCGTGACTGGTATTTCCATGGAATCCTACAACCTTGTAACCTTCCTTCCCAAGAACGAAACTTGTCGTCGATTCCATTCCATACGGCGGAGAAGTTTGTTTGTTGGTCTTGAACTTAAGCATGGTTATAACTCCGCCTTCACTTCCAAGTATTTTGTCAAAACAACCTTCCACCGCAATAATATACTCACTCGGATAGTCTAGCTTGAACTGCAAACATGGCCAAACATTAGCCGATAGTTTCTTTAGGTCCATGACCAACGTTTGGTAGTACAAAAGATTCAATACGTGAATGAATACGTAATCACCTTCTCATATGAAAGCATTGTCGGTATCCCATGTTCATCCCCTTTAGCCACTTCAGAGTCCTTTTCGTATACAAATTTGACGGCTGCGATACCATTTTCACTTTGTCCTACATATACCTCTCTCACACCGTTGAAAACACCATCATCCCATGCATCTCCTCCTTCACCACCTTCTGCTTGTAGCTTTTCACTAGGAGGAATCACCAGAGAGAAATATGCTCCGATTGCATCTAGAGCACCAGCTGCTCGTCCATGGAACCCGACAAGAGCATTGCCGTTGCTTTGAAGCACAAACTTTTGAGCAGCAACGTTTCCAAATATGGAAGAGGTTCTCCCTTTTGATGTTTTGATAACCAGCGACCTAACACGGTTTAGAGCAGGGTTGCTTACATAATCACACGTACCCTCCACAGATATGATGTATTCATTTGGAAAGTCGACCACAAACTGAAAAGAAAGAGAGAAAGGCTTCATATACATATATAAAGATACATACATATATATGTAAAGAGTTTGTGAGAATTCGGACCTCTTCGTGTTTTCCCACGTCTTCCCCATGCGAGCGGCTTTCCACTAAACCACCTTGGTCATAATCGATTCTGATTTGCCTTATCTCATTGTTATTTAATGAAACGGAGACCTTTCTCACACCGTTGTAATTAGGACCATCATCCCAAGGGCTGCCTCCAGAACTACCTTGTGCTTGTAGTTTTTCAACGGGAGAAAAATATGCTCCGATGGCATCAAGAGCACCAGCAGCTCGTCCATGGAACCCTATAAGAGCATCACCATTGTTTTCCAGCACAAATTTGCGAGCAGCAACGTTTCCAAATATGGGAGATGTTCTATTTTTTGATGTTTTGATAACCAGCGACCTGACACGGTTTTGAGTAGGATTGCTTACAATGTCGCACGTACCCTCCACAGATATGATGTATTCATTTGGAAAGTCGACCACAAACTGAAAAAAAAAAAGAAGGCTTTATATATATATATGTAGAGAGACAAAGACAAAGACAGAGAGAGTATAGATTAGTAAGATTTCGGACCTCCTCGTGTCTTCCCACGTCTTCCCCATGGGCACGGCTTTCCACTGAACCACCTTTGACATAATCGATCCTGATTTGTCTTATCTCATTGTTATTTAATGAAACAGAAACTTTCTTGACACCCTTGTAATTAGGACCGTCATCCCAAAGTCTGCCTCCAGAACCACCTTGGTAGTCTAATTTAGTAGGAGGAGCCTTTGTGAAATAAGCTCCAAGAGAGTTTAGGTGAGTCTCCGCAGATCCGTAGCGTCATCATAGTAACCTTCAACGGATACGAGATGCTCATTGTTTGGATCAATCTCAAACTGCAATTAAATTGGTGGTGATTATATAATGAAAATAGTTTAATTGTGTATATATATTCATTACATATATATATGTTCTTAAAGACAGTTTAGTTATTTGTATTTGTAAGAAATGTATACCGTTTGTGTGAATCCTCTACCCGACTGACCATGCATTGATCCATTTTGGATTGTACCACTCTTAACATAATCAAACTGGATATACTGAATGCCTTCATAACCACCTCGTACGTGAATCTTTGTTACATTGTCATGGTCAGCTAAATCGTCCCACTGGTTGCCTCCTTTTCCACCCTTTGTTTCCAACTTCTGGGCCATTGCGATCTGATTTGATTCTCTATAAATGGAAATGAGTATAAGTATCAGTCATTAACATTAAAATCATTATCTTATGCCTTAACCAATATGTGTTTCTTTTGTTGGAGAAGGAGGTAAATTCAAAAAGTATGTTTATAACGTTTTTAAGGTGATTTGATTTGATATAATACATAGATAAGATTATAAAGGTAGAACATTAGTTCATGTAAAAATAAAGCTAGTCCAAGGGAAATTTGTAAGCATGGATCAGATACTTTGAAAATTTTAAAATGTTTCAAATCTAGATTTGAGTAGTAACTATCTGAATATTCTCGTATGTATCTGCATTTATCATTTTTTATTTGCACTATTTAGATTTGCTTGAGATCCATATTTGTCCAAAATAGCTAAAAAAATTAAATAATAATAATAAATTTTTACAAAATGAAAAAATAAAAATAAAATAAATTGAAGATAAAGTTAGATAAGAATATCATATAGAATATATTATTAAAGATATTTTTAAAATACTACAATTTTTTAAAAATTAATACTTAAAAGTATTTATCTCTTATTTATTATTTAATATATAAAATATTAGTCATATATTTAAGAATTTATATATATATATATATATATATATATATATACTTATTAACTGACTTGTATTATATCAGAATATTTTTATTTTAAATAAACTATCCGGATCCAGGAAACTCCAAATAGATTCTGGGTCCTAGATTTTTTGACTGATCCTAGGTCTACTTAACCAAGCGAGCGAGAAAAGAAAGATCTGACCTCTTTATGCTGGTTGCTGGAGGATAGATAGCGATGATGACCAAGTGGAAAACGAAAGCTGCTATTTATACACCATATTAATATATATTTTTAATGAAGCAAATATTTAAATTTCTACCTCATGTATAACGAGGCAGTCATATAATATTTCTTTTATGCATATTGTCTCCTTTTTATAAACCTGTCATGCTTAACGCGAGGTGCAATATAATTGTTAACTAGTCAAGAAAGGACAAATCCTATTTCATTTACCGATGTTATATTTCTACAAAATTTTAATACATAATTTATAGAATTTTTTTTCTGGCCTACCGGTCATATTAACAAATCAAATATTTATGTTAACAAATGATAGGGATTATTGTTTGGGTTTTTTTATGTTAAATTTATTTATCAACAAAAAAAGTTTTTTACAAACTTCTAGCCTTAAACATTTTAGATCAAAAGAGATACAAAATTTAATGATCTAATCTAAAAAGATAGAAAATCAAGTGATAGAGCAGTATTAAGAAAAAAAAGTTTTTCCATTTTGTAAATATGTTCAAAAAGAAAAGAGAGATTATTTGTACACCAAAAAAAAAAGAAGATAAGAGGGTTAGATTGCTTTTAGTATTTAACAAAATAATGTAAATACATTATTACATGACATATATATTTCAAACTGCTATGAAACAATTAATGGATGTGTATTTATCACAAATAACATAATCTTGTTGTAAATTTATGAATATTACTAATATTTTATCCTCTTTATAAAGGAGATAATTTATCTTTGTAAATAACAACAACAATACAAACATATGAAATAACAACACAATATAATAAAATTCATTATCTTCTATATATCTCATATTGTATGAGTTATTTGTTGATTCTACAATAGTTATTACACCAACACATTAATTATCAGCATGAGTCTCTGCCATTTGAGTTTTGATCAAGTAATATTTACAGTTTTTCAGTGTCTGGACTTGTATATATGTATGAGTTTTTATTCACGTATGAGATTTTATTTACATACATTTAAATATATATTAAAAAATCTAGTTGTAGTGATTTAGATATATAATTAATAAATCGAATAAATGTAATGGAAAATATTTATGATTTATTTCGGTATCATTTATTCATAGCTGAAATCACTATCATGTTTGATGAATTAAAATCACAGTCATGTATTTGATGAACTAAGATAAGTATCTCAAATGCAGATTTTTGGATAACCTTGAATGAGAGGTAAGCATAAGGAAATTCTGGATATGACATATATGTCTCGTGGAAAATATCATGACATATTATTTGTGAAAGATGAGAAGATTCCTCTCATGTGAGAGTAGATATGAGTCATATGACACATGTGTAAATATAATTAAAAGCTCCAAAAGAGTTAATTACTTGATGATTAATCTCTTGTTTTTTTGCAATTATATTTAATCTTCAATGCTAAAGATTATAATTAATTTGTATTTTTACCCAGATGAAAAGACGGATGAATTTCAGTATATAGTTAGTACATTTATGGTGGAGACCCATAAATGGAAGTCAGACGGGACTATTGTTGACAGAAGATGCAGAGAGCTTGAGGAGAAGAAACTTGGTCAAATGACTCAAGGTCAAGAGAGTTGCAGTGATATCCAACTCACTCAACCAAAAAAAAAAAACATTTATCGCTTGGTAAATATCTACTTTTAAAATTTTTATAAAAAATTATGTTTATTATATTACTAGAAAATTGTTAACTATTTTTTAGGAAGTAGAAATTAAGAAAGGTTGCCGTGTCTAATATGAAGCAATGATGAAGACGGTCTAAGTTACGCAAATCAGTGCTCGCAGTATGAACAGATGTATATCCGAGCTCGACCAAGCGAACACTAGGATTGAGTAGTTGGCCTCTCAGTTTATGGATAATAATGCGTATTAAAGTGGTGTTATGCAGAACACGTTCTCCAAACAAGTCCGCCTTCTCAGACATCAACACAAGCTCAGACCGATAATGACAACAACCTCGGTTTCTTTGATTTGTAATTAACAATGTTATATTTATGAACTCTTTGTGGTTTATGGTTTGCAACCTCGCAAGACCTTTTAATTTATGTTTTAGTCTAAATTTAATTTCAGTGTCTAATATATATTTACAAATTTATAATTTTTTTATCTTTTTAATTCTTTTAAAAAACTTCGCAAATTATTCAGAAGTATTTCTGACTATACTAATGTTTTTCCAACAACCTTTTCAATTTTTAAAATATTTTCTCAGAAATTTAATAGAGCAGTCTAATATTTTTTTATAATAATTTCCTCGCAAATCCTCTATAATAATCAATAATATTTTCAAAAATTTTCCAATAACATTATATATTGGTAAATTACATCGGAAAAGGTTTTGGTAATTATCAATTAAATATTTCTAAAAATTTTGAATAACGATATCCATCAATAAATTTTCAGTTTTTTTTATAATATATTATTTTTCTAAAATCAAATTTCACCCGATTAAAATTTTTTGGAAAAACGCCAAATATATTATGACAACTTGCAAAAAAATTTGATCTTCAGTATAAATTTTTTTTTTGTATTGTAGTGTGTTTTTTATATATTGTAGTGTGTAAATTCAAAATGTAGTTAATAAAAAAATTTATGAGTTGAAAGATATAGAGAAAAAAAAGATCTTATAAAAGGGATTAATAGGAAATAAAGCTTTTGTCTATGCCATATAGATGAAGCAGATCGATAGCTCATTTTCTTAGTTACAGACACTAAGACAAAAAGTGTATGAAGTAAGCCTATGAAATCAGCAAGTGTTTGGATGTAGTAGTGTTCCTTTCAGAATGCCCATTTGAACTGATTTTAAAATGAAGTTCCATCTTTTAGATGTCGTCAGTTCACTTGTGTCTTATACATTGGCTTGTTTCAATTATAAGTAGCTAAATTGGTTTTAATAAGCAGTACTTAGCTATTTTGTTCCATGAAACCACGCCAAGATCCGGTTCCGTTGCATGCGCCATGAGTCTAGTTACACTGACATGTGACTATTAGAACACAATAGTTGACCAATTTGTTTTTTACTATAACCCAATAAAGAAATGGTTAAGATGTTACAAAAAGAAGTAATTTATATTATAATTATATCACCATCCTAAACAAATAAATCCCATGAAAGCTTTCTATGTATAAATATTTATGAATTTTTATCCTAAATTACATAGTTTAAAAAGTTAATTTTAAAAGATACATATATAATCTAGCCTATCATTATAACAAAAAAAAATTTCATACCAAATTAATTTTTAACATTTACTAATATAAAAAATTTAACATGAAATTACATAACAAATTTTTAGAGAGGTTTCAAACTTTATAAAGAACCTATTCAAAAATGAAAATTAGGCTGTTAGTATAAATAATACTGTTCTATAATTAAAATAAAATTATTGAAAAAGATAGTTAATAATTATAATTTTTGCATAATTTTTTTTATAATTAAAAGTTTTTTATAATTTTTAAATAAAAATTAAGAGTATATAATTGGTCGTAAGAAACTTTAAGTAATGTTTATTTAAACACAATATATTGTTTATTTAAAAACACATATATAATTATATAATCTAAACAATTAATAAGTACAATTTTCTTTTATTCAACTGTGCCACTTCCATTCCAAAAAAACTGCAATAAATTTCTAATATCAATTTTACCTAAGTTACATACCTAACGATCTAACCATGGTATAAATTGAGTATCAAATATACTGGTTAGAAATTTGAAGATATTGTTATATTCATATTAGAAAAATGATATGTTTATAGAGGAACAATGTGTTTAGAATTTAAGAAGAGATACAGTGAAAATGGTAAAACTCTTGACTTCTATAAAATATGTATCGAAAGACAGATTTATCAGTTTTTATGGAAATCATATTATTAAATTTATCAATGGATTGGATTTAATTTATTTGTTTATTAATTAATAATTTATTTGTTTATTAATTAATACGAACTACCAGATATTGAATCTATGAAATTTACAATTAATAAAAAAAAATTGTGGACTAATATAATTGAGTAGGATGGGAGTTTTTTTTATGGCTACATAATAATTAGGATCTATTTGGTCAAAACAATACTTCTTCTATTTTTGAATAATATTTTTTTGTGTTTTCACATATATTAAAATTTAACAAAAAATGCATCATAAATTTATGTAATTAACAATTTTTAATAACTTCCAATCAATAATAATTCAAAAAATTTAATTATTTTAAGAATATTACAATTTTTCATTGATAATCAACAAAAAAAATTTAATTTTTTAAAAAACTTTTTAAAAATGGAAAAAGTATATGAAAATTGGCAAGTCAAAGTATCAAGGGACATAGGATAACAAGAGGACATGAAATGAAACCTTCCGATCGGTTAAATGATATCATGGTTTGTACTAACTTCTCATTTACGGAGAAAACGATGGTATTTTAATAATTTATTTGTTATAAGAAAAGAAAAAAAAAATTATTTGCAGCCGATATTTATATCAAAACGTTACCAGCTGTATTCTTTGACTATTCATGAATCATAATGCTTAACAACAATTCCTCCAAGAAATTAGAAATTTTAGACACATATATCCACGTATACATACAAAATACTAAAACTGCAAGATATTTATAAATCCGTATGCTCTAGCTATCACAATTCACAATTGTTAAAAGCAAATAAAGGTTATGAAACTCAGACATTTAGTCACTTTTACGAGCTTAAACGTGCGCACACATGACTGTTTATTTGGGCCGGCACACACATATATAATTGTTTAGAGGCCTGCTATCATACGACTGTTGTGATGTATAAAATTAGCCGCAAACGGGTTTCTAAAAAAATTTCGTTTAAACGGTCAGCTAATGGGATTTAGACATCTGATAGTTAATATATATATGTTTCAAAAAGATAGTGCATATACTTCATTTTATATTTGAAATGGACAAAAACTGTCGACTAAATCTGTCTACGGTTTAGACGCCTCCTAATATTTGTTTAATTTATAGTATATAATATAAACAAAATATTCTTGAATCTTAAGCAACCAAAAGCGGTCGTTAGGGTTTCATTGCAAATCCATGAATCATGAAAACTATTAAAATAAATAGCTAAGAGACACTAGGTTAATTTAATGATTTTTTCTCACATTTCACTCTTTATTTTATTTGTAATTATATTTTTCACATTTTATTAGTTTGTTTCCGACATATGAAAGCTTTTTCATAACCCTCAATATAGTCTACATAGATGTATATTAAGTAATGTTATATACTTGTATGGTTGTTAAAAAAGAAGAAAAATATTGGTTAATTGATGAAGAAGTGTTATTTATTTTTATAGTTACACAGAACAAAGAAAGTGGTGGTAAAAGAACTAAACAGTATTCTGTTTTTCCATAGGACTCGAGAATTAGTTCTGAATTCAATCTGACAATTCACTTTTTATAGAAAACAAAAACAAAAACAAGTCAGAAGAGTGAAAACAGACTTTTTTATTTATTTATTTAAATAATAGCGAAAGGACTTTTTGTTTTAACAAGAATTATTATAAAGAGAGACAATTCTTCGTCTCTTGAGGCTAAGAAGTCAAAAGAGTGACCGGGTCCTATGGTGTGACAGTCAAAAGGTATTACCGGTAAACATCAGTTTATTTATAGTAAACATAATGGGACCTATAGGCCATAGCCGGTCACCGGTCAGAACTGCATGCACCTGTGAGCTATCTCATTCCCACCGTATTAATCTCGTTGACTTAGCTCAACCATTGTCTCTCTTTTTTCGTCCAATTGATATTAACTCGTTTGTTGAAGATATTGATTACGCGCGGACGAACAAATAAACTCTACGCAAACCTCATACTATAGATGAAAGTCGTGACATATTAAATGGCATAGTAATGAAACTTGTAATGACTGTATACGTTGAAGCGTTTGTGATCACACATAATGTTTTTTATTTTGCAAATTTGTAGCAACAGTTCTAGGATTATATTCAGGATCATTTGGTCAAATTTCAGTTTCTACATTAACAATCTGTTGACATCTAGCCTCTATCAGTCTCATATCTGAATTTCACTCACGTAGCGATTTTAAATGTTGGTGTTCATGTTAGTTTGGAATTCAGAAATTCTTAGTAAAAAATATATCAAGGTTTTACTCTTTCCTGCACACATACGTATGTATGCTTTTACAGTAGTATTTTAAAATAAATAAATTAAGAGAACTTAAACCCTTGTTTTCAATCCACAGGATAATTTTTTCAGACTATTGTTCGTTTTTATTTTTGAAAACTACTTTAAAATATTTAATATGGTTCAGAAATTTAAAGCAGAGGTGCAAAATTTACTTTGTGTTATTACATTTGAACCATTATATAAGCTTGTAGAGATAAAAAAAAAAAAATACACATTTTAGGTAGTACGGTATATTAAGTATTTTAACAAAAGAAATTCAATAATCTTTTGTACATGTTTGAGTTTTTTATGTGATTTTTTTAACAGGCTTTAAATAGAAATAAAGCTTTTAATTATTTCAATCACGTGGAAAGCGCCGATTGAATTGCGACTGGTGAAATTCATTTCTATTTTCTGATCTATTAAATCCATGAACAAGTCAAAAGTCTTTCTTATAGAAAAAAGGACAAGGAAAATAAATTTAAAGAAAATTTAGTAGTAATTTAGTCCAAAAAATAGCAAAATCTATATTTCATCTATAATAAGAATTCATTGAAAAAACTTCTTCCCTAAAAATAGGTTTCTCCTGCAAAGCTCATATATTGACTTGATCAACCAATCATAGTTTTACTAATTAGGACAGCCTTTGAACAAATTTTGTAGATCAGATTGCTTTTTTTAGAAAAAAATATACTTAGGTGAGATTATTCAGTAGAGTAGATTAATCCACATAAGTAAACCGTTTCAACCAAAAAAAAAAAAAAAAAATCCATATACTAAAAAATGATTTAACAGTTAAAATATACATAACATTAAATTTGTCTTATCTAAGAATATGGATAAAATGTGTATTTCTAACACGTTTTATGGAGGTAATGATTCTTTCAATTCACTCAAGGAGTAACAATATATCTTATTTGCGTCATTGTTCTTATGATAAACTTGAGTTTTAATACTATAGAAAGTTTTATAAATTTTTAATATAAAATTGATTGACAGTGAGTGAATCTATATATATTACTTTATGTTCCATCTCATTTTAGATGTAGAACAACACTAAACATTTGTCAATCCTAACTTATTACATATGCATCTAAGAATGGGAACAAACTTATACGTATAATAATTCCGTACTAGAGGCATCATCAACGCAATTTTTATATAACAAGAACATAAAACAACAACAGTAAAGTTTTTGTTCTTTTCGAATTGTTTGACCCAAAAAAGCAGCAACAACACGTCTGTATTATAAAACACAATGGTTCGATCGAATGATATGTTTGTTATTGATGTAAGTCAATGCTAGATGGTAGACAAATGACGTCGACACTGACGAAAAATGAACCAAACAAATCTCACAAATATCTTTCCACGAGAATCCAAATTAAAACCTGTGTTATTAACTAATAATATAAAAATAAGTAAAACAAATATAGACACGTAACAATATTGTCTTTAAATAATAACATTATTATTATGAAAGAAAGATGTAAATGTTATACTATATATATATTAGTTAGAAAAATTTGACAAAATCTGAGTCCACGTCAATACCCATTTTGTAGCCGAAGCATTTGGTCTCTCTATCCTCGTCTCTAACCACATATACTCAACGAAGTATCTCTTTTTCTCTCTCTCTCTTCTATGATATCTTCTTCTTCTCCTCTCTATTTATGGAGGCTTGGATATGGTACGGAACAATCACACACATACTAAGATCTTTTCTTATCCGGCAAGTTACATATCCTCGTTTCTACTAGGGTTTCGGAATTCAGATAACAAATCAAGCAAGATCATCATCCGTACGTACTGATCATACTATTAGCCAAAAAAGACAAGCAAAGTTGTCTATCAAGAATATATATATATATATAGAGAGAGAGATGTTTCGTTTTCCGGTGAGTCTTGGAGGTCCAGGAGACAATATGAAGCAGACACAACCGTCGGATGAGCAGCATCATCGGGCGGTGATGGACGAGGTTGACTTTTTCAGGTCGGAGAAGAGAGATGATAAGGATATGATCACCGAGGAGACTCACAGGCTTCATGTCAAAAGGGAGAATTCACGTGTTGACGATGATGATGATCGTTCTACGGGTATCAATGTAAGTAGTTAACATACTTTATTAATCTTATTTCTTTTTCTTACCAGCCCTTTTTTTTCTTTTTGCTTCTAGAGTTTAGTAATTAGATTATAAAAAATAATTTCGTTGTAGATGGAAAATTTTGTTCCTTAAAATTTATATATTTATTGTGTATAGACTGGACTTAATCTTCTCACTGCGAATACGGGAAGCGACGAGTCAATGGTGGATGATGGATTATCTGTTGATATGGAAGAGAAACGTACAAAGTGTGAGGTATACTTAATTAAATTAGTAGCTCAATTTCTTAAGTAAAAAATAGAAAATAAGAAAAGTAATTAACTGGTTTTAATTTTTTTATTTATCCTTTAGTTAATTACTACGAAACCAAAATTGTAGATAACTAATCAAATTAATTACGGGAACTTAATTTTGAGCAGTAGAATTTTTTCTGTCTTCCGAACCAATACAAACAAGAAACGAAAATAGATTGTCAAAAATTAATGTTTAAGCTAATTTTTATTTTAACTGGCCATCTTGATTTTTCTAGTATTTAATTTGTAAAATAGACATTATTATATATTAGTTCACTTTCTTTCAAGAAAGATTTACCCTTTTTAATAAAAAATATCTAATTAGTCTAAAATATTATTATGGGTGTGTTTAACAAAATGAAGAATGCACAACTTCGAGAAGAGCTAAAGAAGTCGAATGAAGAGAATCAAAGACTAAAGGGAATGCTAAGTCACACAACCAACAACTTCAACTCCTTGCAGATGCAACTTGTTGCTGTCATGAGGCAACAAGAAGATCATCATCACTTGGTAACTAACACTATCTTAATCTTTGATTTAAATCATCATTTTAAAACAAAGAACAAGCTCCTCCCAATTTTAATTACTTAAGGTTTTAAACTCTTGTTTTCATCAGGCTACGACCGAGAGCAAAGACAAGGCCAATAAACGACATGAAGCGCCTGAAATGGTTCCAAGACAGTTCATCGATTTGGGACTGCCATCTGCTGAAGTATCGTCCGATGAAAGAACAACGGTTCGGTCAGGATCTCCGCCATCGCTTATAGAGAACTCTAGCCCACGTCACCGCGGAAAGAGAATACTTGAGAGAGAAGAAAGCCCAGAGACCGAATCTAACGGCTGGGGAAACCCTAACAAAGTCCCCAAACACAACGCGTCCTCCAGCAATTGCAATACTATCGATCAGTCTGCCGCTGAAGCCACCATGCGTAAAGCCCGTGTCTCGGTCCGTGCTCGGTCCGAAGCTCCCATGGTAACAATATAGCCTTACTCTCTAGTTTTTAATGATTGATCTATCGAAGCTTTTGGATATAAACATATATATTAACCTCAATGATAATGTGTTACAGTTAAACGATGGATGTCATTGGAGAAAATACGGACAGAAAATGGCAAAAGGAAACCCTTGCCCTCGAGCTTATTACCGCTGCACGATGGCCGTTGGTTGCCCCGTTCGCAAGCAAGTACGTTATTTAACCATTGCTTTCTAGCTTAATGCAAGTTCAGTTCGCCATACCTTATAATAGTGTAATTCATAGTAAAACTTTCTAAGAAAAAAGCCATGATGTAACCATTGTAGTATGTTTTAGGGTCCAATCAAATGTACAAATATGTTGATTACTATATTTCTGACCCAACAGGTACAACGTTGCGCAGAAGACAGATCCATTCTCATAACAACCTACGAAGGAAACCATAACCATCCATTACCTCCGGCAGCTATGTACATGGCTTCAACCACAACCGCAGCAGCAAGCATGCTCCTCTCAGGCTCCACAATGTCGAGCCAAGACGGTTTAATGAACCCACCAAACCTCTTCGCTCGAACCATGTTGCCTTGTTCCTCAAGCATGGCCACGATCTCAGCCTCTGCACCATTCCCAACCATTACATTAGACCTCACAGAATCAGCATCCAACGTTAACAGTCCAAGTAACAACAATTCGTTGCTGCAGTTCTCTCAACGGTCAGGTTTTGCGGAGTTGAACCAAACGGGTTTGTATTATAACCAACAACAGTCCAAGTTCTCCGGTTTACAGATACCGTCTCAGTCGCTGAACGCTGGCGAGAGCGTCAGCGCCGCTACTGCCGCTATCGCCGCCAATCCGAATTTTGCAGCGGCTCTTGCCGCAGCCATCACGTCTATTATCAACGGTTCGAATAGTCACCAGAATGGGAACAGTAACAGCAGTAATAATAATGTTACGACGAGCAGCGTTGACAGGCAATAACATTTTTTATCTGTTTTAGGTTTTTTTTTTTTAATCGACCGATTTTTAAATGTTTTGTCTTCTTTTTACATTTTGGACCGTAGTTACGGCTTTTTAGCTTTTTCCTTTTTTCTTACCCGAACAACAAAGTCTTGAGAGCAATTTTTTTCTCGTTGCTTGTGTATGATCGACAATTTTGTTATGGAATATAAACTGCCTTTATAAAAAATAAAATAATTAATTTCTTATAAGTCAAGATATGCGTTTGGCTATCTAATACTTTAAGTAGTAAGAAAATTCACATTTAATTAAAAAAGTAAGATATATAAAGGACCTTTACGTGCTTACACTAGTTTATAACTTTATATTTAAAGAGTGGGAAATACATTGTTCATGGGTCAGAGTGAGACTACTGAAACCTAAAGGGGTTAAATGAATAAATACGAAAAGTTGAAGCTTTAAGGAAACGTTGTTTGCGTTCATAGGTCCCACGCAGTGTCAACAACGTGAAGGCGGTTTGCTTGTGCCACAAATCAAAGCAACCTTATATTTTCCATTTGCAGCAAACACCAATCAAACAACCCATCTATTTATGTATTATTCTTTTTTCTTTTTCAAAGAAAGGAAAAAAAGAAAAAACTCTGTTTAACCTGTTTACATTGTTCTTGTGAAAATAACGTAGCTTAATATACGAAGTATATTTAGATATTTTTTTATTTTATCTTATGATGTATATGGAGTAACTATAAATGGCTAAGAAGTTGATTTATGGACGTTACTGTAAGAGAGTGGTATTAACGTCCCATTAGCTGTACACACACGATGGTTTCATCAACGTGAAGCGTACCTAATACGAGACACAAACCTAAACCAGCGAATATCTTTGCAAAGCATTAATCACCCATTCAAAATTCCAAAAAAAATAAATTAACAAATTAATAAAAACAGCATATATCAGAAATAAATTCGGGTTTCTTTAGTGTTTTAATTAAATAATTTTAAACAAAACAAATATATAAATAATATATATTTTTTTTAATTAAAACGATAATTTACTTGCTGATATCTTTGAAAAATAGAGAAGTAAAATATATTAAATATGTTTATAACTTTGTATTTTGAACTTTTTTTACAGTTTTTTTTTTAATTATTATGATTTTCACTTATTTCTATAATTTGTTTTAAATTAATTATAGCACGCTAGATGTTTTGGAAACTAATGGAAATCAAAAGTGTACTTGAGTAAAAGATAGATTAAGGCATACAATAAAGTTCTTCCTTGCACACTTAAAACACAATGACCTGGAAAACAGACTTAACAAACATAATACAGTAGAAGATGACAAACAACTTTTGAATAGTCCCATAGTTCATGCAAAGTTCCTCTTCAAAAAACGTTATGCAAAATGTTATAAAACTTTTTACATTATTTTAAGAAGACATTTGGGGCCAAAATGAAATTAAGATATAAGTGAAAATGCACTTTTTCCTTGAGAAAAAAAGAAAAAAAAGAAACAGATATCGCTGATCTGTCAGGGCCCACGCAACTCAAACAAGGTTTGATAAACGTGACGATTACGTATGAATGTAATACACAATTAATTTCAATTTTTAATTAATTCCGTCCTATCCTTCCATTTGGAAGCAACAAGTAGATTTGTTACCAATTAATTGCACTCATGTTTCTCTAGTTTTCTTCAAAGTTTCTCTTTTAAGTCATTTATTACGTATAAATATAAATCCCTGCACCATTCTTCTTGTCACTAGAGTTTTTTCTTCTTTCTCCTCTTAAGGTTTCAGAATCTGTACTGTCATTTTCTCGGTGAGTGGTTTTTTTTTTCACTTCTTCTCTGTTTTTTCTTTACAGCTTTTAAGGTTTTCTGTTTTTTTTTTCTATATCTAATATGTGCAGTCCAAGGATCTGTGTTCTGGTCTTGTAATCTTGGATCATTAGTTGAGAAAATCGGATTAATAAATGGTTTTAAGGTCTACAAGGTCGTCTGAAAAAGACTCATAATGGTTTTAATGTTGCATATGTGTTCTCTTTCATCTTTAGAAGAGTAACAACCCAAGCTTTATGTAGCTGTTCTGTAACCTTGACGTGAGATTGTTATTTGATGACAGGTCACAATGGGAACTCGGTTCCAATCCTTCTTGCTCGTGTTCTTGCTTTCATGTACAATCCTAATATCCACGGTCTCATCTGAGAAACAAGGTGATGGAACAGTTAGAATTGGTTTGAAGAAGAGGAAACTAGACCGGGCCAACAGGCTAGCTTCTCAGCTTTACTTGAAAAACCGAGGGTCGTCTTCGTCTTCCAAAGATTACTTTCGCCTGGACGATGCGAACTCAGATATTGTTCCACTGAAAAACTATTTGGACGCTCAATACTATGGTGACATTACCATTGGTACACCACCTCAGAAGTTTACTGCAATCTTTGATACAGGAAGCTCCAATCTCTGGATACCATCTAGTAAATGTTACTTATCGGTACGCATTAGCGGTTAACGAATGCATACTATATGTTATATCCTATTGTCATCTTTATCTCACAGTTAATTTGTTTTTTTTTTCTTTTCAGGTTGCTTGTTACTTTCACTCTAAGTACAAGGCAAGCGAGTCATCAACATACAAGAAGAACGGTTTGTTACTTGATTCTTGAGCTTTTGTACTATGATAACATTTAGCGTCACTGGTCTTCTGATATGTTTTCAACACTAAACATCATTTGAGATTTACAGGAAAGCCTGCGTCAATCCGCTATGGGACAGGTGCTATTTCTGGTTACTTTAGTAATGATGATGTTAAAGTTGGTGATCTTGTTATCAAGGATCAGGTAAACATGATTCATCATCCACTTTCATATTTCAATTTCTTGAGAGTTCTACTTTATGCAATATATCTTACTACTAAGTCTATATAACCACAGGAGTTCATAGAGGCTACTAGTGAGCCTGGTATTACATTCTTGGTGGCCAAGTTTGATGGTATCCTCGGTTTGGGATTCAAAGAGATTTCTGTAGGAAACTCAACTCCGGTTTGGTATGAGAACACTTTCTTTACTTTTTGTTGTACCATCTGATTTCTGAATGATAAAAATTTATATGATGTGATATATTATATAGGTATAACATGTTAGACAAAGGTCTGGTGAAGGACCCGATCTTTTCGTTCTGGCTTAACCGTAACTCGAAAGATCAAGAAGGTGGTGAGATTGTTTTTGGTGGAGTAGACCCTAAGCACTTCAAAGGAGAGCATACTTATGTTCCGGTGACACATAAAGGTTACTGGCAATTCGACATGGGTGATCTCAACATTGCTGGCAAACCAACCGGTAAGTAAGCTTTTGAGAATGTTTCAAGTCTCAGAAATGGATTGAGTCTTTAGATATAGTTTGACATATCTGCATATATGTATCATTCAGGATATTGTGCTAAAGGTTGTTCTGCCATTGCTGATTCTGGAACTTCTCTGCTCACCGGTCCATCTACTGTCATCACAATGATCAATCATGCGATTGGAGCAGTAGGAGTCGCAAGCCAAGAGTGCAAAACCGTCGTAGGTCAATACGGAAAAACCATGTTGGACTCCCTTTTATCTCAGGTTGAAGTTACTTCTCATACCAAAACGTTCCACACTTATTTATACACAATACAAATCTTGATATCAGTACTCTGCATCTTTTGAGTTACAGGCGGATCCGAGGAAGGTATGCTCACAGATAGGACTCTGCGGTTTTGATGGTACACAGAGTGTGAGGTCAGTGCATTACATAGTCCAGGACAAAAGGATATCTCTGGTTCATTAGTTTGCAAACTTAAACTGATTCATGTTTTGCCTGCAGTATGGGGATTAAGTCAGTTGTAGAAGATGGAACATCGGATCTTATAAACCAAGCGATGTGCAGTGCCTGTGAAATGGCAGCCGTGTGGATGCAGAGTGAATTGACTCAGAATCAAACACAAGAACGCATACTCACTTATGCTGCTGAGGTGAGTTTTGAGAGTCTTGAAGCTCTGTTTTGGACATAAAACATGTTAAAAACTCTTATCTCTGTGGAATTTTCTTTTTAGCTTTGTGACCATATACCAAACCCGAACCAACAATCAGCAGTGAACTGTGAGAAGGTTTCGTCGATGCCTATAGTCACATTCACAATTGGTGGCAAACCTTTTGATCTCTCACCTCAAGATGTAAGCACTCTCATCAGTTTCTCCTTAAAGTTTCAGCTTACCAATATCATCACAAGAGTTTAAACTAAAGTCATTTCCATTATTTTCGTGGATCAGTATATATTCAAGATTGGGGATGGAGTTCAAGCTCAGTGCACCAGCGGTTTCACCGCCATGGATATTCCTCCACCTCGTGGACCTCTCTGGTAACTCTCATCTGCAAAATCTAATCTACTTTAACCAAAAAACTCAAATGTGTTTACTCTAAAACTTTGTAATCCTGCAAAAATGCAGGATCTTGGGTGATATCTTCATGGGACCATACCACACTGTGTTTGATTACGGGAAAGCAAGAGTTGGATTCGCCAAAGCTGCTTAAGAAAGATCCCTTCTTTAATACCTTTTTTATAAGATGTTTGTGAATGTGTTTTAGACAAAATCTGAAATGGTTGTAATAACATAAAAACATTGCTATATCATCTTAATACAGATTCTTATTCGGTTTCACCTTCTTTTATTTACTGTCTGGACTTGCTTCAACATACAGAAAAACAAAGAATACAGCTTGTCCGAGGAGTGAGTTCTCGCTCCATGTGTTTCCCTAATCACTTAGCCTTTGCCAAAGCCAGTGTCGTTGACCTTGCTCGCAGGGTCAAGAAAATTCCCCTGAAAAAAACAAAAGAAGAAGAGTGTTAAGGTTAAAGTTTTGCTTAATGTCTGGTTTGTGGAAGCTGCAGCAACTATGAATCATTGTCTTACCAAAAGAATGCGACGAGGCTGTGCAAGATGACCCGGAAGTGCAGTGGCACATACTTGTAGTTTACCCATCCAACGATGGGGAAAAACTGTGATTATAGTTCACAACACACATAATCAAATCAGAAGACATAGAAAAAAAATGTAACACTTACCAACATATTGATAATACTAGTCACCATAAACATCATTCGGCACTACACATTCTATAACTCACCGTCCATGCTGTAAGCTGGACTGTCGGGTAAGTCTTCTTGATCCTGTCTCTAACAAGATTCCATGGAGTTCCTGTTTCACTCGACATTGCAGAACTGTTTATATCACAGCTCTTAACACCATCCACGACATTTTCGGGTTTTAGAAATGTGAGTGATAAGAAAAAAGGAACTTACTTTCTATGACTACTCCATAATAGATCATGAAAAGCAAATGGTTCAATGGTGACAATGTCAGTTGTTCCACGACAACCTACCAAACGTTTTACATTTAGCATAAACCTCGACGAATCTTTAACATACAAATCACTGAAAGATTATTAGACATTTACCTTCTTTGCAACAGTCTTTGTGTCTTTCTTCCCTTGAAAAAACTTATCTAGAGTTGTATGAAAGAAATGCCCTGCTGGTCCGAGAATACCACCTGCAAATATCTGTTGGAGAAGGCGATACAACTCAATGGTAAAACAGCATCAAATGAAGCTAGGATTGGATTGAAAATAGGGTTCTTGATGAAGAAAGATTCAAGCTTTACCATTTTGAGAAGAACCCTTCTCAGCTGAATCTTCTGTATCCCAGAGAGTTTCTGCGAAACAACATCACTAACACCGGACAAAACTCCGGCTGTAATGGCCTGCAAATCACAAACATATTGACACCAAACTTATAGCAAAATATATTACTACATAGTTCACTTCAAGGAGAGACAAGAACCCAACAAAAAGCTAAATTCATTTAGGAAAAAAAAAAGTCAACGAGCTATTGAAAATCACATGGACTCTCTCAGATAATCAAATTATTAAACTGGGTTTGGTTGAAAAATACAAACTTTCAACAGAAAACAATATTATCGTATCTCAATCGATGAACCAAACCTAAATTAAAAGAGATGGAAACTACTCCCCAAGCTACATCTCAACCATCATTCACTTCCACAGTGAAAAATTAATCATCTTTAAATCAAAAAGAAGAAGGAAGTATAAGAGAAAACAAAGATCAAACCTTTGTTCTTAGAGGATGTTGCTGAAGTTGTGACAAGTATCGTTGCAGAGTCGTCTTCTTCTCTGGAGATCCCATTTCTTGGATTCTTCTCTTTTGATACTCGGACTACAGTCTCGGTGTCTAATCAATTTTGTACCATATTTCAATAAAAAAAAACCGAACCGGTTCAATTCCGACAAACGACAACCAAACAAACCGACCCGGTAAGTTCGGTTTAAGTGTATTAAAGACTCGTTCTACGAGGATGGCGGGCAAAATTGGGAGGCTTTCGGTTTAGACCAAAACCGCCACAGGAGAATCTATCAGCGCCTGAGAATACTTGGTCTTTGGTCAAAATTCAATTTTCATTCTCTCTTTGGTCAATTCAATTCCTTTAATTGTATTTTTAATCCTATTTCAGCCTATCAACTGAAAACCTATATATTACAGCTAGCATCATATCTCAACATTCATCATCTTCTTAATCAAACACAATTACAAAACTTCAGAGAGAAATTAAGAAACCAAACCAATCAAGAAACGAGTTAAATCGAGTGAAAGAAGAAATCAAATTACTATTTCTTTCTTGTATACATCAATGGCTTCATTGCAGGTTTCAAGATTTGTTCTTTCAGCTTCTTCCTCCTGCACGAGACCTAAAGCAGCAGTCTCCATCCCGAAATTGCCGAAATTTAACGTCTCGGTTCCGAAGATAACCATAAAGAAGCAGACTTTATCGGTTAAAGAACCGAGCTTCGAGTTAGATGGCTTCACAGAAAAGTTTCCTCTTCCGTTGAAACAGAAGAGATACTCTGATCCTGTCCAAAGGGCACGCCTCAATGCGGTTCTTGAAGAAGTTATGGATAGGATTGAGATGCACAAGAACATCGGAGATCAGCGCAACAACTGGAACTCTCTCTTGCTCAATTCCGTCAACATGATCACTCTCACCGCCGCTTTGATGGCCGGAATAGCTTCCGTTAACGCTCACGGAGGAGATTCTATAACAGCCGTGAAGATAGCGTCGACGGTGTTGTTAACCTCTGCCACAGGCATCGGTACCTTGATGAGCAAGATTCAACCATCACAGCTCGCCGAAGAACAGAGGAACGCGACGAGGCTGTTCAAAAAGTTGAGAACCGAAATCGAAAGGTTTCTGAGAGAAAACGAGGAAATATACGAAGAAGATGTGAAAGAAGCGATACAGAGAGTGTTGTCTCTAGACAAAGCTTACCCTCTTCCTTTAATCGGAACAATGCTCGAGAAGTTTCCGGAAGAGTTTAAACCGGCGACTTGGTGGCCTGAAAACAAGCAAAAAAAGTCTACAACCGGTCTTGCGAATGGGTGGAGTCAAGAGCTGGAGATGGAGATGAGAGAAGTGGCTCATGTGGTTAAGAGTCGAGACGCAGAAGAGTATGAGAAATTAGGTAACGTGGCGTTGAAGTTAAACCGGTTCTTGGCTATCTCTGGACCAGTTTTAACTGGAGTTTCTGCAGTGAGCTCTGTTTTTATCGGTCAAGATTCCGGTTTAGCTGGAATTGTGGCGATGACTTGTGCTTCTTTGGCGGCGATTGTCAACACTTTGGAGCATGGTGGTCAAGTGGGAATGGTGTTTGAGATGTATAGAAACTCCGCAGGATTCTTCTCTCTGTTAGAAGAAACGATGAATTCGACAGAGAAGAGAGAGAATGGAGAAGTGTTTGAGACAAAAGTTGCGTTGAAGCTAGGAAGAAGCTTGTCAGAACTGAGAGATCTCGCCAAGAAATCGAATCTCTCTCAGCTTAAGGCCAAAGAATTCGCAAGCAAACTTTTCTAGGTTGTATAGAGATAACTTCCATTGATTTGTATAGATGATTCATTCATTCTTTGATTTATTTGTATCAACAAAATTTATTTACTTTTACAAAGAGATATACAAATATTGTGATTGAAACTTAACGAGGAGGCGGGGCATTTTAACAATCTGAACCGAATTCTCTGATATCCATACACTTCAAACAAGTTCATAAGAACTTTCCTGTATCTTAAGCTATCCAATACCGTAGTTTCCGCCTTGCATGCTGATGAGTTTAACTTGTGTCCTAAGAAACTTCTATAACATGAAACTAACAAGGGATAGATAAAGTGGAAGATTCACCGAGGATACAACACAGTAATCGAAACCTCGTCCACTGAAAACGCAGAGCCTTTGTGTGTAGACTTATTCATGGATTCATTTGCAGGTTTCACCGAGAGAGGGAGAGTGACGAAAGCAGCTTCTGTAGGTTTAGGAATTGTCATAGTATTGTCTCTTGCAAGCCAAACTATTACAGAGTTCATGGTCGGTCTCTTTGCTGCATTCTCTTGAACACACAACAAACCAATGTGAATCAACTTTAGTATCTCGTTTGTCGGATGTTCGCTTAGGTAGGGATCGATTATACTCTCAGCCTCTCCTTCGACCCATCTCTTCCAAGCCTGAATCAAAAGAAAAAAAGAATCTATTACTACACGTTTCTTTACAGAAGTTGAGAAGATAAACAAGAAAAGAAAAAATGTGATCAAGAAGCTTACAAAAGCTGGAAGTCCTTCTGCTTCGAAGTTCTTGTTTCTTTCACCACTTATAATCTCCAAAAGCATAACACCGAAGCTGTAAACATCAGATTTAGCTGAGAATTGTCCGTGTCTCACGTACTCTGGAGCCATATATCCACTGCAAGAAACAAAATCACATTAATGGTGATACCAATTTCAAGAATTTGTAAAATTTATGTAAAGCAAAAACAGAGGATCTATGTCTTGTCTAAAATAATACTGTAATAAAGTAGAGCATCCCTGTCAATTACGAAACATCTAGGTCTGAAACAGAGCATCCATTTCTAAAACATAGCATCAGTGTCTGAGACAGACCGCATCCCAAGTCTAATACAAAGTATCAATTTCAAATGCAGAGCATCTATGTGTAAAGCAGAGCATACTCACTAGGTTCCAACTACTCTGCTCGTCTCTCCTCGAGTTTCATCCATGTTAAACAGCCTCGCCATCCCAAAGTCTGCAACTTTAGGGTTCATCTCAGCGTCTAAGAGAATGTTACTCGCCTTTAAGTCTCGATGAATAATCCTCAGTTGAGAATCTTCATGCAGATAAAGAAGCCCTCTTGCAACTCCTTCTATGATTCTGCACCTTACATCCCATGTAAGAAGCCAACGTTTGTCTTCATCTATAGATTTTCAAAGCAGAAGTTTTTTCGTTAGGCTGAATCTGATAAAGATGTTGTAACGAGAAATACATAAACTAATAATGTCTTGTGAAGGCTTACCGAAGATAAAGTGATCAAGACTTGAATTAGGAACATGCTCGTAGACAAGAATCTCTTCATGTCCTTCATTACAAAACCCAAGAAGCTTAACTAGATTCCTATGTTGGAGTCTTGTCAAGAGTAAGACCTCATTCTTAAACTCTAAATCTCCTTGTCCTGAACCTCCAGCTAATCTCTTTACAGCTATCTCTTGTCCGCTCGGTAAAATCCCCTGAAACCGGTATGAGATCATCGATCCATAGAAAGGTTTTGACAACATATTTACCAGTTTCTATGAAAGTTCTTACCTTGTATACAGATCCAAATCCACCTTGTCCAAGTTTATTTTCCGCTGAGAACTCATCGGTTGCGACTAAGATCATGCCGAGATCATATCTTAACATAGACTGACCATCCGTATCAGAGTTTTCTGCACATATATAAAATATTTTTACTTACAAAACAGAACTCCAAAACTTTTAAACATTTACTCAAAAGCCATGAAAGTACACTCACTGTTGATTCCAGCATAAATCCTCCTCCGCATCTGGCGATAAGCAATCACGAAAGCAACAAACACGAAAACATTAATGACTGTAGGAACGACGACAACCACAACGCTCCACGGTTGAAAAAGTCTTCCTGGAGAGTCCCCAAAGAGTTACGTTTTACGCAAGTAAAGTCAATTCAACATTTCTCAGCAAAAAAGATTTATCTATTTTAGTACCTTTCTTGATCTGAGCATCTTCTTGAGGAGGTTGAGGAGGCGCTGAGACTCTCTTTAGGTTATCGAATGCTCCTACGAAAGAGTATAGATCCCACCGGAAATAACAACTAGGTCTCGCAATCGTGCTCCCGACTCTTCCCCAGTATTGTTCTAGATTATACCTAACATTCTCTCGCAAACAATGTTTACAGTCACCGGAAGATAAATCAGGTGTGCATTGCATCAACATATAAACCTCAGGAAAGTCAGTAAACTCTGCACTCGAGGCTTCATAGTACTTCAGTGCTGAAGACTCATCAGCCGTGGATGCAACCTCGATGGTTCGATTAGCCATGGCACTAAACTCTTCTGTGAAACGGGTCAGGTTTGTAGAGGGAAGACTCGAGTGAGGAATGTTCTCGAGTGGCGTAAGCTTTAGTTGTCCAAATGTAGGGAGATTTGAGTAACGTACTAGACAAGACACGTTTGCATCGTTTTCAGCTTCCCAATGATATGCTTCAGTTTTGCCCTGGCATTGTGTTAACAGATTCCTACTTACTCTATCGACGCAGCGACGACAAAACTGGTCCTCGTAGTGCCTTCGACAGAGAGCAAGAGCGTAAACTCCTCCTCGCGAAGCGTTGTAGAAACCGCCTTGTGCAATAACGTTTAAGGCAAGAGAAGGCAAGAGGGTCTCGAGGTTGTCGCCATAGGTTGTATATGGAGAGAAGGTTTCATCGCCGCAGAGGAAGTTAGTGTGAACGCCATTGAGGGTCAAGAGAAAGACGAGAAGAAAGTTAGGGAGTTGAAAGAGAACGGACTTTTCCATCTATATACACAATTCACGTCTAATTATTAAAACCCTTAGTTTGGCTGTATATAAAGAGATCTTGATTTTTATAAGTTCTTTGAAAATAAAAAAAGAGTAGAGAAAGGAATTAGACTTTTCTACTGCCATATCGTTTTCATCAGTGAAAAAACCTTTTTAGAAACTCTGACTTTTGTGTAGTGACGTAAGGAGAAAGTAAGAGACTTTTCTCTATTGTTACGTAAATGACACGTCGAAACACTTCATTGCTAAAATTCCAAAAAAAAAATAAATAATAATAATAATTCATTGCTATTAAGTGTTCGAGACCTCAGGTCCTCAACGTTGGAAATAGGACTTGCTTCTGATTCCAAACACAATGAAAACGACAAATAGATATGAACAGAGTCAAAGCCTACGTGATTCAATGATACTGTTGAGACCAAAATAATATAGATCAACATGTGACGAGTGGTTTACGAGTATATATCAATTCGATATAAATAATTAAACTATTATTTTTGTCGAAAGTCTAGATGATGTTACGACGAAGATTTTATAATTTGTTCGGAGTACTGTCTTTTAAAATTTGGGATGAATATAAATTGATGTAACATAAAAGTTTTTCAAGTTGCTCCCTCACATATATAAAAAAGAAAAGGCATTTTAGAATTTTCTAAAGAAGAGAGAGAGACACTTTTGGACGTAAAACAAAAAGTGAGGTAACTCAACACTCCTACGTAAAATGAATGGAGAAATAGAAAAAAAAAAAACAAATTTCACCTTTCTCCTGTTATATTTCCAACGTAATTAAATATACATTAGTAGAAAGATAATTTTTTTTTTTGCTACCAGTAGAAAGATATTTCATCGAGTGACTGATGTAGAGATCGTACATCCAACACGACCTGATAAAACTATTCCGAACAATTGGCACTAAAAATGTTCTGTCAGCTAATCACATTGCAACGTACTTTTAGGTCTTCTGAGGCAATCAAACTCTCATCGAAAAATAGATCAAAGATCACATATATATTAAGCTACTGCAGAACTCGCATGGCCACTTCGTCCAAAATGATGCAATTCTAGCATGAATTAGCAAATATCAACTTTTGACCTCCATGCAACTTTCTAGTTAGACTTCACCTAAAAAGACTTACAAGGGCTTATTTTAGAAGGTTCAAATTAAGATTTAGAATTATAAGATTTTATTAATGCTGGGGATTGTACCGGGGCAAACCCAAAATGAAACTAGCCATAAGGCTTGTATATATATATATATATATATATATATATACTTTTAATGTAATATTAAATATGAAATCTTTCTTCAAAAGAATAATATATATATTATTTATAAAAAATAATCAATTTATATAATGCATTGTTTTAGAACATATAATTAAGATTAATTTAAAGTTTGGAATGTAAGGTTTAGAAATTTATTAGTGTTAGTCTGATTTTCACAAAATGTGAGATGTTTTATTCCATGCACGCTACTGTTTGTAAATATAGCTAGTCATTTTTTTTTTTTAATTCTGATATCCGGGCAGCCACGTTCTCGATTATCCACACGTGTGGGGTCCAGTGCCCCAACGGAAGGGATGTTAAATTCGTTGTGGCCGGGACTCGAATCCCCGAGGCGGAATTGACAGCTACCAGCCCTTTATCCCTGGACCACGAGGCCTCGGTTGGTCATGAATGCCGTTCTATAAAGTATCTTGTACACCATATATATTCCTTGAAAAAATATTCAAGTTCAACTAAGAAAATAAAATCTTCTCCCGAGAACCGTATCTAACGCTAAACAAGGCTACTACAGTAATTACAACGTGATCAGATATAGTCGCTTTCATAATTATGCCTCACATAAACGTTATACATAAAACACCTAACTGAACATCCAAATTCATTTCTACCACATGAACGTTTTCTTTACGTTGGATCAAAACAAAAATTGGGGAAGACTATATACCAAACAAATTCCAGCAGTTCCACACAAAAAGAATTGACCAAAACAAGTGTGTTATATAGTCAACATATCATAACCATACGCATTAACTTTAATAAAAAACGTTAAAATAACATATAAATACGGAGTTCAATTGCTTTGATATTTAATTAAACCACTGCGTCGTGCACCTAGCTAGGATCTTCAAGTTTTGAATATTGCGTTTATTGATACTTAGCTAATATGGAACAGATCATCCATATATAGATAATGGTCGCCCTTTCATTAACGGAAGGACTCGTTGTCCGACATTCTAAACTCAAATCGATTTAATCAACCACAACTCGGTAGAATAATTGTTTTGACATGATGGAATTGGTAACTTGTGTTTTGTAATGTTTTATTGATTTTTGAAATACATTTGCATTACTAAACTAATTTGTATAGTTTGCACCCGAAAAATATACTAAATTGTAGTTAACATTTTAAACTAGGCCCATTTTTGTTGTTTTTTCTTCTTAAAATGGGAAGCTGCTAGGAATTAGATTTCGTTTTGCAATTTTCTAGAATACTTGGGTGGTCCTTTATTCCATCTTTGAACATCAACCAATACACAGTTTCTCAGTCTTTTGAAAGCAACATGCCCTAGTCCTACCATAGAATAAAGAAGGAGCCGTATAACTAGGTCTTTAGCAAATCTAGAATCAAACCCGTTGTCTCATCTCAACTCTATATAACAAAGCTTTTGAATCGATTATTATATTCTTCATAACAATAACAAAGAAGTATAAGAAGAGGAAAAAAAAAAAGTTGGCATCCTACATAAATAAATGGGGAAATGCCCTGCTATGATGATCTTCCTGCCTTCTTCTCTTCTTCTTGTCCTTCAAGCTCTCGAAGGTGTTAACGCCGCCACGTGTTTCGGAAGCTCCATCAACAGCAGCAGCAGCTACGATCAGAATCGCGACAAGCTATTCATTACGCTTGCTGATCAAATAGTCACTCACGGCGGATTCTACAACGCTTCACTCGGCCAACATTCCAACAGAGTTCACGCTCTTGTCCTCTGCGCAAGAGGCTACGAGCCAAAAGCTTGTTCCAGTTGTGTCGAAAAACTGACTCAGGAAACACAAACGAATTGTCCAACCTATAAGGATTCGTTCGTTTGGGGCAGTGACGCTGGAGACCGTGTTTCTTGTCTTGTACGTTCCTCAAACCACTCTTTTGGGAACCTCCAGACTGAACCTCCTGTTACATATCCAAGTGAAAAACGTATCGAGGCATCTAAAGACATGACCCTTTTCACGCAACAGTGGGAAGCAACGGTTAATCTGACCTTCGAGGCTGCCACACAAGCTAACTCTACCTCCGTACAAAAGTACTATAGTGCGGTAGAAGCCGAGTTCACGGAGTTTCCAAATGTTTACATGCTGATGCAGTGCACACCCGACATAACTTCCCAAGACTGCAAGAGATGTTTGGGAATTTGTGTGACGTATTTTAGAGAACAGTTTCGGGAAAGACAAGGAGGTGTGGCTACTTTTCCGAGCTGTTTTTTCAGGTGGGATCTATTTCCTTTCCATCATGGTTCTTTTGATAATGTAACAAGGATTCCTGCAAGTTCTCTTCCTCAGACTCATAAAAAGGGGAACTCTACAACAGACAAGAAAGGTAAAACAAATGAGTTAAAGCATTGCCACTATTTTGTATGTATAGTAAAGAGGTTCTATGACTAATAAGGGTTAATAATTTTCAGGAAGAAGCATCTATAGGAATATTATCGTGATAATTGTGGTCCTTACTTTCATTAATCTTTTGGTATGTATTGGTTTCTTCAAAGTCAAGGGTCGGAAGAAAAAAACAAACAACGGAACTAATGGTAAGTGTACCTTGTTTCTTGCTTCAGTCAACCTTATGAACTAGAGAATAAGACATATTTCTTTTCGTTTTAGTTGGTGGTGCAGAGTTCTCTGATTCGGATTGTCAATATCTGTTACGATTTGATCTTGATATGATCTTAATGGCAACCAATGACTTTTCAACTGAAAATAAGCTTGGACAAGGTGGATTTGGTGCGGTCTATAAGGTAATAAAAACATTTTTCCTAACAATGAATGATTAAGACCTTGGTCTTTGGATGAGTGACAAATCTTGATAACTGGTTTCAGGGGATATTACTAAACGGGAGAGAGATAGCGGTGAAGAGATTAACCAGAGGTTCAGAAGGAGGCATGGAGTTTAAGAATGAGGTTTCACTCTTGACAAGACTCCAACATAAGAATCTGGTTAAGCTTCTTGGTTTCTGTAATGAAGGAGATGAAGAGATTCTTGTCTACGAGTTTGTCCCCAACGCAAGTCTTGACCACTTTATCTTTGGTGAGACTTTGAATGACAGCAGCACTTTCGATAGGTTTTAGAAACGTTTAGCAATAAAAATGTTTGTATTAAATCTGCAGATGAAGAGAAGCGTTCGCTTCTTACGTGGGAGGTGAGGTTCAAAATAATAGAAGGTGTTGCTCGAGGTCTTGTTTATCTTCATGAAGATTCTCAGCTGAAGATTATTCACCGAGACTTGAAGGCAAGCAACATCCTTTTAGATGCAGAGATGAACCCTAAAGTTGCAGACTTTGGGACAGCGAGGTTGTTCGAAACTGATGAGACCCGAGCTGAAACAAAACGAATAGCTGGAACTCGGTAAAAAACATATATATCAATTTTGGAGATACGTAAATATGTTAACCATCCCTTAAAGTTATTAGTTGCATAAATGCAGTGGATATATGGCTCCCGAATACCTGAATCGCGGGCAAATCTCAGTTAAGTCTGATGTATATAGCTTCGGTGTTGTGCTTCTTGAGATGATAAGTGGTGAAAGAAACAATAGCTTTCAAGGAGAAGGAATCGCAGCTTTTGTAAGTTTCTTCACATATCATTCTTCTTTTGGTATCTTCAAACCTATCTAGAAAGTAAGAGTATATGTATATTATTTTGGTTCAGGCATGGAAGAGATGGGCTGAAGGACGGCCGGAGGTTATAATTGATCCACTCTTGGTAAAGAATCCAAGTGATGAGATCATAAAGTTGATCCAGATTGGTTTGTTGTGTGTTCAAGAAAATGCAACAAAGAGACCAACCATGAGCTCTGTAATAGTTTGGCTTGGCAGTGAGACTATCACCATTGCTTTACCTAAGGCTCCTGCTTTCACAATAAATCAATACGAATCTGAAGATGGTACGATGTCAATGAGCAATGTCTTCACGGAGTTGAGTTGTCGTTGAGTTATAAATTGTTAATGAAGGGTAGGTTCGGATCCGCCCGACCACACACATACACTTATCTTTTCTAAAGTAATTTATGATAATTAAATTTTAACATAAGAATTGTTGTAAATGTTAAATGATATAAGTTTAAATAGTTTTGCATGTCTAAAATATTATGTATTTTGTTTTTATAAAACATCATAAGTTAAATAATAAGTATTCTATGTTTATTTTCATAATCGAATTATTATTTTTATATATAAATGTAATTACATATTAATGATAGTCAAAATGGAATAATCAGATTATTTGACCTATTTCACATTACTTTAAATTTGATTTTAATGTTTTTATATTTAAAATTGGGCAATTCACTTTTAAACCATTTTCAATAATCAATTTATTTTCGATGTTTTCACAATCGAAATTGGCCAATCCGTCATTTTTACCGGTCTCGCAGTAATTTCACAATGTTTTGACGAAACAACCTGTGAAAAACTGTGAAGTATTAATCCTAACATGTCATATGATCAAAGAATATATATATTGACTAATTTCTAATATCTTAAATTTTTATCTAACTAAATTATTAATATAATATTATATCAGTTAATTATGATATTTCGATAAAGAACTTTAGTAAATTAATAAACACTGTAAAATTTAATTGTTAGTCCATACATTTTAATCTTATGATTTCTCATCATTTATAATAGTTTTTAAACATTTGAATTATTACAAAAAATAAATTTAGATTTTTGTTGTTGTAAAGATGATGTTATTATTTTTTAAAATAAAAATAAGATGAGAAAATAGATATAATAATAATTACTATGATATAAGAATATTTTTGGTAACGAATATCTAAATCATCATATTAATCAAGTGTATGATACTTATTATAGTCTACAATTTTTTTAATTATATGTTTAGGCTATATTACATTTAATGAGATTTCAATATTTTTTTATTAAATTTCAATAAAATGTTTAGTAATATTATAGACTAAAAGTTAGTTTCGTATAATCATTCTAGTAGAATAAATGTTGTAATTAAGGTGATACCAAGTATTCTAATTGTATTGAACTAAGGAAAAAGTAAATTAGGTTTGAACCAACGCCAAGTGTAGAATTATGACTTTTAAAATAAATTTATAATATTATATATTAAGAAAATAGTCATTGTAAAAGTTATGTTATGTATATCCTATATATTAGTGTAAAATATTTTGTATTTTTTAGTCGAAAAAGATAAGTTAATATATTAAGTAATCTATGTTTGTTTTCAATGTTTTCACAATTAAATTTATAATTATTTTATACAAATGTAACTACAAATTCATGAGAGTCAAAAATGAATAATACATCCATTACTTTTTTTTGGCTTGCATTGGTCTTAGTTTGTTTTAAAACATTTAAATAATAAAAATAAACTAATCTGGTCTTTTTTTAACTCTAATAGCAGCTGGTTGAAGTTTTTTTTAAAAAAAGTCATAATAAAAATGGATTAATCCAATATTTTATCGTATTTTGCAATTGTCTCAAATATTTGCATATTTTGATAAAATAACCTTTAACAAATATCATAAATCATAAAACATCAATTTTAGTCCCTTCCATCATATGATCAAATAATATTTACTAATTTCTAAATCATAATTTTTATCAAACGAAAAAAATTTATATCAATATAATTATCAGATTTAACAAAAAAAACATAAGTAAACTAGTAAAAACTTTAAAATTTCTGTGAAATACACCGCCTAAAACCACAAATGAATATGATGGGACAGTCACTTTTATATATCAGTTCACCTACAAAAGGCTAGGGAGATCACATCACTTTTATAACAATTATTTTGTTAATAATAAATTATCATTAAAATTATGGAGGAATTGCTGATTTTATTTCATTATTTGGTTTTAAATGCAAATCTAGATTTTTTCTTGGAAATTCGACAAAAATAACCCATAAGGATAGTGAAAATATATGTTTCTCCTTAACAACCAAACAAAAAAGTGAAAGAAAAAATAACCTTCCGGTAACGATGATCAAATATAGTCGTTTTCATAATTATGCCTCACATAAATGTTATACATAAAACACCTAACTGAACATCCAAATTCATTTCTACCGCATGAACGTTTTCTTTACGTTGGATAAAAATAAAAATTGGGGAAGACTGTACCCAAAAAATTCCAGCAGTTCCACACAAAAAGACTTGACCAAAACTAGTGTCTTATATAGTCAACATATCATAACGATACGCATTAGCTTTGATATTATAAATAACGTTAGAATAGTATATAAAATACGGAGCTCAATTGCTTTGATATTTAATTAAACCACTGCGTCTTGCACCTAGCTAATTTTCAAAGGAACAGATCATCCATATATAGATAATGGTCGCCCTTTCATTAACGGAAGGATTTGTTGTCCGAAATTCCAAACTCAAATCGATTTAAATTAACCACAACTCGGTAGAAGAATTTGTTTTGACAGGATGGAATTGTTAATTTTGTGTGTTTGTAGCGTTTTATTGATTTTTGAAATATATTTGCGTTACTAAACTAGTTTGTATAGTTTGCACCCGAATAATATACTAAATTGTAGTTAACACTTTAAACTAGACCCATTTTTGTTGTTTTTTCTTCTTAAAATGGGAAGCTGCTAGGAATTAGATTTCGTTTTGAAAATTTCTAGAATTTTTGGGTGGTCCTTTTTTTCCATCTTTGAAAATCAACCAATACACAGTTTCTCAGTCTTTGGAAAGCAACAACCCTACGTCTTACCATGGAATAAAGAAAGAGCCGTATAACTAGGTCTTTAGCAGATCTAGAATCAAACCCGTTGTCTCATCTCAACTCTATATAAGAAAGCTTTAGAATCGATTATTATTGACTTCATAACAATAACGAAGAAGTATAAGAAGAGAGAAAAAAAAAAGTTGCCATAAATAAATGGGGAAATTCCCTGCTTTGATGATCTTCCTCGCTTCTTCTCTTCTTCTTGTCCTTCAAACCCTCGAAGTTGTTAATGCCATAGAGTGTTTTGGAATCTCCATCAACGGCAGCAGCAGCTACGGTCAGAATCGCCGCAAGCTCTTCTCTACGCTTCCTGATCAAATCGTCACTCACGGTGGATTCTACAACGCTTCACTCGGCCAAAATCCTAACAGAGTTCACGCTCTTGTCCTCTGTGCAAGAGGTTACGAGCCAGAAGCTTGTTCCAGTTGTGTCGAAAACCTGATTAAGTACACACAAACGAGTTGTCCAAATAGTACGGATTTGTTCTTTTGGGGCAATGATGATGAAGACCGTGTTTCTTGTCTTGTACGTTCCTCAAATCACTCTTTTGGGAACCTCCAGCTCGAACCTCAAGCTACATCGCCAAGTCAAAAGTATATCGATGCATCTAAAGACATGACCCTTTTCATGCAACAGTGGGAAGCAACGGTTAATCGGACCTTCGAGGCTGCCACACAAGCTAATTCTACTTCCGTACAAAAGTACTATAGTGCGGTAAAAGCAGAGTTCACGGAGTTTCAAAATGTTTACATGCTGATGCAGTGCACACCCGACATAACTTCACAAGATTGCAAGCGATGTTTGGATGATTGCGTGACGTATTTTAGATCAGAACAGTTTCAGGGAAGAGAAGGAGGCATGGCTAGTCGTCCGAGCTGTTTTTTCAGGTGGGATCTATATCCTTTTCATCATGATTCTTTTGATAATGTAACAAGGATTCCTGCACCTCCTCGACCTCAGGCTCAGGAAAAGGAGAACTCTATAACAGACAAGAAAGGTAAAACAAACGATTTGTGCATTGCCAACAGTTTGTATGTATGATAAAGAGCTTCCAAGACTAATGAAGGTCAATAATTTTCAGGAAGAAGCACCTATAGGGAAATTATCGCGATAATTGTGGTTCTTACTTTCATTAATCTTTTGGTATTTATTGGTTTCTTCAAAGTCTATGCTGGGAGAAAAAAAATAAAGAACGGAATCAATGGTAAGTGTACCTTGTTTCTTGCTTCAGTCAACCTTATGACGTAGAGAACAAGACATATATTTCTTTTCGTTTTAGTTGGTGGCGCAGAGTTCTCTGATTCGGATGGTCAATTTCTGTTACGATTTGATCTTGATATGATCTTAATGGCAACCAATGACTTTTCGACTGAAAATAAGCTTGGCCAAGGTGGATTTGGTGCGGTCTATAAGGTAATAATAACATTTTTCCTAACAATGAATGATTAAGACCTTGGTGCGGTCTTGGATGAGTGACAAATCTTGATAACTTGTTTCAGGGGATATTACTTAACGGGAGAGAGATAGCGGTGAAGAGATTAGCCAGAGGTTCAGAAGAAGGAGGTATGGAGTTTAAGAATGAGGTTTCACTCTTGACAAGACTCCAACATAAGAATCTGGTTAAGCTTCTTGGTTTCTGTAATGAAGGAGATGAAGAGATTCTTGTCTACGAGTTTGTCCCCAACTCAAGTCTTGACCACTTTATCTTTGGTGAGACTTTGAAAGACAGCAGCACTTTCGATAGGTTTTAGAAACGTTTAGCAATAAAAATGATTGTATTAAATCTACAGATAAAGAGAAGCGTTCACTCCTTACATGGGAAGTGAGGTTCAAAATAATAGAAGGCGTTGCTCGAGGTCTTGTTTATCTTCATGAAGATTCTCAGCTGAAGATTATTCACCGAGACTTGAAGGCAAGCAACATCCTTTTAGATGCAGAGATGAATCCTAAGGTTGCAGACTTTGGGACAGCGAGGTTGTTCGAAACTGATGAGACTCGAGCTGAAACAAAACGAATAGCTGGAACTCGGTAAAAAAACATATATGTCAACTTTATAGACACATAAATATATGTTAACCATCAATTAAAGTTATTAGTTGCATAAATGCAGTGGATATATGGCTCCTGAATACCTGAATCGAGGGCAAATCTCAGTTAAGTCTGATGTATATAGCTTCGGTGTTGTGCTTCTTGAGATGATAAGTGGTGAAAGAAACAATAGCTTTCAAGGAGAAGGAATCGCAGCTTTTGTAAGTTTCTTCACATATTATTCTTCTTGCTCCTTCCTTTAGTATCTTCAAACCTATGTAGAAAGTAAGAGTATATGTATATTATTTTGGTTCAGGCATGGAAGAGATGGGCTGAAGGACGGCCTGAGGTTATAATTGATCCACTCTTGGTAGATAACCCAAGTGATGAGATCATAAAGTTGATCCAGATTGGTTTGTTGTGTGTTCAAGAAAATGCAACAAAGAGACCAATCATGAGCTCTGTAATAGTTTGGCTTGGCAGTGAGACTATCACCATCGCTTTACCTAAGGCTCCTGCTTTCACAAGGGATCCATCTCAATCTGAAAATGGTACAATGTCAATGAGCGATATCTTCACGGAGTTGAGTTGTCGTTGAGTTATAAATTGTTAATGAATGGTAGGTTCGGATCCCTGCTACAACGCACACATAATTATGTTTTCTTAAGTAATTTTAAATTAAGTTTTAACATAATAATTGTTGTAAAAATTGTATGATGAAGTTAACTATTTTTACATTTTTCTAAAAAATTTTGTATTTTTTTATAATATGTTAAATATTATGTATTCTATGTTTATTTTCATAATCGAATTAATTTTTTATATAAATATGTAATAACATATTAATGATATTTAAAATGGAATAATCAGTTCATTTGACCTGTTTCACAATACTCTAAATTTGATTTCAATGTTCTTATAATTAAAATTGGACAATCCACTTTTTAACCCATTTTTTAATAATCAATATTTATGTTTGATGTTTTCACAATCGAAATTGGTCAATCCGTCATTTTCACCCGTTTCAGACTAATTTCATTATGTTTTGACGAAACAACATGTGAAAAACTGTAAAACATTAATCCTAACATGTCATATGATCAAAGAATTATATTGACTAATTTCTAATATCTTACATCTTAATCTACCTAAATTATTAATATAACATTATATCAGTTTAATCATGAGATTTAGATAAAGAACGTTAGTAAATGAATAATAACTTTATAATTTAGCTGTTAGTTAAGTCATACTTTTTACTTTTATATTTTCTCATAATTTATAACAGTTTTAAAATGTTTGAATTATTAAAAAATAAAAATTTAGATTTTTTTTGTTGTAAAGATGATGTGTTTATTTTTTTAAAAATAAAAGTAAGATGAGAAAATAAATATAATTATTATTCTTATGATACAAGAATATTTTTGGTAATAAATATCTAAATAATCATATTGATCAAGTGTATGATACTTATAGTTTATAGTTTTTTTTTTAATTGTATGTTTAGTCTAAATTACATTTAATGAGATTTCGATATATTTATTAAATTTCAATCAATTTTCAGTACTATTATAGACTAAAGGTTGGTTCCATATAATCATTCTAAATTAATAAAATAAATGTTGTATTTAAAGTGGTATGAAGTATTCTAATTGTACTGAATTGAGAAAAGAGTAAATTAGATTTGAACCCCTCCCCCTCCGTCTAGCTCGGATCAAACACCATACAAACAGCAGATGATCTCCTACCGCCTACTCAGGGTTATTCCACCAGATACGAGACAAATGATCAATTCCAAAATCATATACATGGAACAAACCCACACAAACGTTTCCAACAATAACTATCATACACTTGATCACATATATGATCATTTAGACATTAAATATCAAATATAGATTATTCAATATATATATATATATATAACATATATATGTTGCTCTCTAAAATAAATACAAAATAAAATTAAATATACATCACATCACTTTTATTACAAATGTTTTGTTAATACTAAGTTATCATAAAATTATTTCAAACACATAACTATACCTTTATGGCCCAGATTATAACCTAATTTAATATTATTATACTAATTAAAACAAAAAATTTATACTATTATGGTATTAATCTTAAAAATATCAATTAGAATAATATTAATAGATAATTTTAATTCATACATAATAGATTTTATTAGATAGATAATTTATTTTATGATTTATAAAATTATAATATTAATAACATAAAAAGTATTTAGTTAAGTTTTTAAGTTTTGATTAATGAATAATGATTTAGTCAATTACAATGAGACATGCCTTTTTGCAAGGAGTTTTCAAAATTTCATTTGAAAATCGATATTATCATATACATTAAAAAATATATTTTTTCATTTATTTTTATTAATATTTAGGTTTAGATACTTTCTAAGATTACATGCAGTGGAGGAAGGTGTTCTTACAACATGATTAAATGGGGTTCTTAAAAGAGTATCTTAACATATATAAAAAAATAATCAAAAAGTATGAGAGATAGTAAGAAACGGTATTTAAATAAGAACTTTAAGAAATGGTTCTTAAATAAGAACTTTAAAAAACGGTTCTTAAGATTTTAAAAACTTTTTTTAACACTTGTTTTTTTTTCATTGATTCTATTTTTTATTTTCAATTAAAATTTAACTAAATAATTAAATAATATCAAAATATTATTATTATTTAGTTAAGAACATTAGATGAGGTTCTAAACGGTTAAACATGTAAGGTCTTACGTATCCTAGTTTCGTTAAGTATTTGACTAATTTTAGGGTGATAAGTACCCTTCGCAAAGAGTTTCGTGGAAGCAGGTAGACCTTATGTTTGCAGTCTTACTTATAACATGTATTTTAACATTGTTTGGCCCTAATTAATTATACTATCTCTATGCTGTTAAGTTATATGGGTTTCTAACTCAAAACCAATTGGCAATGAGTGGATTGTCCCATGTCTCTTATATACTAGTTAAGATTCATTCCAAATTCCGATGTGGGATAATATTTCCTAATATGCCCCCTCGAGATAATGGCTCATTGACCATTAATCTCAATATGTTTGGGCATGGATCGACGGCACCGGTTACGGGCTTGAGTTGTCGATAATTGGACCAACATTGGGTCGGATTGGGTTGGATAGTGTGGATCGGACTCTGATACAATGTTAAGTTACATGGACTTCCAACTCAAAACCAATTGGCACTGTTAACAGATTCCTACATAGTCTATCGATGCAACAACAACAAGCTTCAGCTTCTTAGGGCGTAAACCCCCCGTAACGATGTAGACTTGTAGAAACAGCGTTCTGTGATAAAACAAGAGAAAGGCTAGAGAGCTTCGAGGTTTTCGCTGTAGGTTTTGTATGGGGAGAAGTTTTCATCGCCGGAGAGGAAGGTAGTGTGAACGCCATTGATGGTTAAGAGAAGGAAAGAAGAGAAGATAAACCAAGGGAGGTGAAGGAGAACGGATTAGTATATCTATAGAAACAATTAACGTCTGATTATTAAACCCTAGATTATAGCTTTTAATAAATAAGATTTTTAAATCGTAAAAATTCTTTGACAACTAAAACAAGAATAGAGACAGAAGAGACTTTTCTATTATCAAAAGTCCCCTTTCTTCGAAACCCTCACTTACTATGGTCAGGCAAGGAGCAAGACAAAAAAAAAAAGACTTTTCTTCCCTCAATTTCGCTTAACGTATACGATGTGGCCGCGAGCGACTTCATTGTCCTTATGCTTAAGCGGCATGCATGTCTTCGAGACATAACAATGGAAAAACAACGTCGTCTCCGCTTCCAAACACTATAGACAAGCTAGGTATGAATGGTATCTCCGGTAGTAATTAGAGTAATGCTTTGTGCGTGGAAACGTAGATCAAGTCCTTTATCACTAAAATACAATAGAATTTCCTTTTTTTCCATCTTTGAAAGTCAACCAATACACAGTTTCTCAGTCTTTGGAAAGCAACAACCCTAGTCCAACCATAGAATAAAGAAGGAGCCGTATAACTAGGTCTTTAGCAGATCTCGAATCAAACCCGTTGTCTCATCTCAACTCTATATAATAAAGCTTTAGAATCGATTATTATTGACTTCATAACAATAACGAAGAAGTATAAGAAGAGGAAAAAAAAAAAAAAGTTGGCATCCTACATAAATAAATGGGGAAATGCCCTGCTTTGATGATCTTCCTCGCTTCTTCTCTTCTTCTTGTCCTTCAAACCCTCGAAGGTGTTAACGCCGCAAGGTGTTTCGGAAGCTCCATCAACAACAGTAACAGCTACGATCAGAATCGCCACAAGCTCTTCATTACGCTTGCTGATCAAATAGTCACTCACGGCGGATTCTACAACGCTTCATTCGGCCAAAATTCCAACAGAGTACACACTCTTGTCCTCTGCGCTAGAGGCTACGAGCCAAAACCTTGTTCCAGTTGTGTCGAAAGACTGACTCAGGAAATACAAACAAATTGTCCAACCAATACGGATTCGTACGTTTGGGGCAGTGACGATGAAGACCGTGTTTCTTGTCTTGTACGTTCCTCAAACCACTCTTTTGGGAACCTCCAGACTGAACCTCCTGTTACATATCCAAGTGAAAAACGTATCGAGGCATCTAAAGACATGACCCTTTTCATACAACAGTGGGAAGCAACGGTTAATCTGACCTTCGAGGCTGCCACACCAGCTAACTCTACCTCCGTACAAAAGTACTATAGTGCGGTAGAAGCCGAGTTCACGGAGTTTCCAACTGTTTACATGCTGATGCAATGCACACCCGACATAACTTCCCAAGACTGCAAGATATGTTTGGGAACTGGCGTGACGTTATTTAGAGAACAGTTTCGGGAAAGACAAGGAGGCGTGGCTAGTTTTCCGAGCTGTTTTTTCAGGTGGGATCTATTTCCTTTCCATGGTTCTTTTAAAAATGTAACAAGGATTCCTGTAAGTTCTCTTCCTCAGGCTCAGAAAAAGGGGAACTCTAGAACAGACAAGAAAGGTAAAACAAATGAGTTAAAGCATTGCCACTATTTTGTATGTATGATAAAGAGGTTCTATGACTAATAAGGGTTAATAATTTTCAGGAAGAAGCATCTATAGGAAAATTATCGCGATAATTGTGGTACTTACTTTCATTAATCTGTTGGTATGTATTGGTTTCTTCAAAATCAAGGGTCGGAAGAAAAAAACAAACAACGGAACTAATGGTAAGTGTACCTTGTTTCTTGCTTCAGACAACCTTATGAAGTACAGAATAAGACATATTTCTTTTCATTTTAGTTGGTGGTGCAGAGTTCTCTGATTCGGATTGTCAATATCTGTTACGATTTGATCTTGATATGATCTTAATGGCAACCAATGACTTTTCGACTGAAAATAAGCTTGGCCAAGGTGGATTTGGTGCGGTCTATAAGGTAATAAAAACATTTTTCCTAACAATGAATGATTAAGACCTTGGTCTTGGATGAGTGACAAATCTTGATAAATGGTTTCAGGGGATATTACTAAACGGGAGAGAGATAGCGGTGAAGAGATTAACCAGAGGTTCAGAAGGAGGCATGGAGTTTAAGAATGAGGTTTCACTCTTGACAAGACTCCAACATAAGAATCTGGTTAAGCTTCTTGGTTTCTGTAATGAAGGACATGAAGAGATTCTTGTCTACGAGTTTGTCCCCAACGCAAGTCTTGACCACTTTATCTTTGGTGAGACTTTGAAAGACAGCAGCACTTTGGATAGGTTTTAGAAACTTATAGCAATAAAAATGTTTCTTCCAATCTGCAGATGAAGAGAAGCGTTCGCTTCTTACATGGGAGGTGAGGTTCAAAATAATAGAAGGCGTTGCTCGAGGTCTTGTTTATCTCCATGAAGATTCTCAGCTGAAGATTATTCACCGAGACTTGAAGGCAAGCAACATCCTTTTAGATGCAGAGATGAACCCTAAAGTTGCAGACTTTGGGACAGCGAGGTTGTTCGAAACTGATGAGACTCGAGCTGAAACAAAACGAATAGCTGGAACTCGGTAAAAAAACATATATGTCAACTTTATAGACACATAAATATATGTTAACCATCAATTAAAGTTATTAGTTGCATAAATGCAGTGGATATATGGCTCCTGAATACCTGAATCGAGGGCAAATCTCAGTTAAGTCTGATGTATATAGCTTCGGTGTTGTGCTTCTTGAGATGATAAGTGGTGAAAGAAACAATAGCTTTCAAGGAGAAGGAATCGCAGCTTTTGTAAGTTTCTTCACATATTATTCTTCTTGCTCCTTCCTTTAGTATCTTCAAACCTATGTAGAAAGTAAGAGTATATGTATATTATTTTGGTTCAGGCATGGAAGAGATGGGCTGAAGGACGGCCTGAGGTTATAATTGATCCACTCTTGGTAGATAAGCCAAGTGATGAGATCATAAAGTTGATCCAGATTGGTTTGTTGTGTGTTCAAGAAAATGCAACAAAGAGACCAACCATGAGCTCTGTAATAGTTTGGCTTGGCAGTGAGACTATCACTATTGCTTTACCTAAGGCTCCTGCTTTCATAATAAATCAATCCGAATCTGGTACAATGTCAATGAGCGATGTCTGCACGGAGTTGAGTTGTCGTTAAGTTATAAATTGTTAATGAATGGTAGGTTGGAATCCGCCTTACCACGCACATACACTTATGCTTTGTAAAGTAATTTATGATAATTAAATTTTAACATAAGAATTGTTGTAAAAGTTGTATGATGGAAGTTTAACCATTTTTACATTTTTCTACAATATTTTGTATTTTGTTTTTATAATATGTTAAATATTAAGTATTTTATGTTTATTTTCATAATCAATTTTTTTTATATAAATGTAATTATATATTAATGATAGTAAAAATGGGATAATCAGTTCATCCTGTTTCACAATACTCTAAATTTGGTTTTAATGTTTTTATAATAAAAATTGAATAATCCACTTTTTAACCCATTTTTTTAATAGTCAATATTTACTTTCAATGTTCAATTTTTTCATAACATGTCATATGATCAAATAATATATATATATTTACTTGCTCACTTCTAATATCTTAAATTTTTTATCTAATCATATTATTAATATAATATTATATCAGTTTAATTTTGATATTTAGATAAAAAATTTTAGTAAATCTTATTATATAAAGTCTGGTTTTCAAAGTTAGTAATTAACATGTGTCATGTGGCAATAATATTACTAGAAAGTGTGAGACAAAAAATCAAAAAAAAAAAAAATAACGAGCTCATAGGAATAAATTTTCTCTTTGTTGATGATATTTTTTACTCTAAAAATAATTTTATATATTTTATTATAAATATTAAATTATTTCAATATAAGAAAATACTATTCAAAGTTTTGTACATCATTCTCTTTTAGAACTGTTTGAACCAAAGATGGACTATGTAAAGAGAATTTTATTGAAATTTGCAATTTTAATGTGCAAGATTACAATAAGAATTACAAAACCTCAGATCATAAATTTCAAATGATATTTACTAAAATAATAAAAACAAATTTCTATTTAATTTCATTAAAATATTTATTTTTTGAATAATATAATAAAATAAATTTTTATAATTTTTTGGTTATCAAAAATAGTCGTTTCTTTAAGTTTATCGAGTTCTCAACATTGAGTTATAAAATATTCTTTCTAGATAATTAAACGCAAAATTATAATTTAAAATATAATTATATAAGTTATTGTATACGATTTATAAATTTAAAATTTAAAATATTTTATTTTTATCCGCATATCACGCGGGTCCAAATTTAGTTAATAATAACTTTAAAATTTAGTCGTCAAATAAGTTATAGTTTTTACTCTTATGATTTCTCATTATTTATAATAGTTTTTACAACTTTGAATTATTACAAAAATAAATTTAGCCTTTTTTTTGTTGTAAAGATGATGTGTTTATTTTTTTTTTAAAAAGTGATGAGAAAATAAATATAATAATGACTATTATATAAAATATATTTTTGGTAACAAATATCTAAATAATCATATTGATTAAGTGTGTAATACTTATTATAGTCTACAGAGTTTTTTTTTTTTAAATTGTATGTTTAGTCTAAATTACATTTAATGAGATTTCAATATATTTATTAAATTTTAATCAAATTTTCAGTACTATTATAGGCTAAACGTTAGTTCCACATAATCATTAAATTAATAGAATAAATGTTGTATTTAAAGTGATACCAAGTATTTTAATTGTACTGAATTGAGAAAAGAGTAAATTAGATTTGAACCAATGCTCAGTGCAGGATTATAATTTTGAATAATAATTTTATACTATTTATATTTTAAGAAATAGTCATTGGAAAAGTTATGTGGTGTATATTCTTTTTATATCGGTGTATAATATTTTGTATTTTCAATCTAACAACATAAGTTAATATATTAAGTAATATATGTTTACTTTCAATGTTTTCAATTTATAATTATTTTATAAAAATGTAATTACAAATTAATGAGAGTCAAAATAGAATAATCCGTCCATTACTTTTCTATTTGCATTGGTCTTAGTTTTTTTTAAAAAAAAAATAAATAAAAATAAACTATTTTTTTTTTAAAACCGAAAAGCTGTGGTTGAAGTTTTTTTTTTTAAAAAAAATTCATAATACAAATGAGTTAATCTAATCTTTTAACGTATTTTGCAATGGTCTCAAATATTTTGTATACTCTTATAGAATAACCTGTAAAAAATATCGTCAATCATATAATGTCAACCTTAATCTATTCCATCATATGATCAAATAATATTGACTAATTTCTACTAATAATTTTTTATCAAATGAAAATATTTATATTGTCTAATTCTTAGATTTAAGAAAAAAAAACTTAAATGTACTAATAAAAACTTTAAAATTTCTCTGAAATACACTGGCTAGAACCACCAATGAACAGAACGAACTTGATGGGACAGTCGCTTTTGTATATCAACTTGCCTAGAAAAGGCTAGGGAGATCGGGAAAGAAGGGGAGGCAAAAGAGAAGACTGAATAAGACATGTATCTCCTTCCGCTAACCCAGATCCAAATAAGAGAGTTTCCACTCCACCCCACCCCACTCCCCCTTTTCTCTTATCTGAGCTGGAACAAACAGACAATTATTTTGACCAAGGTGATGTTCGTTTGCTCACCCAGATGATCCATCTCGGTAAATCTTGATGGTTCATTTAGGTGAGTCTTTAAAAATTGTAAATAACAACAATGATCTTATTTAACTATATATTTATAAAAATTCCAATACCATTTTAAAACCACAAAATCACATTTTCTAACCAAAAACTCTAAATAGCAAAATTATAATTTTCCGTCAAATCCACAAAATCACAAATTTATGTTTCCTTTTAAAATCACAAAATCACGTTTTCCCGCCAAAACAGCAAAATTATTTTTTCCTACTAAAACCGTAAAATTACGTTTTTCCCGCCAAATTTTTTTTTGTTTTCCTGCCAAAAAAATTATGTTTTTCTTTTAAAGCTACAAAATCACATTTTCCGCTAAAACCACAAAATCACGTTTTTCGCTAAAACCGCAAAACCACATTTTTTGCTAAAACTGTAAAATCACATTTTTATGTTAAAACCGCAAAATCACATTTTTCTGTTAAAACCGCAAAATCACATTTTTCTGTTAAAACCGCAAAATCACATTTTTCTTTTAAAACCGCAAAATCACATTTTCTGTTAAAACCGCAAAATCACATTTTTCTTTTAAAACCGCAAAATCACATTTTTCTGTTAAAACCGCAAAATCACATTTTTCTTTTAAAACCGCAAAATCACATTTTTCTTTTAAAACCGCAAAATCACATTTTTCTGTTAAAACCGCAAAATCACATTTTTCTTTTAAAACCGTAAAATCATGTTTCGTTAAAACCGCAAAACCACGCACTTCCATTAAAATTGCAAAATCACATGTTTCCGTTAAAACCAAAAAATCACGCATTTCCGTAAAACCGTAAAATCACGGGTTTCCGTTAAAACCACAAAATCATGTTTTCCGTTAAAACCGCAGAATCACATTTTCCACTAAAACCGCAAATTCACGTTTTTCGTTAAGACCGAAAAATCATGTTTTTCCGTTAAATCTGCAAAATTATGTTTTCTCGCTAAATAAAAAAAAAAATTCCGCCCAAACCACAAAAAAAAAAACATTTTCCCGTTAAAACCATAAAATCACTTTTTCGCTAAAACCGCAAAATGCATTAAAAATAAAATTGCATCCAAATGATTCATCTAGATGCATACCCAAAAAATAAAATAAAAACGAACAACATTAAGATACATTATAAAGATGCATTATAAAGATGCATCATCCAAATGATCCATGCATCACCTAGATGATCCACCTTGATGGATCATCTAGATGACAGACAAACATACCCCAACTAACTAAGTGATCAAACGTATAACCCCAAATACCTCTGAAGTAAACATACCTTAGTTGATCGATGTCCTGGCTTATGAATTACAGAGCCTTTCAGACGAAAACCTTTTTTTCTTCCCTCCGAGGCCCCGATAATTCATGTTCTCTTCCTGTGCAGATGAACACCTGAACCCCAATCCTACGAGTGTCGACAATAAACAACCCCACACAAACATTCCCAACAATAACTATCATACACTTGATCACATATAATCATTTAGACATTAAAAATCAAATATATAGATTACTCAATTTGTATAATATTTGTTGCTCTCTAAAAAATACAAAATTAAATTAAATATACATCACATCACTTTTATAAGAATTTTTTTGTTAATACTAAATTATCATAAAATTATTTAAAAAACATAACTATGTCTTTATGGCACAGATCATAACCTAATTTTATATTATTATACTAATTAAAATAAAATTATTATACTATTATGGTATTAATCTTAAATAATATCAATTAGAATAATATTAATAGATCATTTTAATTCACGCATAATGGATCTTATTACGTAGATAATTTTATTTTATGATTTATAAAATGATAATATTAATAACATAAAAATTATTAATTAAGTTTTTAAGTTTTGGTGCATTTGATTTAATGAATAATGATTTAGTCAATTACAATGAGACATGTGTTCTTTTTGCAAGGAGTTTTTAAAATTTCATAAGGTCAATCCAAAAGGGAGAAAGATGATGAGCCATTTGAAGATCATGTCTTATATCGCAAGCTAGTTAATAAGCTTGAAAATAGATTATCATACATTTATAAAAAAAAATTATTTATTTATATTAATATTTAGGTTCAGATTCTTTCTAACACCATGTTTAAAAGAAGGTTCTTAACTGGTTTCTTAGCATTTATTATAATTAAATTAAATGAAAATTACTTAAAAAATTAAGAGTTGATTCTTATATAAGAAATTTAAGAACTGTTTCTTAAATGACAGCTGTCATTTACTCTCACACTTTTTCTCTTTCTTTCTCCTTCACATTTCTTTTAATATTTAAAAATTAAGTAAGAACCCATTAAAATGTTCTTACCCTTAAACATGCTCTAAGATACATATAGTGGAGGAAGGTGCTCTTACGTATTACTTAGTTTCGTTAAATAGTTGACTAATTTTAGGGTGAGAAGTCCCCTTGGTCAAGAGTTTCCTGGAAACAGACCTCTTTGCAGTCTTAGTTATAATATGTATTTTAAAATTATTTGGCTCTAATTAACTATAGTACCTATGTGCCATATGAATTTTTTTTGCCTTGGCACTGTTAACAGATTCCTATTTAGAGCGTAAACCCTCCGTAACGATGTGTTGTAGTCTTATAGAAACAGCGTTCTGTGATGAAAGAAGAGAAAGGCTAGAGAGCTTCGAGGTTTTCGCTGTAGGATTTGTATGGAGAGAAGTTTTCATCGCCGTAGAGGAAGGTAGTGTGAACGCTATTGATGGTTAAGAGAAGGAGAGAAGAGAAGATAAAACAAGGGAGGTGAAGGAGAACGGATTAGTCTATCTATATAAACAATTAACCTCTGATTATTAAACCCTTGATGATAGCTTTTAATAAAGGAGATTTTTTAAATCGTAAATATTCTTTGACAACTAAACAAGAATAGAGACAGAAGAGACTTTTCTGTTATCAATGAAAAAAGGTCCCCCTTCTTCGAAACCTTCACTTACTATGGTCAGGCAAGGAGCAAGACAAAAAAAGACTTTTCTTCCATCAATTTCGCTTAACGTGAACGATGTGGCCGCGAGCGACTTCCTTGTCCGTATGCTCAAGTGGCATGCATGTCTTCGAGACTTAACAGTGGACAAACAACGTCGTCTCCGCTTCCAAACACTATAGACAAGCTGGGTATGAATGGTATCTCCGGTAGTAATTAAAGTAATGCTATGAGTGTGGTAACGTAGATCAAGTCCTTTATCACTAAAATACAAGAACTCTTATCTTATTTCTCTTTATTCTCCTCGACTCATTCTTTTCACGAAACAACTTTGCATGAAGACAAAAAGAAAATATTACATAACCCCTTAAAATATTAAATATCACACAGTCCCTTAAAATATTATCTTAAATGGATGGTTCTTAATATTTGAAATACCTATTTAATACAATATTATTATTATTATTTTTTTTTGGTTATTTGTGAAATACTATTGAGAACTTCCAAAATGAAAAAGTTCAATTACATGTTATATAGTCAACATATCATAACGATACGCATTAACTTTAATAAAAAACGTTAAAATAGCATATAAAATACGGAGTTCAATTGCTTTGATATTTAATTAAACCACTGCGTCGTGCACCTAGCTAGGATCTTCAAGTTTTGATATCGCATTTATTGATATTAGCTAATATGGAACATATCATCCATATATAGATAATGGTCGCCCTTTCATTAACGGAAGGACTCGTTGTCCGAAATTCCAAACTCGGTAGAAGAATTGTTTTGACAGTATGAAATTGGTAACTTGTGTTTTGTAGTGTTTTATTGATTTTTTGAAATACATTTGTGTTACTAAATTGTAGTTAACTTTTTAAACTAGACCCATTTTTGTTGTTTTTTTCTTTTTAAGTTAGAATTCGTTTTGAAATTTTCTAGAATTTCTTTTTACCATCTTTGAAAATCAATCAATACACAGTTTCTCAGTCTTTGGAAAGCAACAACCCTAGTCCTACCATAGAATAAAGAATGAGCCGTATAACTAGATCTTTAGCAGATCTAGAATCAAACCAGTTGTCTCATCTCAACTCTATATAAGAAAGATTTAGATTCGATTACTATTTACTTCCTAACTATAACGAAGAAGTATAAGAAGAGAGAAAAAAAAAAAAGTTGGCATCCTACATAAATAAATGGGGAAATGCCTTGCTTTGATGATCTTCCTCGCGTCTTCTCTTCTTATTGTCCTTCAAACCCTCGAAGTTGCTAACGCCATAGAGTGTTTCGGAAGCTTCATCAACGGCAGCAGCAGCTACGATCAGAATCGCCTCAAGCTCTTCTCTACGCTTCCTGATCAAATCGTCACTCACGGCGGATTCTACAACACTTCAGTCGGCCAAAATTCCAACAGAGTTCACGCTCTTGTCCTCTGTGCAAGAGGCTACGACAGAAAAGCTTGTTCCCGTTGTGTCGAAAGACTGACTCAAGACACACAAACGAATTGTCCAAACCGTATGGAATCGTACGTTTGGGGCAGTGACTATGAAGACCGTGTTTCTTGTCTTGTACGTTCCTCCAACCACTCGATTTTTGGGAACCTCCAGCTTGAACCTCCTGTTACATATCCAAGTCAACAACGTATCGAGGCATCTAAAGACATGACCCTTTTCATGCAACAGTGGGAAGCAACGGTTAATCGGACCTTCGAGGCTGCCACAAAAGCTAATTCTACCTCCGTACAAAAGTACTATAGTGCGGTAAAAGCAGAGTTCACGGAGTTTCCAAATGTTTACATGCTGATGCAGTGCACACCCGACATAACTTCACAAGATTGCAAGCGATGTTTGGGAATTTGCGTCAAGTATTTTAGAGAACAGTTTCGGGGAAGACAAGGAGGCGTGGCTACTTTTCCGAGCTGTTTTTTCAGGTGGGATCTATTTCTTTTCCACCATGGTTCTTTTGATAATGTAACAAGGATTCCTGCAAGTTCTCTTCCTCAGGCTCATAAAAAGGGGAACTCTATAGCAGACAAGAAAGGTAAAACAAATGAGTTAAAGCATTGCCACTATTTTGTATGTATAATAAAGAGGTTCTATGACTAATAAGGGTTAATAATTTTCAGGAAGAAGCATCTATAGGAAAATTATTGTGATAATTGTGGTCCTTATTTTCATTAATCTTTTGGTATGTATTGGTTTCTTCAAAGTCAAGGGTCGGAAGAAAAAAACAAACAACGGAACTAATGGTAAGTGTACCTAGTTTCTTGCTTCAGTCAACCTTATGAACTAGAGAATAAGACATATTTCTTTTCGTTTTAGTTGGTGGTGCAGAGTTCTCTGAATCGGATTGTCAATTTCTATTACGATTTGATCTTGATATGATCTTAATGGCAACCAATGACTTTTCGACTGAAAATAAGCTTGGCCAAGGTGGATTTGGTGCGGTCTATAAGGTAATAATAACATTTTTCCTAACAATGAATGATTAAGACCTTTGTCTTGAATGTAATGTTTAACAAATCTTGATAACTGGTTTCAGGGGATATTAGTAAACGGGAGAGAGATAGCGGTGAAGAGATTAACCAGAGGTTCAGAAGGAGGCATGGAGTTTAAGAATGAGGTTTCACTCTTGACAAGACTCCAACATAGGAATCTGGTTAAGCTTCTTGGTTTCTGTAAAGAAGGAGATGAAGAGATTCTTGTCTACGAGTTTGTCCCCAACGCAAGTCTTGACCACTTTATCTTTGGTGAGACTTTGAAAGACACCAGCACTTTCGATACGTTTTAGAAACGTTTAGCAATAAAACGTTTCTTTCAAATCTGCAGATGAAGAGAAGCGTTCGCTTCTTACATGGGAGGTGAGGTTCAAAATAATAGAAGGCGTTGCTCGAGGTCTTGTTTATCTTCATGAAGATTCTCAGCTGAAGATTATTCACCGAGACTTGAAGGCAAGCAACATCCTTTTAGATGCAGAGATGAACCCTAAAGTTGCAGACTTTGGGACAGCGAGGTTGTTCGAAACTGATGAGACTCGAGCTGAAACAAAACGAATAGCTGGAACTCGGTAAAAAACATATATATCAACTTTATAGACACATAAATATATGTTAACCATCAATTAAAGTTATTAGTTGCATAAATGCAGTGGATATATGGCTCCCGAATACCTGAATCGAGGGCAAATCTCAGTTAAGTCTGATGTATATAGCTTCGGTGTTGTGCTTCTTGAGATGATAAGTGGTGAAAGAAACAATAGCTTTGAAGGAGAAGGAATCGCAGCTTTTGTAAGTTTCTTCAAATATCATTCTTCTTGGTCCTTCTTTTGGTATCTTTAAACCTATGTAGAAAGTAAGAGTATCTGTATATTATTTTGGTTCAGGCATGGAAGAGATGGGCTGAAGGACGGCCTGAGGTTATAATTGATCCACTCTTGGTAGAGACTCCAAGTGGCGAGATCATAAAGTTGATCCAGATTGGTTTGTTGTGTGTTCAAGAAAATGCAACAAAGAGACCAACCATGAGCTCTGTAATAATTTGGCTTGGCAGTGAGACTATCACCATTGCTTTACCTAAGGCTCCTGCTTTCACAATAAATCAATCCGAAGCTGAAGATGTTACGATGTCAATGAGCAATGTCTTCACGGAGTTGAGTTGTCGTTAAGTTATGAAATGTTAATGAGTGGTAAGTTCGGATCAGCGCTACCACGCACATACATTTATGTTTTGTAAAATAATTTATGATAATTAAATTTTAAAATAGTAATTGTTGTAAAAGTTATATGATGTAAATTTAAAATTTTTTATATGTGTCTAAAATATTTTGTTTTTTTGTTTTTTTTATAAAACAGCATGTTTTATTAAGTATTCTAAGTTTATTTTCATAATCAAATTTAATTTTTTTATATATGTAATTACATATTAATGGTGGTCAAAATAGGATATTCAGTTCATTTGACCTGTTTTGCATTGCTAAAAGTTTGATTTCAATGTTTTCATAATTGAAATTGTAAAATCCACAATTTTAAATCTATTTTGCAATAATCAATATTTATTTCGATGTTTTCATAATTGAAATTGGTCAATCTGTCATTTTCACAAGTCTCACAGTAATTTCATAATGTTTTGACAAAACAACCAGTGAAAAACTGTAAAGTATCAATCATAACATGTCATATAATCAAAGAATATAGATATTGAATAATTTCTAATATCTTAAATTTTTATCTAGCTAAGTTATTATTATAATATTATATCGATTTAATTATGAGATTTATAATAGTTTGAATTATTAAAAAAATGAATTTCCATTTTTTTTTGTAAATGTGTTTACTTTTTAGTTTTTATTAAAAGTAAAATAAGAAAAAAATATAATAATAATTATTATGATATAAGAATATTTTTGGTAACGAATATCTAAATAATCATATTGATCAAGTGTATGATACTTATTATAGTCTATAATTTTTTTTTTAATTATATGTTTAGTCTATATTATATTTAATGATATTTCAATATTTTTTTTTAAATTTCAATAAAAATTTGAGTAATATTATAGACAAAAGGTTAGTTCCGTATAATCATTATAAATTAATAGAATAAATGTTATATTTAAGGTTATACGAAATATTCTAATTGTATTGAATTGAGAAAAAACTAAGTAGGTTTGAACTAACACTAACTGTAGGATTATAATTTTCAAAATAATTTTAAAATATTATATTTTAAGAAAATAGTCATTGTAAAAGTTATGTGATGTATATCTTTTTTTATTTATTGGTGTTAAATATTTTGTATTTTTAATCGAACAACATAAGTTAATATATTAAGTAATTTATGTTTGTTTTCAATGTTTTCACAATTAAATTTATAATTATTTTATAAAAATGTAACTACAATTAATGAGAGTGATAAGAGGATTTTGTCAATCAACTTCAATTCCTAAAGTAATCATGTCATTGTAGTACTTGAGGTATCAATCCAAAGGGGTTAAGATTAACAACACCAAGATTATATGAAACTATCTAATCTAAGCCAATGATATGGTTTTTGTATCTAACAACCACCTATAAATCAAAGAAAGGATTAAGCAAAGACAACTGATTTAAACAAGATGCAACAAATTATCAAACACAAAAAGAGCAAAATGCAATGAACAAGACTAACAAGACTAATAATGAATTCAAGGATGAGGTCAGTGACTTTGGGTGACTCTAGAGCTAATCCATGATGTTCAAACAATCAAACAAATGTTAATCCTTAGGTTTAGAACTCAAGATAAGACTAATCCACTCACATGACATTAATTCCTTTGCTAATTACCTAATCAAACCAAACTCTCATTTGTGAAAAGACAATCAGAAAGCATTAAGAAACAGTTCTAATCAACCAATAAACACCTTAGACAATCACTCTCATGAGCTAAGCATGTAAATCTCATATTTAGTTCTTTGAGAAATTTCAACAAACACCTTGTGGGTGAGAAACTCCCTAAAATCTAAATCAACTTAAACAAAACTAATTTAGCATTAAGCACACTAAATATGAAAGGAATCAACATTCTAATCCCTAAACACCAAGGATCAACTCTCTAATCACCCTAATCTACCTCATCCTTAAATCCTAAAAGAGTCTACTCACTAAAAGTCATGAAAACTCCAAGAGTTATCTCTAATCCATGAAGATTCATGTTAGAAGAAGAGTAGACAAAGAGAAATCAAGAGAAAAACTTAGATTGATGCAAGAATTACAAAGAGTTTAAACTAAGAACAAAGAGAGATTAGAAAACTATGCTTAGGTAGCTTAGGTTTTTTAATTTCCTTAAGATGTCTATTTATAACTGTGTTCTAAAAACAATTGGGCCTCTCCAACACACTGGACCGGCCCAAGAAAAGATGGGTATGATAAAAGTCAAGCCTGGTCAAAACAAGAGATGCAGAAATTTTTCGGGTCACAGCGGGGTCAGACCCCCGCTGTGGCTGACCGCTGTGCCACAGCGGTCACAGACGACCGCTGTGAGGTTCGCAGATGTTCACAGCGGCCTCGCCTCCCCGCTGTGGTTGACCGCTGTGAACAAAAATGTCATTCTCTCTTCTTAGTCTCCTCCTTAGTCTGGTTTTATGTCCTCCTATCTTCTTTCCACTCCAAATGTGCTCAAAACTCTTAAGTGACCACTCCAAAACCTGATAAGAGAAAATGCAATGCATATGCATCCTAAACATGCCTAAATGAGAGTCAAATGTCTAAAACAATCCAAGAAAAGATGGTTTAAACTTGTGAAAATGTCTAAATATCAACTCCCCCAAACTTATCCTTTGCTTGTCCACAAGCAAACAGCTAAAGAAAGCAGGAAGAAGTGGTTTGTAGGTGGGAGCTCAGATCCAAGAGTGCTACCAAAAGAAATCAAATTGATGTTCTAGTTCTTGATCCTAAAATGCAATTGATACTAACCTACTCCAAAAGAGTTAGCCATGCTCATCACAATATGAATGTCATCTCAAAATCCAACCTTCACAAGCATTGCAAGCAATTTCATCCTTTAAAATTCATTAAACTTCTAAACCATGGATCACACTCATGCAAACTAGATTAAGTTCATTTGGCTTTGGGGAAAGATCTTGAGGTAAGAATAACCTCAATTATAAGGTTTCATTTAAAACATAGAGATATCTCAAGAATGATTGAACCTTGACATAATGCTAAAGGTATGGAATAATTTGTGCATACAAGACTAGACTTCCATCTACCCAAATGCCCCAAATGTGCAACCCTTTTTCAAACTTGAAAACCCAAAATCAAAGTTTCTCCTACTCTACCCTCATTCACACATTTCATAGTGATTGGATGGCTTTTCAAACATTACACTTAGCTCTTCTTAACTTCCTAGGTAGGTCTCTCTCTTTACTTTTCTTTTTTTTTTTTTCTTTTTTTTTTACATTTCATTTGGCCTCTTTGGGCTCTTTTGCTTATTCAGTTCCTTCTTTTTTTTTTATAGAGAGACACTACCTTATTTACATTTTAACTTAGAGCTATCTTTCAAAAACACTTAGCCAATCCAATTCAAACTATTCCCCACTTCTTTCCCTTTACAAACCCCTTGAATTCTTTTCATCTTAAGCACAAAACCCAAATGTTCACCTTAACCATCCTAAGATTATGCCAAGCTCAATGGTGAAAGAGCTGGATCTACATGAAAGCCTAGACCTGTCATTCCAAATCCTAACACTTTATGCTAAGTTCAATCAAGGAAAAAGACCTTACAATCACACAAGAATATCTTTGGCTTGAAAGAAGGATTGGTTAAGGGAGTGGTATAACTGTTCCAAAGATGGGAATCAGCTACTTGGACTAGCAAGAGAGTGGTAGAAAGGGTGGAAGAAAGCCCAAGTATGTATGTGGTATCCATGAACTTAAATCAAGAATGCATAAACATGATAATTCAATGTCAAAATTATGGTTCTAATAGATAGGATGAAATGCAATTCACACTTGCTTCAGCTAAGCCAAGAAAATCAAGACAATTGATCCAAGCATGGTGCATCCTTACTTTCAAACCAGCATCAAATGCATCAAAGAACCACTAACTAGAGCACCAAGTTCATTCCAAATGTTAACACTCTACAAGGAAATCTCTTCATAGCTCCCTATGCAAATGCATTCCTAAATGAAATAAAATCTAGACTCAATCCTAAAAATAAAAAAGATATGATTCTACAATGCATTTTTTTGATTTTTGTTTTAATTTTTTAAAATTTTCTCATTTTCTTTGGGTTTTTATGAAAACTTAACTATATACAATGCAAATGAGACTCAATGAAGAAAACAAAAGAAAACACATAGTCAGATACTAGACCTCTCCCCCCAAACTTACTTCACAGAGTCCCTTGTGTGAGAGTAGACTTGAGAGAGAAGACCTAAACACAAGAGAAAACATAATGAAAAGCAGGGTTTGGAGTGTTACCTGAAGTTGGCTTAGCTGGAGAGGGAAAGTGAGAGAATAATGAAGCTTGAAGACTCCCCCAAACTTGGTGTTTGTCAGCATTGACCTTCAATCCACCACCAGCCAAGAAAGGTATGTACAAGGGATAGCCATGGAAATTCCTCCCAACTGAGCTTGTTTAAAGTCACTAGCTTGACTCTCCTTCCACTTTTTGCGAGAGAAGTTTGGCATGGCCTTGGATCACCAGGATCATATTCATCATAGAACCATCCCCTAAACTCTTTCATCCTAATCTCCTCAAATGGTATCTTCCATGGATCATCAAAGCTCACTTCATGAATGGAGAGTAAACCAAGATGCTTGTCAAAGGGTTGTGCCATTGGAGATGCTTCTGTTTCACCTTCTTTAGTGGCTTTTTCAATGTGAGTCTCTTCTTTCTCCTTAAGCTTTGTACCTTTTGTTTCCTGCTGGAATATGAGTTGCATGTGCATCCTTTCATTTTCCATGCATTCAACCACCAAACCATCTTCACAAGGATCTTCATACCTTATCACAAGATTCTTATCAACCTTGCAACCAAGAGGTAATTCAAATTCTTCCACAGTCTTCTCAGCTTCTTGTGGGATTTCATCCTTGATTTGAGCATCCTCGTCATTTGTTGGTGCAACAACATTTAAGCCTTGATTCCAATCCTTCACATCAGCAGAAAACATACTCAAGCTCTTGTTAAACTTGTCTTGTTCTTCCAAAACCAACTTCAGCAAGTTGAGATTCTCTTCTTCTATTGAGATTGGGGAAGAATAAGCTTCTCCATGAGTAGACTTCATGTCCCAAGGTTGTTGCCTCGTACTCTTGGTCAACTCCTCTTGCCCTTCCAAAATCAACTTCAGCAAGTTGTGATTCTCTTCTTCTATAGAGATTGGGGAAGAAGGAGCTTCTCCATGATTAGACTCCATGTCCCAAGGTTGTTGCCTCATACTCTTGGTCAACTCCTCTTGTCTTTCCAAAATCAACTTCAGCAAGTTGTGATTCTCTTCTTCTATAGAGATTGGGGAAGGATATGTTGCTCCATGGTGATACTCCATGTTCCAAGATTGGCATCTCTCACCATATCCATATTGGTTCACTTGAGAAAAGTTCCCACTGAGGAGTTCTTCTTGGTAAGTGGATGAGCTTTCAAAACCATGATGACTAGTGGGATTCCAAGCCATCTCTCTCTCTTGTGCTTCTAATACAGCCTTCAACATGGAAGTCATATCTGAAGCCATGCTTTCTCCCTTGTGATTGTACCTTGCAAGAAGAACAAACACTTGAAAGAAAGTTAGTAACTGAATGCAATAAAAGAAAACTTAGTCTCAAATAGATTCAAAATCCTAATGGCTAATGCTAAACCCCAATGGCAACGGCGCCAAATTGATAAGAGGATTTTGTCAATCAACTTCAATTCCTCAAGTAATCATGTCATTGTAGTACTTGAGGTATCAATCCAAAGGGATTAAGATTAACATCACCAAGATTATATGAAACTATCTAATCTAAGCCAATGATATGGTTTTTGTATCTAACAATCTATAAATCAAATAAAAGATTAAGCAAAGACAACTAATTTAAACAAGATGCAACAAATGATCAAACACAAAAAGAGCAAATGCAATGAACAAGACTAACAAGACTAATAATGAATTCAAGGATGAGGTCAGTGACTTTGGGTGACTCTAGAGCTAATCCATGATGTTCAAACAATCAAACAAATGTTAATCCTTAGGTTTAGAACTCAAGATAAGACTAATCCACTCACATGGCATTAATTCCTTTGCTAATTACCTAATCAAACCAAACTCTCATTTGTGAAAAGACCATCAGAAAGCATTAAGAAACAGTTCTAATCAACCAATAAAAACCTTAGACAATCACTCTCATGAGCTAAGCATGTAAATCTCATATTTAGTTCTTTGAGAAATTTCAACAAACTCCTTGTGGGTGGGAAACTCCCTAAAATCTAAATCAACTTAAACAAAACTAATTTAGCATTAAGCACACTAAATATGAAAGGAATCAACATTCTAATCCCTAAACACCAAGGATCAACTCTCTAATCACCCTAATCTACCTCATCCTTAAATCCTAAAAGAGTCTACTCACTAAAAGTCATGAAAACTCCAAGAGTTATCTCTAATCCATGAAGATTCAGGTTAGAAGAAGAGTAGACAAAGAGAAATCAAGAGAAAAACTTAGATTGATGCAAGAATTACAAAGAGTTTAAACTAAGAACAAAGAGAGATTAGAAAACTATGCTTAGGTAGCTTAGGTTTTTTAATTTCCTTAAGAAGTCTATTTATAACTGTGTTCTAAAAACAATTGGGCATCTCCAACACACTGGGCCGGCCCAAGAAAAGATGGGTATGATAAAAGTCAAGTCTGGTCAAAACAAGAGGTGCAGAAATTTTTCGGGTCACAGCGGGGTCAGACCCCCGCTGTGGCTGACCGCTGTGGCACAGTGGTCACGGACGACCGCTGTGACTGACCGCTGTGAGGTTCGCAGATGTTCACAGCGGCCTCGCCTCCCCGCTGTGGTTGACCGCTGTGAACAAAAATGTCATTCTCTCTTCTTAGTCTCCTCCTTAGTCTGGTTTTATGTCCTCTTATCTTCTTTCCACTCCAAATGTGCTCAAAACTCTTAAGTGACCACTCCAAAACCTGATAAGAGAAAATGCAATGCATATGCATCCTAAACATGCCTAAATGAGAGTCAAATGTCTAAAACAATCCAAGAAAAGATGGTTTAAACTTGTGAAAATGTCTAAATATCAGAGAGGCAAAAATGAATAATAAGTCCATTACTCTTTTTGGCTAGCATTAGTTTTAGTTTGTTTTAAAAATCAAATATAGATTACTCAATATATAACATTTGTTGTTCTCTAAAATATACAAAATTAAATTTAATATACATCACATTACTTTTATAATAATTGTTTTGTCGATACTAATAAAATTATTTCAAAAACATAAATATGCTTTTATGGCGCAAATCATAACCTAGTTTGATATTATTATACTAATTAAAACAAAATCAAAATACTATTATGGTATTAATCTTAAATAATATCAATTAGAATAATATTAATAGATAATTTTAATTCATGCATAATGGATCTTATTAGATAGATAATATCATACATTTTAAAAAAAATATTTTTTAATTTATTTTAATTAATATTTAGGTTTAGATACTTTCTAATATACATGCAGTGGAAGGAGGTGCTCTTAGACCATGATTAAAGGTAAGAACCCCTTATTGGTTCTTAGAAAAATTTTAGTATTAATTTTAGTTAAGAACCCACAATTAGTTTTTTTACCTCCAATGGTAGAACCTCTAATAAGGTTCTTAACAAAAAAAGAATTATGAAAATTATCTTATTTTAAGAACAGTTTATTTCTTGAATAAAACATAAAATATACTGCATTTAATGAAATTTGAAACATACATCACATAAAAATATTTTAAACATAGATTTTCAAATCATAAACAGAAAATGAACGACTTGTTATAATATTTACTTATTCTAAATTTTTGTCATATATGCTCCACCAAATCAATTTTCAATTGCTAATGGTCATATGAAAATTATTTTATTTTAAGAAAATAAAACATAAAATATATTGCATTGATTTTTTTTTAAGTTAATAACTTTTTTTAAAGTTAAGATTTTTTTTTAAAGTTAAAGTTAATAATTTTTTTTTAAAGTTAAAGTTAAGATTTAAAAAAAAAAAGTTAAGAAAAAAATCCGGCGAATTAGACAATGACACGTAGCTAAGAACCTCATTTAAGAACTGGTTCTTAAAAAACTTAATTAAGAACTGGTTATTAGCTTATTAAATAATTTTGATTTATTTTAATGAAAAAATGATAAGAACCCCACCTAAGAACCCCCTTTAATCATATTTTTATGTATCCTAGTTTCTTTAAGTATTTGACTAAGTTTAGGGTGAGAAAGCCCCTTGGTAAAAAGTTTCCCGGAAGCAGACCTATGTTTGTAGTCTTAGTTATAATATGTAATTTAACTTTATTTGGCCCTAGCTATAATACCTATGTGCCATATGCATTTGTTTCGCCTTGGCACTCTTAAGTTGTTAACAGATTCCTATATCGATGCAACAACAAGCTTCAACTTCGTAGAGCGTAACGATGCCTTGTAGACTTATAGAGACAGCGTTCTGTGATAAAACACGAGAAAGGGTAGAGAGCTTGGAGGTTTTCGATGTAGGTTTTTGTTTAGAGAGAAGTTTTCATCGCGGGAGAGGAAGGTAGTGTGAACGCCATTGATAGTTAAGAGAAGCAAAGAAGAGAAGATAAAACAAGAGAGGTGAAGGAGAACGGATTAGTCTATCTATATAAACAATTAGCGTCTGATTATTAAACCCTTGATTATAGCTTTTTATAAAGAAGATTTTAAATCGTAAAAATTCTTTGACAACTAAACAAGAATAGAGACAGAAGAGACTTTTCTATTATTAATGAAAAAAAGTCCCCCTTCTTCGAAACCCTCACTTATTATGTATGGTCAGGTAAGGAGCAAGACAAAAAAAAAAGACTTTTCTTCCCTCAATTTCGCTTAACGTATACGATGTGTCGAGCGACTTCCTTGTCCGAATGCTCAAGTGGCATGCATGTCTTCGAGACTCAACAATGGAAAAACAACGTCGTCTCCGCTTCCAAACACTATAGACAAGCTAGGTATGAATGGTATCTTCGGTAGTAATTAAAGTACTGCTCTGTGTGTGGAAAGGTTGATCAAGTCCTTTATCACTAAAATACAATAAATCTTATCTTATTTCTCTTTATTTTCCTCGAGTCATTCTTTTCACGGAACAACTTTGCATCAAGACAGAAAGAAAATATTACACAGCCCCTTAAAATATTAAATATTATACAGTCCCATAAATTATTATCTCAAATGGATGGTTCTCAATAACATTTGAGATATTCATTTAATAAAATAGCACGGGATGAGTTTATAGTAAAAATTTTATTTATCAAATATATAACTGAACAATATTTAAGTATTATAATTTATGATATAGTAATAATTATGAGGCTTTTAACATTATTTTCTTTCTATATTTTTTAACAATTAAACAATATATAGTACAATCTGAGGAGAACATGAAAAAATTATCATCTTTTATCAATTGGGTTCATAAACGATAAAATTCAATAAAAAAACGAAAATCGTTTTCAGTAATTTTTTTAATGTGTTTATATTTTTAAATTATAAATTTAATCGATTAAATTAATATCTTCTCAGCTTTCAAAGAATATGATTATTTTTTGACAAAATTTTAATTTAAAAGAAATGAAGATCATTTTTAATTGGTTTGAATTTTTTTATTTTGCTGATATTTAGTTTTTTTTCTTCACAAAATATATTTATAAATGAGAAAGTTCGAGACATAAATGAATTATATATTTGATTAAATTTTAACCCGTGCTAAAAGTGAATAATATTTTAAATATATTTTCGTTTTTCTGTTTTTAATACAAAGTAAAAATTTCAGACGTGTTGACATTCTCTTAATTTATTCTTTTAACCAATCTACAACTATAAACTAAAATTTATTAATGTAATTAATATATATATATATATATATATATATATATATATATATATATATATATATATATATATTTTAATTAAATCTTCTTATACAAAATTTTTTTATATAAAATCTAAAATCTAATATTTTAAAATGTGTTCAAATACATATTTTCTCAGTCTTTGGAAGTTAAGCAGTGCTCGTTTTTCTCATCTCCTATATAAATAGTAGACTGTAGACCAAAAAGATGTAGTACAAGTAAGGGGAAAAAAAAAAAAAAAGATTTTACCATTTTCTAAAAAATGGGGAAATGCCCTGCTTTCATCATCTTCCTCGCTTCTTCTCTTCTTCTTGTCCTTCAAAACCTCCAACTCGTTCATGCCCTCGGGTGTGAGGGAAACTTTTTCAATGGTAACAGCACCTACTATCAGAATCGTCACAATCTCTTCTCTACTCTTCCTTCAAAAGTCACTGCCAACCGTGGATTCTACAACGCTTCACTCGGCCAAAACCCCAACAGAGTTCGCGCTCTTGTCTACTGCGCAGGAGGCTACGAGGAAGCTTGTATCAGTTGTGTCGAAAAAGTGACTCAGGCGATACAAACGGGTTGTCCAAACAATACGGACTTGTTCCAGTGGGGCATTGACGATGCAGACGACCATGTTTCTTGTCTTGTACGTTCCTCAAACCACTCAACTTTCTGGAACCACAAGCTTCGACCTGCCGTCATACAACCAAATCCCGATAGTATCGAACAATCCAAGGACATGACCCTTTTCGGTAAACAGTGGGAAGCAACGGTTAATCGGACTGTCCAGGTTGCTACGGAAGCTGAAACTTCCTCGCCACATCAGTACTTTGGTGCTGTAAAAGCCGAGTTCACGGAGTTTCCGACTGTTTACATGCTGATGCAATGCACTCCCGACATAACTTCCCGAGAGTGCAACATATGTTTGGAAGCCTGCGTGAAATATTATAGAATACTGTATTGGGGAAGAAAAGGAGGCGAGGTTAGTCGTCCGAGCTGCATTTTCAGGTGGGATCTGTATACTTTCCATGGTGCTTTTGATAATGTAACAATATTTCATGCACCTCCTCGAATTCAGGCAGGAAGTCTCATAAAAGACAAGAAAGGTAAAACAAATGAGGTAGAGCATTATCACAATTTGTAAAATGATAGAGGGGTTAGAACTAAAACATGGATGATAATTTTCAGGAATAACCATTAGCTATGGCGGACTTATCGCCATAGTTGTGCCAGCTTTCATTGCTCTTTTGGTGTTTATTGGTCTCATCAAATTCTGTGGTCGGAGAACAAACAATGGAATCAATGGTAAGTGTATGTAACTTGTTTCTTGCACCATACGATGTAGAGGGTAAGACTTATTTCGGTTTTTTTAGTTGGAAGTGCAGAGTACTCTGATGGTCAATTTATGCTACGGTTTGATCTTGGTATGATCTCAATGGCAACCAATGACTTTTCGACTGAAAATAAGCTTGGCCAAGGTGGATTTGGTGCGGTCTATAAGGTAATACTAACATTTTTCCTAATAATGAATGATTAAGACCTTGGTCTTGGATGAGTAACAAATCTTGATAACTGATTTCAGGGGACATTAATAAACGGGAGCGAGATAGCGGTTAAGAGATTAACCAGAGGTTCAGAAGAAGGAGGCATGGAGTTTAAGAATGAGGTTTCACTCTTGACAAGACTCCAACATAAGAATCTGGTTAAGCTTCTTGGTTTCTGTAATGAAGGAGATGAAGAGATTCTTGTCTACGAGTTTGTCCCCAACGCAAGTCTTGACCACTTTATCTTTGGTGAGACTTTGAAAGACACCAGCACTTTCGATAGGTTTTAGAAACGTTTAGCAATAAAACGTTTCTTTCAAATCTGCAGATGAAGAGAAGCGTTCGCTTCTTACATGGGAGGTGAGGTTCAAAATAATAGAAGGCGTTGCTCGAGGTCTTGTTTATCTTCATGAAGATTCTCAGCTGAAGATTATTCACCGAGACTTGAAGGCAAGTAACATCCTTTTAGATGCAGAGATGAACCCTAAAGTTGCAGACTTTGGGACAGCGAGGTTGTTCGACACTGATGAGACTCGAGCTGAAACCAAAAGAATAGCTGGAACTCGGTAAAAAACATATTTATAAACTTTATAGACACGTAAATATGCTTACCATCAATTAAAGTTATTAGTTGCATAAATGCAGTGGATATATGGCTCCCGAATACCTGAATCGCGGGCAAATCTCAGTCAAATCTGATGTATATAGCTTCGGTGTTGTGCTTCTTGAGATGATAAGTGGTAAAAGAAACAATAGCTTTCAAGGAGAAGGAATTGCAGCTTTTGTAAGTTTCTTCACATATCATTCTTCTTGCTCCTTCCTTTAGTATCTTCAAACCAATGTAGAAAGTAAGAATATATGTATTTTATTTTGGTTCAGGCATGGAAGAGATGGGCTGAAGGACGGCCGGAGGTTATAATTGATCCACTCTTGGTAGAGAATCCAAGTGATGAGATCATTAAGTTGATCCAGATTGGTTTGTTGTGTGTTCAACAAGATGCAATAAAGAGACCAACCATGAGCTCTGTAATAGTTTGGCTTGGCAGTGAGACTATCACTATTGCTTTACCTAAGGCTCCTGCTTTCATAATAAATCAATCCGAATCTGAAGATGGTACAATGTCAATGAGCAATGTCTGCACGGAGTTGAGTTGTCGTTAAGTTATAAATTGTTAATGAATGGTAGGTTGGAATCCGCGCTGCAACTTTGAAAAGTAATTTTATAATAATTAAATTTGAATATAATAATTATTGTAAAAGTTATATAATGTAAGTTTAAGCATTTTTAAATTTATCTAAAATATTTTGTTTTTTGCTTTTATAGAACAACATATGCTAATATTAAGTACTCTATATATATTTTCATAATCAAATTATATATATATATATATATATATATAAATTTAATTACATATTAATGATAGTCAAAAGAGGATAATCAGTTCATTTGACCTGTTTCACATTCTCTAAGTTTTCTTTTAATGTTTTTATAATTGAAATTGTGCAATCCACTTTTTAACATATTTTTTCAATAGTCAATATTTATTTTCGATGTTTTCACAATTGAAATTGGCATATCCGTCATTTTCACCCATCTCACAGTAATTTCATAATGTTTTGACACAACAACCAGTGGAAAACAGTAAATTATCAATCTTAACATGTCATATGATCAAAGAATATAAATATTGACTAATTTCTAATATTTTTTATATTTTTTTATCTAACTAAGTTATTAATATAATATTATATTGGTTTAATTATGAGATTTAGATAAAGAACTTTAGTAAATTAATAAAAAAAAAAAAATTTAATTGTTAGTTAAGTTATAATCTTTACACTTATGATTTTTCAACATTTATAATAGTTTTAAAAGTTTAAATTATAACAAAAATAAATTTAGATTTTTTGTTGTACAGATGATTTGTTTATTTTTTATATTTTTTAAGTAAAAGTAAGATGACAAAAGAAATTTAATAATAATTATTATGGTATAAGAATATTTTTGGTAACGAATATCTAAATAATCATATCGATCAAGTGTATACAGTTTTTATAGTCTACAGTTTTTTTTAATTGTATGTTTAGTCTATATTACATTTTATGAGACTTCAATATTTTTTTCATTTTGAGTAATATTATAGACTAAAGATTAGTTTCATATAATCATTCTAAATTAATAAAATAAATGTTGTATTTAAGGTGGTACCAAATATTCTAATTATATTGAATTGAGAAAAAAGTAATTAGGTAAAAAAGTAAATTAGGTTTGAACCAACCTTAAGTGCAGGATTATAATTTTGAAAATAATTTTATAATATTATATTTTAAGAAAATAGTCATTGTAAAAGTTATGTGATGTATATCTTTTTTATATTGGTGTAAAATATTTTATATTTTTAATCAAACAGTATAAGTTAATATATTAAGTAATATATGTTTTTTTCATTATTTTCACAATTAAATTTATAATTATTTTATAAAAATGTAACTAGAAATTAATGTGACTCAAAATAGATTAATCCGTCATTACTTTTCTGGCTTGCATATATTGGTATTAGTTTGTTTACAAAAATTACTAATCTGTTTTTTAACCCTAATAGCAATGGTTAAAAAAAATTTTAAAAAAAAAAATCAATATAAAAATGGGTTAATCCAATCTTTTAAGGTATTTTGCAATGATCTCAAATATTTTGCATATTATGATAAAATTACCTGTAAAAAATATCACAAATCATTAAACATCAATCTTGATCCATTCCAACATATGATTAAATAGTATCAACTAATTTCTAAATCATAATTTTATCAAATGAAAATATTTATATAATTCTAAATTTCTAATTATCATATTTCACAAAAAAAACTTAAGTAACTTAGTAAAAGTTTAAAATTTCTCTGAAATACCGCCTAAAACCACAAATGAATATGATGAACGTGATGGGACAGTCGTTTTTATATATCAGCTCACCTACAAAAGGCCAGGGAGATTGGGAAAGAGGAGGAGACAAAGGAGAAGGACCAAATAAGACATGTATCTCCTTCGAACCACTCAGATCCAAATAATAGTTTCCACCCTTCTTATCTCTTATGAGAGATGGAACAAATACTATACGAACATGCTAAATACCTCTGAAGTAAACATACCTCCAGTCGATCGATGTCTTGGCTTGTGCATTAGAGAGCCTTCCGGAGGGAAATTTTTTTTCACCACCAACTCAGGATTATTCCACCAGATACGAGACAGATGATCAATGCCAAAATCATATACATGGAACGACTCCACTTAAACGTATCCAACAATAACTATCATACACTGGATCACATGTACATATAATCATTTAGATAATAAAAATAAAACATAGATTATTTAATATATGACATATATTGCTCCCTAAAAAAAATACAAAAATAAAATCAAATACGCATTACATCACTTTTTTAACAGTTATTTTGTTAATACTAAGTTATCATAAAATTATTTCAAAAACATAACTATGTCTTTATGGTGCAGATCATAATAATTTGAGATTATTATACTAATAAAAACAAAATTAATATACTATTATTGTATTCATCTTAAATAATATCAATTATAATAATAATAACAGATACTTTTAATTCATACATAATGGATCTTATTAGATAGATAATTTTATTTTATGATTTATAAAAATGATAATATTAATAACATAAAAACTATTTAATTAAATTTTTAAGTTTTGGTGTATTTGATTTAATGAATAATGATTTAGTCAATTACAATGAGACATATGTCTTTTTGCAAGGAGTTTGCAAAATTTCATTTGAAAACCGATTCTCATACATTTAAAAATAATTAAAATTTTCATTTTTTATTATTAATATTTAGGTTTTGATACTTTCTAAGATACATGAAAGACATGTAGTGGAGAGAGGTGCTCTTATGTTTCCTAGTTTCGTTTAAGTATCTGACTAGTTTCAGGGTGAGAAGGCCCCATTACTAAAATTTTATGATTTTAGTGTGAAGAAGATGTTGTTATTTGATTTTACTTTTTTGACAATTATCCATTTTTTAAATTATATACAAATTTTTTATAATTTCTTTTTTTTTTATTGAAATTTTTTAAATTCTACTGTACTGTCATATCTATTAATCTATATAAATAAAAAAACTAATTCTAAATTTAAATCTTCAACATAATCATATTTTTTTCTGTAAAAAACCATTATTAGCATTTTCAGTAGAGAAATTAATTCATCTTTGAATAGATGCAAAATCAAAATCGAAATAAAGAATTTTTATATATTGAAAACGTATTTATTAAAATAAAAATATTTATTTTTTTAAATTGATTTTTTTCTGTTAAATAACTTTTTACAAATCACATTAATATAAAAATGGAAATATCTTTCAAATATATAAAGATAGAGAACTTTTATATATTAAAAATATGATTACAAAAATAAATGATTTTTAAAAAAAAATTATTTCTTTTAATAAATATTTTTTTCCAAATCACATAAAAATGAAAATGAAAATATCATTTTTATTTGCATAATAATTTTTTATTGCCATTATTAAAACCTTTTGATTTTAAAAATTGCTATTATTCTTCATAGTCTATCGATGCAACGAAAACAAGCTTCAACTTCGTAGATCGTAAACCCCGTAACGATGCGATGTAGACTTGTACAAACCGCGGCCTGTTTGGAGAGAAGTTTTCGTTGCCGGAGAGGAAGGTAGTGTGAACGCCATTGATGGTTAAGAGAATGAAAGAAGAGAAGATAAAACAAGGGATGGATTTCAGAGCTGAAGTGGGAAACGGGTCGTGCATCAGCTTCTGGATGGATTTCTGGACACCACTGGGTCCTCTCATAAAAGTGTTTGGTCCGAGTGGGCCGAGAGACCTTATGATACCGCTTAATGCAACTGTGGCCTCAGTTTGTACGCCTACTGGATGGATACTCAGAGGTGCCCGCTCGCCGGCTGCAGAAGCTCTCCAAATTCACCTCACTACTTTACCTTTGCCCTCTCACTCGGTTACAACTGATAAGTACCTTTGGTTGGTGGACGATGTTGCTTTGACCGGATTCTCTGCCCAACGAACTTGGGAAGCTCTTCGTCATCGGGTTCCTCTACAGCTTTGGACGTCGAATGTCTGGTTTAAAGGGTCTGTGCCTAGGCATGCTTTTCATATGTGGATCACTCATCTCGATCGGCTTTCAACGAGAGAAAGACTAGTAAAGTGGGGACTGCCTATCTCTACGGCATGTTGCTTGTGTAGTTCGCATGTGGAGAGTAGAGATCATCTCTTTCTCAAATGTGAAGTAAGTGAACAAATTTGGGATTCTGTTATTAAAAGACTACGCCATCGCCCACTCACCTTCCACACTTGGACAGCGTTCTCGGACTGGTTAAGTATAAAGGACAGTTCAAGTCCTCGCCTTCTCAAACGGCTTGCATCTACCATATCTGGTCTGAACGGAATTCAAGGCTCCATAACAATGTTTCCTCCACTCCAACCATCATCTTCAAATCAATCGATCGCTCTGTACGTGACGTTATTCTGGGGAAAAGGACGCGGAAACAATTTCGCAATCTCATGCAACGTTGGCTTATCTACGAGTAAACTAGTTTTATTTCTGATCTGATTTAAATCTCTGCATGGGCTTGACCTTGTTTTATCTTTTTTGCCAAGGTTGATCCTGTTATGATTTAAACTCGTTGTAATTTCTACAAACTGTTCTCATTTTCAAATGAAATTCAAATATTTAGCAAAAAAAAAGAAGAAAAAAACAAGGGAGGTGAAGGAGAATGGATTAGTCCATCTATATAAACAATTAACGTCTGAATCAGTTTAGAAGGCAGAAAAAAGTTTTGGCCTTTTTCTATATTAAAAAAAATATATCTGTAAATACAAAAAATTTTACGTATATTTAATTGGTTTTGTTAGAAAAAAAACTATTAATAACATATCATAGTAATTGTATATCATTGGATAAAAATAATATCACTAATGAGATCCAAGATTATATATGAAAAAAGAAAGTAGATGACATATTTGAATATGAGATACTATATATAAACTCAACAAACTAAATCAATTAAACAGAAATTGGCCATAAAATATTTCATAACGTTGTTGCCTTAAGCTTATGCTTCAGCCGCTTATAGTCAGAGCCCGCACTGCGTCTGATTATTAAAAGTTTGATTATAGCTTTAAGGAAAGAGACCTTAAATTGTAAACATTCTTTGAAAACCAAACAAGAATAGAGACAGAAGAGACTTTTCTATTATCAAAAGTCCCCTTTCTTCGAAACCCTCACTTACTCTGGTCAGGTAAGGAGCAAGACAAAAAGAAGAAGACTTTTCTTTCCTCAATTTCGCTTAACGTAAACGATGTGGCGAGCGACTTCCTTGTCCTTGTCCTTAAGTGGCATGCATGTCTTCGAGACTTAACAATGGAAAAACAACGTCGTCTCCGCTTCCAAACACTTTAGACAAGCTGGGCATGAATGGTATCTTCGGTAGTAATTAAAGTACTGCTTTGTGTGTGGAAAGGTTGATCAAGTCCTTTATCACTAAAATACAATAAATCTTATCTTATTTCTCTTTATTTTCCTCGAGTCATTCTTTTCACGGAACAACTTTGCATCAAGACAGAAAGAAAATATTACACAGCCCCTTAAAATATTAAATTTTATACAGTCCCTTAAATTATTATCGGTCTCAAATGGATGGTTCTCAATAACATTTAAGATACTCATCTAATCAAATAGATTTTAATTTTAATTTTATTTATGAAATACTGGGAAGTTTCCAATCCAATGGAAGTTCTCAAATACATATTTTTCTTAGTCTTTAGAAAGTTAAGCAATGCTCGTTTTCTCATCTCACCTATATAAATAAATAGTATAATATAAAGAAGTAGTACAAGGAAAAAGAAAAAAAAAAAAAGCATTTCTAAAAAATGGGGAAATGCCCTGCTTTGATCATCTTCCTGGCTTATTCTCTTCTTCTTGTCCTTCAAAACCTCAAACTCGTTCATTCCCTCGGGTGTGCTCGAAACATTTTCATCGGTAACAGCACCTACAATCAGAATCGTCATAATCTCTTCTCTACTCTTGCTTCAAAAGTCACTGCCAACCGTGGATTCTACAATGCTTCACTCGGCCAAAACCCCAACAGAGTTCGCGCTCTTGTCTACTGCGCAGGAGGCTACAAGGAAGCTTGTATCAGTTGTGTCGAAAAAGTGACTCAGGCGATACAAACGAGTTGCCCAGATCGCATGGATTCGTTCCAGTGGGGCATTGACGATGTAGACGACCATGTTACTTGCCTTGTACGTTCCTCAAACCAGGCAACTTTCCGGAACCTCGAGCTTCGACCTGCTGTCATACAACCAAATCCAGATAGTATCGAACAATCCAAGGACATTACCCTTTTCAGTAAAGAGTGGGATGCAACGGTTAACCGGACTGTCAAGGTCGCCACGGAAGCTGAAACTTCCTCGCCACATCAGTACTTTGGTGCTGTAAAAGCCGAGTTCACGGAGTTTCCGACTGTTTACATGCTGATGCAATGCACTCCCGACATAACTTCCCGAGAGTGCAACATATGTTTGGAAGCCTGCGTGAAATATTATAGAATACTGTATTGGGGAAGAAAAGGAGGCGAGGTTAGTCGTCCGAGCTGCATTTTCAGGTGGGATCTATATCCTTTCCATGGTGCTTTTGATAATGTAACTATACTTCCTGCACCTCCTCCAGCTCAGGCACCTACAAATGGGAGTCCAATAAAAGACAAGAAAGGTAAAACAAATGAGTTAGAGTATTATCACAATTTGTAAAATGATAGAGGGGTTAGAACTAAAAATGGATAATAATTTTCAGGAAGAAGTATTAGCTATGGTGGAATTATAGCCATAATTGTGCCAGCTTTCATTACTCTTTTGGTGTTTATTGGTCTCATCAAATTCTGTGGTCGGAGAAGAAAATCAAACAACGGAATCAATGGTAAGTGTATGTACCTTGTTTCTTGCACCATACGATGTAGAGGGTAAGACTTATTTCGTTTTTTTAGTTGGTAGTGCAGAGTACTCTGATGGTCAATTTATGCTACGGTTTAATCTTGGTATGATCTCAATGGCAACCAATGACTTTTCGACTGAAAATAAGCTTGGCCAAGGTAGATTTGGTGCGGTCTATAAGGTAATATTAACATTTTTCCTAATAATGAATAATTAAGACCTTTGTCTTGGATGTAATGTTTAACAAATCTTGATAACTGGTTTCAGGGGTCATTACTAAACGGGAGCGAGATAGCGGTAAAGAGATTAACCAGAGGTTCAGAAGAAGGAGGTATGGAGTTTGAGAATGAGGTTTCACTCTTGACAAGACTCCAACATAAGAATCTGGTGAAGCTTCTTGGTTTCTGTAATGAAGGAGATGAAGAGATTCTTGTCTACGAGTTTGTCCCCAACTCAAGTCTTGACCACTTTATCTTTGGTGAGACTTTGAAAGACACCAGCACTTTCGATATTTTTTAGAAAATTTTAGCAATTAATATGCTTCTTTCAAATCTGCAGATAAAAAGAAGCGTTCGCTTCTTACATGGGAGGTGAGGTTCAAAATAATAGAGGGCGTTGCTCGAGGTCTTGTTTATCTACATGAAGATTCTCAGCTGAAGATTATTCACCGAGACTTGAAGGCAAGCAACATCCTTTTAGATGCAGAGATGAACCCTAAAGTTGCAGACTTTGGGACAGCGAGGTTGTTCGACACTGATGAGACTCGAGCTGAAACAAAACGAATAGCTGGAACTCGGTAAAAAACATATATATCAACTTTGTAGACACGTAAATATGTTAACCATCAATTAAAGTTATTAGTTGCATAAATGCAGTGGATATATGGCTCCCGAATATCTGAAATTCAGGCAAATCTCAGCTAAATCTGATGTATATAGCTTCGGTGTTTTGCTTCTTGAGATGATAAGTGGTGAAAGAAACAATAGCTTTCAAGGAGAAGGACTTGCAGCTTTTGTAAGTTTCTTCACATATCATTCTTCTTGCTCCTTCCTATAGTATCTTCAAACCTATGTAGAAAGTAAGAGTATATGTATATTATTTTGGTTCAGGCATGGAAGAGATGGGCTGAAGGACGGGCGCAGGTTATAATTGATCCATTCTTGGAAGAGAGACCAAGTGACGAGATCATAAAGTTGATCCAGATTGGTTTGTTGTGTGTTCAAGAAAATGCAACAAAGAGACCAACCATGAGCTCTGTAATAGTTTGGCTTGGCAGTGAGACTATCACCATCGCTTTACCTAAGGCTCCTGCTTTCACAAGGGATTCATCCCAATCTGAAAATGGTACAATGTCAATGAGCGATATCTTCACGGATTTGAGTTGTCGTTGAGTTATAAATTGTTAATGAAGGGTAGGTTCGGATCCACCCTACCACGCACACATAATTAAGTTTTAACATAATAATTGTTGTAAAAGTTGTATGATGGAAGTTTAACCATTTTTACATTTTCCTAAAATATTTTGTATTTTGTTTTCTTAAGCAATTTTATGATAATTAAGTTTTAACATAATCATTGTTGTAAAAGTTGTATCATGGAAGTTTAACCATTTTTACATTTTCCTAAAATATTTTGTATTTTGTTTTTATAATATGTTAAATATTAAGTATTCTATGTTTATTTTCATAATCGATTTTTTTATATAAATGTAATTATATATTAATGATAGTAAAAATGGAATAATCAGTTCATTTGACCTGTTTCACAATACTCTAAATTTGGTTTTAATTTTTTATAATAAAAATTTGATAATCCACTTTTTAACCCATTTTTAATAGTCAATATTTACGTTCAATGTTCAATGTTTTCATAACATGTCATATGGTCAAATAATAATATATATTGACTAAGTTCTAATATCTTAAATTTTTATCTAACCAAATTGTTAATATAATATTATATCAGTTTAATTTTGAGATTTAGATAAAGAATTTTAATAAATCTTATTATATAAAGTTTGGTTCTCAAAGTTAGTAAATAACATGTGTACTAGAAAGTGTGAGACAAAAAAAAAAAAAAATAACGAGCTCATAGGAATAAATTTCCTCTTTGTTGATGATATTTTTTTACTCTAAAAATAATTTTATATATTTTATTATAAATATTAAATTATTTCAATATAGAAAAATAGTATTCAAAGTTTTGTACATCATTCTTTTTTAGAACTGTTTGAACTGAAGATAGACTATGTAAAGAGAATTTTATTGAAATTTGCAATTTTAATGTGCAAGATTACAATAAAAATTACAAAACCTCAGATCATAAATTTCAAATGATATTTAGTAAAATAATAAAAACAATTTTCTATTTAATTTCATGAAAATATTTATTTTTGGATAATATAATAAAATAAATTTTGATAATCTTTTTGGTTATCTAAAATAGTCGTTTCTTTAGGTTTATCGAGTTCTCAACGGCGAGTTATAAAATATTGTTTCTAGATAATTAAACGCAAAATTATAATTTAAAATATAATTATATAAATTATTTTATACGATTTATCAATTTAAAATTTAAAATATTTCATTTTTATCCGCGTATCACGTGGGTCCAAATTTAGTTAATAATAACTTTAAAATTTAGTTGTTAAATAACTTATAGTTTTTACTCTTATGGTTTCTCATTATTTATAATAGTTTTTACAACTTTGAATTATTACAAAAATAAATTTAGACTTTTTTGTTGTAAAGATGATGTGTTTACTTTTTTTTTTAAAAGTAAGATGAGAAAATAAATATAATAATGACTATTATATAAAAATATTTTTGGTAACAAATATCTAAATAATCATATTGATCAAGTGTGTAATACTTATTATAGTCTACAGATTTTTTTTTTTAAATTGTATGCTTAGTCTAAATTACATTTAATGAGATTTCAATATATTTATTAAATTTCATTGAAATTTTCAGTACTATTATAGACTAAACGTTAGTTCCACATAATCGTTCTAAATTAATAGAATAAATGTTGTATTTAAAGTGGTACCAAGTATTCTAATTATACTGAATTGAGAAAAGAGTAAATTAGATTTGAACCAATGCTAAGTGCAGGATTATAATTTTGAAAAATAATTTTATATTATTTATATTTTAAGAAAACAGTCATTGGAAAAGTTATGTGGTGTATATTTTTTTTTATATCGGTGTATAATATTTTGTAGTTTTAATCTAACAACATAAGTTAATATATTAAGTAATTGTGTATGTTTTCTTTCAATGTTTTCACAATTAAATTTTTAATTATTTTATAAAAATGTAACTACAAATTAATAAGAGTCAAAATAAAATAATCCGTCTATTACTTCTACTTGCATTGGTCTTAGTTTTTTTTTTTAAAATAGAATAATTTTTTTTTAAACCGAAAAGCTGTGGTTTAAGTTCTTTTTTTTAAAAAAAAAAACTCATAGTAAAAAAAGGTTAATCTAATCTTTTAACATATTTTGCAATGGTCTCAAATATTTTGTATACTCTGATAGAATAACCTGTAAAAAATATCGTCAATCATATAACGTCAACCTTAATCCATTCCATCATCTGATCAAATAATATTGACTAATTTCTAATAATAATTTTTATCAAATGAAAATATTTATATTGTCTAATTCTTAGATTTAAGAAAAAAAAAACTCAAATGTACTAATAAAAACTTTAAAATTTCTCTGAAATACACTGCCTAGAACCACAAATGAACAGAACGAACTTGATGGAACAGTCGCTTTTGTATATCAACTTGCCTAGAAAAGGTTAGGGAGATCGGGAAAGAAGGGGAGGCAAAAGAGGACTGAATAACACACGCATCTCCTTCCGCCCGCTCCCCCCCCCCCCCCCCCCCCCCATCTCTTATCCGAGCTGGAACAAACAGACAATTACTTTGACCAACTAACTAAGTGATCAAATGTATAATCCCAAATACCTCTGAAGTAAACATACTTTAGTCAATCGATGTACTGACTTACGCATTACAGAGCCTTCCAGAGGAAAACCTTTTTTTCTCTTCCCATTCAGATGAGCACCTGAACCCCAATCCGACGAGTATCGACGATAAGAGACACATGTTTTCTTTCCCCCAGTGGATGATCTCCTACTGCCCACTCACGGTTATTCCACCAGATACTAGACAAATGATCAATTCCAAAATCATATACATGGAACAACCCCGTACAAACATTCCCAACAATAATTATAATACACTTGATTACATATGATCATTTATACATTAAAAATCAAATATAGATTACTCAATTTGTATAACATACGTTTCTCTCTAAAAAGTAGAAAATTAAATTAAATATACATTACATCCCTTTTATAACAATTGTTTTGTTAATACTAAGTTATCATAAAATTATTTCAAAAACATAACTATACTTTTATGGCGCAATCATAACCTAATTTTATATTATTATACTAATTAAAATAAGATTATTATATTATTATGGTATTAATCTTAAATAATATCAATTAGAATAATTTTAATAGATAATTTTAATTCACGCATAATGGATCTTATTAGATAGATAATTTTATTTTATAATTTATAAAATGATAATATTAATAACATAAAATCTATTAATTAAGTTTTTAAGTTTTGGTGCATTTGATTTAATGAATAATGATTTAGTCAATTACAATGAGACATATGTTCTTTTTGCAAGGAGTTTTTCAAATTTCATAAGGTCAATCCAGATGGGAGAAAGAGGATAAGACGTTTGAAGATCCTGTCTTATATTCCAAACTAGTTGATAAGCTCGAAAACAAATTATCATATATTTATAATAAAAAATAAATTATTTATTTATATTAATATTTAGGTTCAGATACTTTCTAAGATACATGCAGTGGAGGGAGGTGCTCTTACGTATTTTACTTAGTTTCGTTAAGCAGTTGACTAATTTTAGGGTGAGAAGTCCCCTTGGTAAAGAGTTTCCTGGAAACAGACCTATGTTTGCAGTCTTAATTATAATATGTATTTTAAAATTATTTGGCTCTAATTAACTATAGTAACTATGTGCCATATGAATTTTTTTTGCCTTGGCACTGTTAACAGATTCCTACTTAGAGCGTTGTAGTCTTGTAGAAACAGCATTGTGTGATAAAAGAAGAGAAAGGCTAGAGAGCTTCGAGGTTTTTCGCTGTAGGTTTTGTATGTAGAGAAGTTTTCATCGCCGGAGAGGAAAGTAGTGTGAACGCCATTGATGGTTAAGAAAAGGAAAGAAGAGAAGATAAAACAAGGGAGGTGAAGGAGAACGGATTAGTCTATCTATATAAACAATTAACCTCTGATTATAGCATTTAATAAAGGATATTTTGTAAATCGTAAATATTCTTTGACAACTAAACAAGAATAGAGACAGAAGAGACTTTTCTGTTATCAATGAAAAAAGGTCCCCCTTCTTCGAAACCTTCACTTACTATGGTCAGGCAAGGAGCAAGACAAAAAAAGACTTTTCTTCCATCAATTTCGCTTAACGTAAACGATGTGGCCGCGAGCGACTTCCTTGTCCGTATGCTCAAGTGTCATGCATGTCTTCGAGACTTAACAATGGAAAAACAACGTCGTCTCCGCTTCCAAACACTATAGACAAGCTGGGTATGAATGGTATCTCCGGTAGTAATTAAAGTAATGCTATGAGTGTGGAAACGTAGATCAAGCCCTTTATCACTAAAATACAAGAAATCTTATCTTATTTCTCTTTATTCTCCTCGACTCATTCTTTTCACGAAACAACTTTGCATGAAGACAAAAAGAAAATATTACATAACCCCTTAAAATATTAAATATCACACAGTCCCTTAAAATATTATCTTAAATGGATGGTTCTTAATATTTGAAATACCTATTTAATAAAATATTATTATTATTATTATTATTGGTTATTTGTGAAATACTATTGAGAACTTCCAAAATGAAAAAGTTCAATTACATATTTTTTCAGTCTTTAAAAGCTAAGCATTGCTTTGATATTTAATTAAACCACTGCGTCGTGCACCTAGCCAGGATCTTCAAGTTTTGATATTCCGTTTATTGATACTTAGCTAATATGGAACAGATCATCCATATATAGATAATGGTCGCCCTTTCATTAACGGAAGGACTCGTTGTCCGAAATTCCAAACTCGGTAGAAGAATTTTTTTGACATGATGAAACTGGTAACTTGTGTTTTGTAGTGTTTTATTGATTTTTTGAAATACATTTGCGTTACTAAATTGTAGTTAACTTTTTAAACTATGACCCATTTTTGTTGTTTTTTCTTTTTAAATTAGACTTCGTTTTGAAATTTTCTAGAATTTCTTTTTACCATCTTTGAAAATCAATCAATACACAGTTTCTCAGTCTTTGGAAAGCAACAACCCTAGTCCTACCATAGAATAAAGAATGAACCGTATAACTAGATCTTTAGCAGATCTAGAATCAAACCCGTTGTCTCATCTCAACTCTATATAAGAAAGCTTTAGATTCGATTACTATTTACTTCCTAACTATAACGAAGAAGTATAAGAAGAGAAAAAAAAAAAAAGTTGGCATCCTACATAAATAAATGGGGAAATGCCCTGCTTTGATGATCTTCCTCGCTTCTTCTCTTCTTCTTGTCCTTCAAACCCTCGAAGTTGTTAACGCCATAGAGTGTTTCGGAAGCTTCATCAACGGCAGCAGCAGCTACGATCAGAATCGCCTCAAGCTCTTCTCTACGCTTCCTGATCAAATCGTCACTCATGGCGGATTCTACAACGCTTCAGTCGGCCAAAATTCCAACAGAGTTCACGCTCTTGTCCTCTGTGCAAGAGGCTACGACAGAAAAGCTTTTTCCAGTTGTGTCGAAAGACTGACTCAGGAAACACAAACGAGTTGTCCAAACCGTATGGAATCGTACGTTTGGGGCAGTGACTATGAAGACCGTGTATCTTGTCTTGTACGTTCCTCCAACCACTCGATTTTTGGGAACCTCCAGCTTGAACCTCCTGTTACATATCCAAGTCAACAACGTATCGAGGCATCTAAAGACACGACCCTTTTCATGCAACAGTGGGAAGCAACGGTTAATCTGACCTTCGAGGCTGCCACACAAGCTAATTCTACTTCCGTACAAAAGTACTATAGTGCGGTAAAAGCAGAGTTCACGGAGTTTCCAAATGTTTACATGCTGATGCAGTGCACACCCGACATAACTTCCCAAGACTGCAAGAGATGTTTGGGAATTTGTGTGACGTATTTTAGAGAACAGTTTCGGGAAAGACAAGGAGGTGTGGCTACTTCTCTTAACCATCATGGTTCTTTTGATAATGTAACAAGGATTCCTGCAAGTTCTCTTCCTCAGGCTCATAAAAAGGGGAACTCTACAACAGACAAGAAAGGTAAAACAAATGAGTTAAAGCATTGCCACTATTTTGTATGTATAATAAAGAGGTTCTATGACTAATAAGGGTTAATAATTTTCAGGAAGAAGCATCTATAGGAATATTATCGTGATAATTGTGGTCATTATTTTCATTAATCTTTTGGTATGTATTGGTTTCTTCAAAGTCAAGGGTCGGAAGAAAAAAACAAACAACGGAACTAATGGTAAGTGTACCTTGTTTCTTGCTTCAGTCAACCTTATGAACTAGAGAATAAGGGCCTGTTCGTCTTCTCACCTAGATGATCCAGCCAGATGGATCATCTAGGTGATTCATTTGGATGGATTATTTGGATGATGCATCTCTATAATGCATCTGAATGTTGTTCTTTTTTTTTTGACATGCATCTAGATGAATCATTTGGGTGCAACTTTGTTTTTAATGTATGTTTGCGGTTTTAGCGAAAAAGTGGTTTTATGATTTTAACGGGAAAACGTGACTTTGCGGTTTTGACGGAAAAGCGTGATTTTGCGATTTTAACGGAAAACGTGATTTTGTGGTTTTAACGGAAAACATGATTTTGCGGTTTTAACAGAAAAACGTGATTTTGCGGTTTTAACAGAAAAACGTGATTTTGCGGTTTTAACAGAAAAATGTGATTTGTGGTTTTAACAAAAAACGTGATTTTGCGGTTTTAGCGGAAAACATGATTTTACGGTTTTAGCGAAAGCCCATGATTTTACGCTTTTAGTGAAAAACGTGATTTTACGATTTTAGCGGAAAACATGATTTTGCGGTTTTAGAGGAAAATATGATTTTATGGTTTTAGCGGAAAATATGATTTTATGGTTTTAGCGAAAAACGTAATTTTGCTGTGTTAGCGGAAAAACGTAATTTTGCTGTGTTAGTGGAAAAACGTGATTTTACGGTTTTAGCAGAAAACATGATTTTACGGTTTTAGCGAAAAACATGATTTTACGGTTTTAGCGAAAAATGTGATTTTACTGTTTTAGCGGAAAATGTGATAGTACGGTTTTAACGGAAAAACGTAATTTTCCTGTGTTAGCGAAAAAACGTGATTTTACGGTTTTAGCGGAAATCGTGATTTTTTGGTTTTAACGGAAAATATTATTTTATGGTTTTAGCAAGAAAACATGATTTTTTTTAACGAAAAACATGATTTTGCGGGTTTTAATGGTAAATGTGATTTTGTAGCTTTAAAAGAAAAAAATATATTTTTTTTCTTTTGGCGGGAAAACGTAATTTTTTTTTATTTTTGCGGGAAAACATAATTTTGTGGTTTTAACGGAAAAAATGATTTTGCAGTTTTAAGGAAAAACTTGATTTTGCGGTTTTGGCAGGAAAACATGATTTTGCGTTTTTGGCGGGAAAACGTGATTTTGCGTTTTTAACGGAAAAACGTGATTTGCGATTTTGTGGATTTGACGGAAAATTGTAATTTTGCTATTTAGAGTTTTTTTGGCTGAAAAATGTGATTTTGCGGTTTCAAATCGGTTTTGACATTTTTATAAATATATGGTTAAATAAGGTCATTGTTGTTATTTTCAAAATTTAAAGACTCACCTTCACCTAAATGCACCATTAAGATTCACCCACATTTTTCCCAAAATTTCAGCTGAGTTTTGAAAAATCAGTCAGGTGATTCATCTGGGTGATGTCTTAAAATGCACTAAACGAGCATCAATTCTCACTTTCACCCAGATGGATCACCTGGGTCAGCAGACGAACAGCAGCTAAGACATATTTCTTTTCGTTTTAGTTGGTGGTGCAGAGTTCTCTGAATCGGATTGTCAATTTCTGTTACGATTTGATCTTGATATGATCTTAATGGCAACCAATGATTTTTCGACTGAAAATAAGCTTGGCTAAGGTGGATTTGGTGCGATCTATAAGGTAATATAAACATTTTTCATAATAATGAATGATTAAGACCTTGGTCTTGGATGAGTGACAAATCTTGATAACTGTTTTCAGGGGATATTAGTAAACGGGAGAGAGATAGCGGTGAAGAGATTAACCAGAGGTTCAGAAGGAGGCATGGAGTTTAAGAATGAGGTTTCACTCTTGACAAGACTCCAACATAGGAATCTGGTTAAGCTTCTTGGATTCTGTAAAGAAGGAGATGAAGAGATTCTTGTCTACGATTTTGTCCCCAACGCAAGTCTTGACCACTTTATCTTTGGTGAGACTTTGAAAGACACCAGCACTTTCGATAGGTTTTAGAAACGTTTAGCAATAAAACGTTTCTTTCAAATCTGCAGATGAAGAGAAGCGTTCGCTTCTTACATGGGAGGTGAGGTTCAAAATAATGGAAGGCGTTGCTCGAGGTCTTGTTTATCTCCATGAAGATTCTCAGCTGAAGATTATTCACCGAGACTTGAAGGCAAGCAACATCCTTTTAGATGCAGAGATGAACCCTAAGGTTGCAGACTTTGGGACAGCGAGGTTGTTTGAAACTGATGAGACTCGAGCTGAAACAAAACGAATAGCTGGAACTCGGTAAAAAACATATAATATCAACTTTGGAGACACGTAAATGTGTTAACCATCACTTAAAGTTATTAGTTGCATAAATGCAGTGGATATATGGCTCCGGAATACCTGAATCGCGGGCAAATCTCAGTTAAGTCTGATGTATATAGCTTCGGTGTTGTGCTTCTTGAGATGATAAGTGGTGAAAGAAACAATAGCTTTGAAGGAGAAGGAATCGCAGCTTTTGTAAGTTTCTTCACATATCATTCTTCTTGCGCCTTCCTATCGTATCTTCAAACATATGTAGAAAGTAAGAGTATATGTATTTTATCTTGGTTCAGGTATGGAAGAGATGGGCTGAAGGACGGCCTGAGGTTATAATTGATCCACTCTTGGTAGAGAATCCAAGTGGCGAGATCATAAAGTTGATCCAGATTGGTTTGTTGTGTGTTCAAGAAAATGCAACAAAGAGACCAACCATGAGCTCTGTAATAATTTGGCTTGGCAGTGAGACTATCACCATTGCTTTACCTAAGGCTCCTGCTTTCACAATAAATCAATCCGAATCTGAAGATGGTACGATGTCAATGAGCAATGTCTTCACGGAGTTGAGTTGTCGTTGAGTTATGAATTGTTAATGAGTGGTAGGTTCGGATCAGCGCTACCACGTACATACACTTATGTTTTGTAAAGTAATTTATGATAATTAAATTTTAAAATAATAATTGTTGTAAAAGTTATATGATGTAAATTTAAAATTTTTTACATGTGTCTAAAATATTTTGTTTTTTTTGTTTTTATAAAACAACATATTTTATTAAGTATTCTATGTTTATTTTCATAATCAAATTTAATTTTTTTATATATGTAATTACATATTAATGGTGGTCAAAATAGGATATTCAGTTCATTTGACCTGTTTTGCATTGTTAAAAATTTGATTTTAATGTTTTTACAATTGAAATTGGAAAATCCACTTTTAAACCTATTTTGAAATAATCAATAATTATTTCGATGTTTTCATAATTGAAATTGGCCAATCTGTCATTTTCACAAGTCTCGCAGTAATTTCATAATGTTTTGACAAAACAACCAGTGCAAAACTGTAAAGTATCAATTATAACATGTCATATAATCAAAGAATATAGATATTGACTAATTTCTAATATCTTAAATTTTTATCTAACTAAGTTATTATTATAATATTATATCGATTTAATTATGAGATTTATAATAGTTTGAATTATTACAAAAATGAATTTCCATTTTTTTGTTGTAAATGTGTTGACTTTTTATTTTTTAGTAAAAGTAAAATAAGAAAAGAAATATAATAATAATTATTATGATATAAGAATATTTTTGGTAACGAATATCTAAATAATAGGTGCTCTTAGACCATGATTAAAGGTAAGAACCCCTTATTGGTTCTTAGCAATTTTTTAGTATTAATTTTAGTCAAGAACCCACAATTAGTTTTTTCACCTTCAATGGTAGAACCTCTAATAAGGTTCTTAACAAAAAAAAATTATGAAAATTATTTTATTTTAAAAACAGTTTATTTCTTGAATAAAATATAAAATATACTGCATTTATTGAAATTTGAAACATACATCACATAAAAATATTTTTAAGTTAAGAATGCATTTGTCTATCATGAAGTTAAGAATGCTTTTGTCTATCATGCATTTATCTATAATGAAGTTAAGAATGTTTTTTTTTTTTTTAAAAAGTTGAAGTTAAGAAGAATTTTCTTTTAAAAAAAGTTAAGTTTTTTTTTTTACACATTACAGAAAAACAAAACGTTGTGGAAACGAAATTATATTTTGCATCAGTCATATGAAAATATTTTATTTTAAGAAAATAAAACATAAAAATATATTGCATTGATTTTTTTTAAGTTAATAATTTTTTTTTAAAGTTAAGATTTTTTTTTTTTTAAAGTTAAAGTAAATAATTTTTTTTAAAGTTAAAGTTAAGATTTTTTTTTTTTAAAATTAAAGTTAAGAAAAAAAATCCGGCGAATTAGACAGTGACACGTGGCTAAGAACCCTATTTAAGAACTGATTCTTAATTAAGAACCGGTTCTTAGCTTGTTAAATAGTTTTGATTTATTTTAATTAAAAAAATGCTAAGAACCCCACCTAAAAACCCCTTAAAAAACTTCTTTAATCATGTTCTTACGTATCCTAGTTTCGTTAAGTATTTGACTAATTTTAGGGTGAGAAGGCCCCTTGGTAAAGAGTTTCCCGGAAGCAGACCTATGTTTGTAGTCTTAGTTATAATATGTATTTTAACTTTATTTGGCCCTAACTATAATACCTATGTGCCATATGAATTTGGTTTCGCCTTGGCACTGTTAATTTGTTAACAGATTCCTATCTATCGATGCAACGACAACAAGCTTCAACTTCGTAGAGCGTAAACCCCCCGTAACGATGCCTTGTAGACTTGTAGAGACAGCGTTCTGTGATAAAACACGAGAAAGGCTAGAGAGCTTCGAGGTTTTCGCTGTAGGTTTTGTTTGGAGAGAAGTTTTCATCGCCGGAGAGGAAGGTAGTGTGAACGCCATTGATGGTTAAGAGAAGGAAAGAAGAGAAGATAAAACAAGGGAGGTGAAAGAGAACGGATTAGTCTATCTATATAAACAATTAGCGTCTGATTATTAAACCCTTGATTATAGCTTTTAATAAAGGAGATTTTTTAAATCGTAAAAATTCTTTGACAGCTAAACAAGAATAGAGACAGAAGAGACTTTTCTATTGTCAATGAAAAAAGGTCCCCCTTCTTCGAAACCCTCACTTACTATGGTCAGGCAAGGAGCAAGACAAAAAAAGACTTTTCTTCCCTCAATTTCGCTTAACGTAAGCGATGTGGCGAGCGACTTCCTTGTCCTTACTCTCAAGTGGCATGCATGTCTTCGAGACTTAACAATGGAAAAACAACGTCGTTTCCGCTTCCAAACACTTTAAGACAAGTTGGGTATGAATAGTATCTTCGGTAGTAATTAAAGTAGGGGGAATTGCTGATTTTAACCCATTATTTGGTTTTGAATGCAAATCTAGACCCCTTATTGGACATTCGACAAAAATAACCCATATGGGTAGTGAAAATACCAGTTTCTCCCTAATAACCAAACAAAAAAGCGAAAGCAAAAATGACCCTTATAACCCTTGAGAAGTCTACGTTTAAACAGTAGACTTCCGGAGTAGACTTCTTTGTGCAGTCTACTCCGTGATTTTATCTTAAATTTTAATTATAAAAATTATAAAAATTATAAAAATTATAAAAATTAATTTGATAAAACAATTGTATACATAAATATTACATACGTAATTATCATCTATATAAAATAAAATTTCATTAAAAATCGGTCATTTTAAACAAATAAAGTTTCCATATAATGTGAAAGTATAATAGTAGACTTCATAGCTTCTATATGAAGTCTAATCCGTGATTAAATCTTAAATTTTAATTATAAAAATTATAAAAATTAATTTGGTAAACAGTTTGTATTCATAAATATCACATACGTAATTACCACCTATATAAAATAAAATTTCATAAAAATCGGTCATTTTAAACAAATAAAGTGTCCATATCGTGTAAAAGAATAATAGTAGACTTCATAACTTCTCTATGAAGTCTACTCCATGATTAAATCTTAAATTTTAATTATAAAAATTATAAAAATTATTTTGGTAAACAATTTGAATACATAAACATCACATGCGTAATTATCACTTATATAAAATAAAATTTCATAAAAATCACTCAATTTAAAAAAACGAAGATAAATGAGGGTAGAAACCAAATACATGTAAGGTTTGAGTATAGGGTTTGATATAGATAGATATCATGGTTATGGTTTTGATAAAAAAAAATCTATATAAATGAGAGTTTAATATTACATTTAAGCTTATTTGGAAAACAAAATTAAGAATATAATGATGAGTAAATTGTTTAATGTTAGATTTTATGTAAATTATCAATTTAGGGGTTAGGGGTATACTGTTTATTCGAGGTTTAGGGTGAGGAAGACTTCGTCATGAAGTCTGCGTCACTTCAAATTAGTAAACTTCATGTGAAGTCATTCAAAGTATTAAAGCGGGGAAAAAATTAAATATACGGGAAACGAAATTAAATAGGCGGGAAACAAAATTAATTTAATAATTTTACCACAACCTAAGTTTAAAACGAGGGTCTACTTTTTTTTTCTCCCTTCCTCTTTCACATTACTATAGCCTGCCTCTCTGGATTTCTTATTTATCCATTTTTATTCATCTTTTTTTTTTTAATTTGTCAATCTCTTCTAATCCATTTTTTTTCTTAGAAAGATATAGTATAGAACTGCAAGAACCAATTTTGCTTCTATTTTTTCTCAAAATGTTTGATTTGGATAGGAAGAAGAAGTTGAGATGGAAGATATAATAGTGCAAGAATAAGAACCAATTTTGGGAGTTTATTTTTCAACATGCGACAACAAGAAGACTGTGCGAAGAAGAATATTGACTCTTTACATCCATCAGTTTCAAGGTTAATAAAATTTAACATCTCTCTTTCTCTTTTTATTTAAATCTTTAGAAAGAGAGATCTGAGTATTTTTTTTTTCTACAGAGCTCAAGAAGAAGGTTGTGCGAAGAAGAAGATTGATTCTTTACATCCATCAATTTCAAGGTTAATAAAGTTTAACCTCTCTCTTTCTCTTTTTATTTAAATTTTTAGAAAGAAAGATCTGAGTTTTTTTTTTTCCTACAGATCTCAAGAAGAGACAAAGAAGCTGAAACCATCGATTACAAGAAAGAGACTTCATTGTGAAGTCCACTCTGCTGACTTCATATAGAAGTCTACTACTGTACGATTTTTTTTCAAAGTTGTAATTGTAGCATATTTAGAATGAATTTTTAAGATTTTCTTGTTCATGTGTTAGTTTCAGCCAGCCTATTTGCTTGTGTGAGAGTTTGACATGTTTATTTGTAATATGCATGATTGAATCAATTTTCTTATTTCATTTTGCAGTTAACTCACTAGTAGTAGACTTCAATATGAAGTCTATTTAATTTCGTTTCCCGCATATTTAATTTCATTTCCCGCTTATATAATTTCGTTTCCCGCCTATTTAATTTTGCTTCCCGCCTTTAATAATTTGAATTTCAGACTTCACTGTGAAGTCTACTCTGCTGATTTCACTGTGAAGTCTACTCTGCGGACTTCATATAGAAGTCTACTACCGTATGATTTTATCAAACTTGTAATTGTAGCATATTTTGAATGATTTTTTTTTTAAAATTCTTGTTCATGTGTTAGCTTTAGCCAACTTATTTGCTTGTGTGTGAGTTGGTGGTTAACAAAAAAAAAAAACACGATGACAAGAAACTAATCTCATAAACACACATGACCATATTCATTGTTCGAGTATTACAAACTGATCTTAGATAAAAACACAAGATATTTCTAATTAAACAAATTTAACAGAGGAAAAGTATCATCTTCATCTAGGAGAAAAGCCCAGAGTTGCATAACCATCATTCAACTTTGTATAGGATTTTGTTGGCACCAATGACGATCTTGTATACATAGGTAAAAATAAGTCATAAGATCACTGCAATACAAATAGAGTTGTAACTAGTGTTAAAAGTCGAATAAAAATACAAAGATGTGGATGCAAACTATAAACAAAATTTGACAGAAGGAAATGACGCATGAACAAGAAAATCTTAAAAATTAATTCTAAATATGCTACAATTACAACTTTGAAAAAATCCTACAGTAGTTTCTATATGAAGTCAGCAGAGTAGACTTCACAATGAAGTATGAAATTCAAATTATTAAAGGCGGGAAGCAAAATTAAATAGGCGGGAAACAAAATTAAATAGACAGGAAATGAAATTAAATAGGCGGGAAACAAAATTAAATAGACTTCATATTGAAGTCTACTATTAGTGACCTAGTTGCAATATGAAACAAGAAAACTGATTCAGCAATGCATATATCAAATAAACATGTAAAACTCACACACAAGCAAGTAAGTAGGCTAAAACCAACGCATGAACAAGAAATTCTTAAAAATTCATTATAAATATGCTCTAATTACAACTTTAATAAAATCATTACAGAGTAGACTTCTCTATGAAGTCTAACGAGTGTGAACAAATGACGTCTACTCTCACGTGTTACTTTTGCAATTGCCAATTAACGAATGCAGACTTCTCTAGACGTCTAGCAATTTGAAAAAGTAAACTTCATTTGCAGTCTACTATGAAAAAATGGGTCAGTTTTGCAATTGACCAAACTTTGACTTTCTGAGTTAGACTTCATACCAGAAGTAGACTTCTCCAAGAAGTCTACTTGAAAAGTAGACTTCTCTCGGGTTAGTTTTGCAATTCAAAATCAGAGTAGACTTCTTGGAGAAGTCTACTTCATGAGTAGACGGCTAGTGAAGTCTACTCGGTTAGTACTGGTGTTGACCAAATTTACGATTAAATTAATAGTAGACTGCGATAGCCGTCTACTCAGAAAGTAGACGGCTAGTGAAGTCTACTATTTAAATGATATTAATGATCAATTTTTTAATGTTTTCGACAACCCCAAAAGTAACTTCAGTTGACGGCACCCGCAGTCTACTATAAAAGTCAAAATCTGGTCAAATGCAATATTAACCTCCATTAAAAGTAGACTTCTCAAGTAGACTTCTCCGAAAAGCCCTCATCTTGGTTAAATGCAAAACTAACCTGGTCACTACGAGTATGACGTGTCTTATATTTTTTTCTTACCAAAGCAAAATAGTAGAGTGCAAATGAAGTCTACTCGCCGAATGGTCAAATGCAAAACTAACCTATGCTTTGACTAGTAGACGTCAAATGAAGTCTACTCCCGCGAAACAGATGGAAAAACCCAGAAAATCATGTTTGAATTACATGAATCTGGCTTTTAGCTTCGTCGACTGTCAAAAACTGTGAGGCTGACCACCACCAAAGAAACTCAGACTCTATGTATGCAAGAATCCCCTTCTATGCACATATAAAAGGGTCTGAAATTTGTAAAAAATTGAATTTACGAGTTTTAGAGATGAAAATAAAGAAAAAATAGTGACAAATGAGTTGGCTAACTCAAATGGTGAGTTTAAAGAGGTTAAATTGCGGTGGTTGAGCATTAAGAGCTTCAGATCTGGTTATTAATGGTGGTTGGATGAATTGATATTAATGGCATTTTCATGAATAAGTGAAGAAGATGAGGTTATGTTTGTCTTTGTCATTTTCGAAATAAATCAAATATATTCATAAGTAATGACAAACTAATGGCATTTTCGTGAATTATCAGATCTACCAAGGTTATAAAGGAGACAATGTGGCATTTATTGGAGAGAAGAAAATAAAGGATTACATTTACAATTGACTTCAATTTATGAGTCATTTTTGCAAGCGGTCCTAAATGTACTGCATTGTGTGAGGAATGGTTGATCAAGTCCTTTATCACTAAAATACAATAAATCTTATCTTATTTCTCTTTATTCTCCTCGAGTCATTCTTTTCATGGAACAACTTTGCATCAAGACAGAAAGAAAATATTACACAGCCCCTTGAAATATTAAATATTACACAGTCCCTTAAAATATTATCTTAAATGGATGGTTCTCAATAACATTTGAGGTACTCATTTAATAAAAATATATAATTGATTTGGTTTTTAATTTTTAATTTTATACATGAGATACTTATATCGGGAACTTTCCAATCCAATGAAAGTTCTCAAATACATATTTTCTCAGACTTTGGAAGTTAAGAATGCTAGTTTTCTCACCTCACCTATATAAATAGTATAAGTAGTACAAGTAAGGAAGAAGAAAAAAAGAAGTTACCATTTCTAAAAAATGAGGAAATGCCCTGCTTTGATCATCTTCCTCGCTTCTTCTCTTCTTCTTGTCCTTCAAAACCTCAAACTCGTTTATTCCCTCGGGTGTGCCGGAAACTTTTTCAACGGTAACAGCACCTACAATCAGAATCGTCACAATCTCTTCTCTACTCTTGCTTCAGAAGTCGCTGCCAACCGTGGATTCTACAACGCTTCACTCGGCCAAAACCCCAACAGAGTTCGCGCTCTTGTCTACTGCGCAGGAGGCTACAAGGAAGCTTGTATCAGTTGTGTCCAAAAATTGACTCAGGATATACAAAAGAGTTGTCCAAACAATACGGATTTGTTCCAGTGGGGCATTGACGATGCAGACGACCATGTTTCTTGTCTTGTACGTTCCTCAAACCACTCAGCTTTCCGGAGCCTCGAGCTTCGACCTGCCGTCATACAACCAAATCCAGATAATATCGAACAATCCAAGGACATGACCCTTTTCGGTAAACAATGGGATGCAACGGTTAACCGGACTGTCCAGGTCGCCACGGAAGCTGAAACTTCCTCGCCACATCAGTACTTTGGTGCTGTAAAAGCCGAGTTCACCGAGTTTCCAACTGTATACATGCTGATGCAATGCACTCCCGACATAACTTCCCGAGAGTGCAAGACATGTTTGGAAGCCAGCGTGACATATTATAGAATACTGTATTGGGGAAGAAAAGGAGGCGAGGTTAGTCGTCCGAGCTGTATTTTCCGGTGGGATCTGTATACTTTCCATGGTGCTTTTGATAATGTAACAATATTTCATGCACCTCCTCGAGTTCAGGCAGGAAGTCTCATAAAAGACAAGAAAGGTAAAACAAATGAGTTAGAGCATTATCACAATTTGTAAAATGATAGAGGGATTAGAACTAAAACATGGATGATAATTTTCAGGAATAACCATTAGCTATGGCGGACTTTTCGCCATAGTTGTGCCAGCTTTCATTGCTCTTTTGGTGTTTATTGGTCTCATCAAATTCTGTGGACGGAGAAGAAAATCAAACAACGGAATCAATGGTAAGTGTATGTAACTTGTTTCTTGCACCATACGATGTAGAGGGTAAGACTTATTTCGTTTTTTATAGTTGGTAGTGCAGAGTACTCTGATGGTCAATTTATGCTACGGTTTGATCTTGGTATGATTTTAATGGCAACCAATGACTTTTCGACTGAAAATAAGCTTGGCCAAGGTGGATTTGGTGCGGTCTATAAGGTAATAATAACATTTTTCCTAAAAATGAATGATTAAGACCTTGGTCTTGGATGAGTAACAAATCTTGATAACTGATTTTAGGGGACATTAATAAACGGGAGCGAGATAGCGGTGAAGAGATTAACCAGAGGTTCAGAAGAAGGAGGCATGGAGTTTAAGAATGAGGTTTCACTCTTGACAAGACTCCAACATAAGAATCTGGTGAAGCTTCTTGGTTTCTGTAATGAAGGAGATGAAGAGATTCTTGTCTACGAGTTTGTCCCCAACTCAAGTCTTGACCACTTTATCTTTGGTGAGACTTTGAAAGACAGCAGCACTTTCGATAGGTTTTAGAAACGTTTAGCAATAAAACGTTTCTTTCAAATCTGCAGATGAAGAGAAGCGTTCGCTTCTTACATGGGAAGTGAGGTTCAAAATAATAGAAGGCGTTGCTCGAGGTCTTGTTTATCTACATGAAGATTCTCAGCTGAAGATTATTCACCGAGACTTGAAGGCAAGCAACATCCTTTTAGATGCAGAGATGAACCCTAAAGTTGCAGACTTTGGGACAGCGAGGTTGTTTGACACTGATGAGACTCGAGCTGAAACCAAACGAATAGCTGGAACTCGGTAAAAAACATATTTATCAACTTTATAGACACGTAAATATGCTTACCATCAATTAATGTTATTAGTTGCATAAATGCAGTGGATATATGGCTCCCGAATACCTGAATCGCGGGCAAATCTCAGTTAAGTCTGATGTATATAGCTTCGGTGTTGTGCTTCTTGAGATGATAAGTGGTGAAAGAAACAATAGCTTTCAAGGAGAAGGAATCGCAGCTTTTGTAAGTTTCTTCACATATCATTCTTCTTGGTCCTTCTTTTGGTATCTTCAAACCTATGTAGAAAGTAAGAATATATGTATATTATTTTGGTTCAGGCATGGAAGAGATGGGCTGAAGGACGGGCGCAGGTTATAATTGATCCATTCTTGGAAGAGAGACCAAGTGATGAGATCATTAAGTTGATCCAGATTGGTTTGTTGTGTGTTCAACAAGATGCAACAAAGAGACCAACCATGAGCTCTGTAATAGTTTGGCTTGGCAGTGAGACTATCACCATTGCTTTACCTAAGCCTCCTGCTTTCATAATAAATCAATCCGAATCTGAAGATGGTACAATGTCAATGAGCAATGTCTTCACGGAGTTGAGTTGTCGTTAAGTTATAAATTGTTAATGAATGGTAGGTTGGAATCCGCACTGCAACTTTTGAAAAGTAATTTTATAATAATTAAATTTGAACATAATAATTGTTGTAAAAGTTACATAACGTAAGTTTTAAGCATTTTTAAATTTATCTAAAATATTTTGTTTTTTGCTTTTATAGAACAACATGTGTTAATATTAAGTACTCTATATATACTTTCATAATCAAATTATATATATATATATATATATATATATATATATATATATATATATATATATATATATATATATATATATTTAATTACATATTAATGATAGTCAAAAGAGGATAATCAGTTCATTTGACCTGTTTCACATTCTCTAAGTTTTATTTTAATGTTTTTATAATTGAAATTGTGCAATCCACTTTTTAACATATTTTTAATAGTCAATATTTATTTTCGATGTTTTCACAATTGAAATTGGCATATCGGTTATTTTCACCCATCTCGCAGTAATTTCATAAAGGTTTGACACAACCAGTGGAAAACAGTAAATTATCAATCTTAACATGTCATATAATCAAAGAATACAAATATTGACTAATTTTTAATATCTTATATATTTTTATCTAACTAAGTTATTAATATAATATTATATTGGTTTAATTATGAGATTTAGATAAAGAACTTTAGTAAATTAATAAAAAATTTAAAATTCAATTGTTAGTTAAGTTATAATCTTTACACTTATGATTTTTCATCATTTATAATAGTTTTAAAAGTTTAAATTATAACAAAAATAAATTTAGATTTTTTGCTGTACAGATGATTTGTTTATTTTTTATATCTTATAAGTAAAAGTAAGATGACAAAAGAAATATAATAATAATTATTATGGTATAAGAATATTTTTGGTAACGAATATCTAAATAATCATATCGATCAAGTGTATACAGTTTTTATAGTCTACATTTTTTTTTAATTGTATGTTTAGTCTATATTACATTTAATGAGACTTCAATATATTTTTCATTTTGAGTAATATTATAGACTAAAGATTAGTTTCATATAATCATAAATTAATAAAATAAATTTTGTATTTAAGATGGTACCAAATATTCTAATTATATTGAATTGAGAACAAAGTAATTAGGTAAAAAAGTAAGTTAGGTTTGAACCAACCTTAAGTGCAGGATTTTGATTCTGAAAATAATTTTATAATATTATATTTTAAGAAAATAGTCATTGTAAAAGTTATGTGATGTATATATGTTTTTTTATATTGGTGTAAAATATTTTATATTTTTAATCAAACAACATAAGTTGATATATTAAGTAATCTATGTTTTTTCATTATTTTCACAATTAAATTTATAATCATTTTATAAAATTGTAACTAGAAATTAATGTGGCTCAAAATAGATTAATCCGTCATTACTTTTCTGGCTTGCATATATTGGTCTTAGTTTGTTTACAAAAATTTAAATAATAAAAATAAAATAATCTGTTTTTTTAATCCTAATAGCAGTGGTTAAAGTTTTTTTTTTAAAAAAAATCAATATAAAAATGGATTAATTCAATCTTTTAAGGTATTTTGCAATGATCTCAAATATTTTGCATATTATGATAGAATTACGTGTAAAAAATATCGCAAATCATAAAACATCAACCTTGATCCATTCCAACATATGATTAAATAGTATCAACTAATTTCTAAATCATAATTTCATCAAATTAAAATATTTATATCATTCTAATTATCAGATCTCACAAAAAAACTTAAATAACTTAGTAAAAAATTTAAAATTTCTCTGAAATACCGCCTAAAACCACAAATGAATATGATGAACGTGATGGGACAGTCGCTTTTATATATCAGCTTTTCTTATCTCTTATGAGAGATGGAACAAACACCATACAAACGTGCTAAATACCTCTGAAGTAAACATACCTCCAGTCGATCGATGTCTTGGCTTGTGCATTAGAGAGCCTTCCGGAGGGAATTTTTTTATTTTTTTTCCCTCCAAAGCCCCGATAATTCATGTTTCTCTTCCCGTGCAGATGAGCACCTGAGCCCGGCCCAATCCGACGAGTATGAACGATAACTATAAGAGAGACATGCTTTATTTCCCCAGTGGACGATCTCCTACCACCAACTCAGGATTATTCCACCAGATACGAAACAGATGATCAATGCCAACATCATATACATGGAAGGACTCCACTTAAACGTATAATCATTTAAGTGGATCACATGTACATATAATCATTTAGATAATAAAAATCAAACATAGATTATTCAATATATGACATATATTTCTCCCTAAAAAAATACAAAATAAAATCAAATACGCATTACATCACTTTTACAATTATTTGTTAATACTAAGTTATTATAAAATTATTTCAAAAACATAACTATGTTTTTATGGTGCAGATCATAACATAGTTTGATATTATTATACTAATTAAAACAAAATTAATATACTATTATTGTATTAATCTTAAATAATATCAATTATAATAATATTAACAGATACTTTTAATTCATGCATAATAGATCTTATTAGATAGATAATTTTATTTTATGATTTATAAAAATGATAATATTAATAACATGAAAACTATTTAATTAAATTTTTTTAAGTTTTGGTGTATTTGATTTAATGAATAACGATTTAGTCAATTACAATGAGACATATGTCTTTTTGCAAGGAGTTTTCAAATTTTCATTTGAAAACCGATTCTCATACATTTAAAAATAAATAAAATTTTCATTTCTTATTATTAATATTTAGGTTTAGATACTTTCTAAGATACATGAAAGACATGTAGTGGAGGGAGGTGCTCTTATGTTTCCTAGTTTCGATTAAGTATCTTACTAGTTTCAGGGTGAGAAGGCCCATTACTAAAATTTTATGATTTTAGTGTGAAGAAGATATTGTTATTTGATTTTACTTTTTGACAATTATCCATTTTTTTAATTATATACAAACTTTTTATAATTTCTTTTTTTATTGAAAATATTTAAATTCTACTATACTGTCATATCTATATAAATAAACAACTAATTTTAAATTTAAATCTTCAACACAATCATGTTTTTTTTTCCGTAAAAAACCATTATTAGCATTCCCAGTAGAGAAATTAATTCATCTTTAAATAGATGCAAAATCAAAATTGAAATAAATAATTTTTATATATTGAAAACGTATTTATTAAAATAAAAAGATTTATTTTTTTAAATTGATTTTTCTGTTAAATAACTTTTTACAAATCACATTAATATAAAAATGGAAATATCTTTCAAATATAGAAAGATAGAGAACTTTTATATATTAAAAATATGAGTACAAAAATAAATGATTTTTTAATTTATTTCTTTTAATAAATATTTTTTTCCAAATCACATAAAAATGAAAATGAAAATATCATTTTTGTGCATAATAATTTTTTATTGCCATTATTAAAACTTTTTGATTTTAAAGATTGCTATTATTCTTCATAGTCTATCGATGCAACGAAAACAAGCTTCAACTTCATAGATCGTAACCCCGTAACGATGCGCTGTAGACTTGTACAAACCGCGGCCTGTTTGGAGAGAAGTTTTCGTTGCCGGAGAGGAAGGTTGTGTGAACGCCATTGATGGTTAAGAGAAGGAAAGAAGAGAAGATAAAACAAGGGAGGTGAAGGAGAACGGATTAGTCCATCTATATAAACAATTAACGTCTGAATCAGTTTAGAAGCCAGAAAAAAAGTTCTGGCATTTTTCTATATTAAAAAAAAAAATCTGTAAAAACAAATAATTTTATGTATATTAATTGGTTTTGTTAGAAAAAAAAACTATTAATAACATATCATAGTAGTTGTATATCATTGGATAAAAATAATATCATTAATGAGATCCAAAATTATATATCACTAATGAGATCCAAAATTATATATGAAAAAAGAAAGTAGATGACATATTTGAATATGAGACACTATATATAAACTCAACAAACTAAATCAATTAAACAGAATTTGGCCATAAAATATTTCATAACGTTGTTTCCCTAAGCTTATGCTTCAGCCGCTTATAGTCAGGGCCCGCACTGCGTCTGATTATTAAAAGTTTGATTATAGCTTTTAAGGAAAGAGACCTTGAACTGTAAACATTCTTTGAAAACCAAGCAAGAATAGAGACAGAAGAGACTTTTCTATTATCAAAAGTCCCCTTTCTTCGATACCCTCACTTACTCTGGTCAGGTAAGGAGCAAGACAAAAACAAGAAGACTTTTCTTCCCTCAATTTCGCTTACCGTAAACGATGTGGCGAGCGACTTCCTTGTCCTTGTCCTTAAGTGGCATGCATGTCTTCGAGACTTAACAATGGAAAAACAACGTCGTCTCCGCTTCCAAACACTATAGACAAGCTAGGTATGAATGGTATCTTCGGTAGTAATTAAAGTACTGCTCTGTGTGTGGAAAGGTTGATCAAGTCCTTTATCACTAAAATACAATAAATCTTATCTTATTTCTCTTTATTTTCCTCGAGTCATTCTTTTCACGGAACAACTTTGCATCAAGACAGAAAGAAAATATTACACAGCCCCTTAAAATATTAAATTTTATACAGTCCCTTAAATTATTATCTCAAATGGATGGTTCTCAATAACATTTAAGATACTCATCTAATAATATATATTTTAATTTTATTTATGAAATACTTGTACTGGGAAGTTTCCAATCCAATGGAAGTTCTCAAATACATATTTTCTTAGTCTTTGGAAAGTTAAGCAATGCTCGTTTTCTCATCTCACCTATATAAATAAATAGTATAATATAAAGAAGTAGTACAAGGAAAAAGAAAAAAAAAAAGTTTTTACCATTTCTAAAAAATGGGGAAATGCCCTGCTTTGATCATCTTCCTCGCTTATTCTCTTCTTCTTGTCCTTCAAAACCTCAAACTCGTTCATGCCCTCGGGTGTGCCGGCACCTTTTTCAACGGTAACAGCACCTACAATCAGAATCGTCACAATCTCTTCTCTACGCTTGCTTCAGAAGTCGCTGCCAACCATGGATTCTACAACGCTTCACTCGGCCAAAACCCCAACAGAGTTCGCGCTCTTGTCTACTGCACGGAGCCGGCCCTCAAGGTAAGCAGATGAAGCATGTGCTTGTGGCCTATTTATAATTAATAAAATTTCCGTCACATTTTTTACAAAAACTTCATAAAATGGTTATGCACAGTTGTCTAGTAGATAATTAAAGGTTATATGTTCAACCATTTTTCCTTTACTTTTACCTTTTCAAAAATTTTTATTTAAAATTAACTAATTTATAGGCCCAAAAATATTTTATGCTTGTGGCCAATATATTGTTAGAGCGGGCTCTGCTACTGCGCAGGAGTCTACCAGAAAGCTTGTATCAGTTGTGTCAAAAAATTGACTCAGGATATACAAAATAGTTGTCCAAACAATACCGATTCGTTCCAGTGGGGCAATGACGATGTAGACGACCATGTTACTTGCCTTGTACGTTCCTCAAACCACACAACTTTCCGGAACCTCGAGCTTCGACCAGCCTTCATACAACCAAATCCAGATAGTATCGAACAATCCAAGGACATGACCCTTTTCGGTAAACAGTGGGAAGCAACGGTTAATCGGACTGTCCAGGTTGCCACGGAAGCTGAAACTTCCTCGCCACATCAGTACTTTGGTGCTGTAAAAGCCGAGTTCACGGAGTTTCCAACTGTATACATGCTGATGCAATGCACTCCCGACATAACTTCCCGAGAGTGCAAGATATGTTTGGAAGCCTGCGTGACATATTTTAGAATACTGTATTGGGGAAGAAAAGGAGGCGAGGTTAGTCGTCCGAGCTGTATTTTCAGGTGGGATCTGTATATTTTCCATGGTGCTTTTGATAATATTGTAACAATACTTCCTGCACCTCCTCGAGCTCAGGCACCTACAAATGGGAGTCCAATAAAAGACAAGAAAGGTAAAACAAATGAGTTAGAGTATTATCACAATTTGTAAAATGATAGAGGGATTAATAAAAAAACATGGATAATAATTTTCAGGAATAACCATTAGCTATGGCGGAATTGTCGCCATAATTGTGCCTGCTTTCATTACTCTTTTGGTGTTTATTGGTCTCATCAAATTCTGTGGTCGGAGAAGAAAATTAAACAACGGAATCAATGGTAAGTGTATATGTACCTTGTTTCTTGCACCAATCAACCTTACGATGTAGAGGGTAAGACTTATTTCGTTTTTTTAGTTGGTAGTGCAGAGTACTCTGATGGTCAATTTATGCTACGGTTTGATCTTGCTATGATCTTAATGGCAACCAATGACTTTTCGACTGAAAATAAGCTTGGCCAAGGTGGATTTGGTGTGGTCTATAAGGTAATAAAAACACTCCAAACAATGAATGATTAAGACCTTGGTCTTGGATGAGTGACAAATCTTGATAACTGGTTTCAGGGGATATTACTAAACGGGAGAGAGATAGCGGTGAAGAGATTAACCAGAGGTTCAGAAGGAGGCATGGAGTTTAAGAATGAGGTTTCACTCTTGACAAGACTCCAACATAGGAATCTGGTTAAGCTTCTTGGTTTCTGTAATGAAGGAAATGAAGAGATTCTTGTCTACGAGTTTGTCCCCAACTCAAGTCTTGATCACTTTATCTTTGGTGAGCCTTCGAAAGACAGCAGCACTTTCGAAAGTTTTCAGAAACGTTTAGCAATAAAAGGTTTCTTTCAAATCTGCAGATGAAGAGAAGCGTTCGCTTCTTACATGGGAGTTGAGGTTCAAAATAATAGAAGGCGTTGCTCGAGGTCTTGTTTATCTCCATGAAGATTCCCAGCTGAAGATTATTCACCGTGACTTGAAGGCAAGCAACATCCTTTTAGATGCAGAGATGAACCCTAAAGTTGCAGACTTTGGGACAGCGAGGTTGTTCGAAACTGATGAGACTCGAGCTGAAACAAAACGAATAGCTGGAACTCGGTAGAAAACATATATATCAACTTTGAAGACACGTAAATATGTTAACCATCAATTAAAGTTATTAGTTGCATAAATGCAGTGGATATATGGCTCCCGAATACCTGAATCTCGGGCAAATCTCAGCTAAATCTGATGTATATAGCTTCGGCATTGTGCTTCTTGAGATGATAAGTGGTGAAAAAAACAATAGTTTTGAAGGAGAAGGAATTGCAGCTTTTGTAAGTTTCTTCACATATCATTCTTCTTGGTTCTTCCTTTCGTATCTTTAAACCTATCTTGAAAGTAAGAGTATATGTATTTTATTTTGGTTCAGGCATGGAAGAGATGGGCTGAAGGACGGCCGGAGGTTATAATTGATCCACTCTTGGTAGAGACTCCAAGTGGCGAGATCATAAAGTTGATCCAGATTGGTTTGTTGTGTGTTCAAGAAAATGCAACAAAGAGACCAACCATGAGCTCTGTAATAGTTTGGTTTGGCAGTGAGACTAGCACCATTGCTTTACCTAAGGCTCCTGCTTTCATAATAAATCAATCCAAATCTGAAGATGGTACAATGTCAAGAGCAATGTCTTCACGGAGTTGAGTTCTCGTTGAGCTATGAATCTACTATATGAAAGTTTTCATAGAATGAATTTCTCCTGTATTGACACATCAGTTTTTGAGAAAATGTCATGTGTTCTTAGTTTAATATAAATAAATATATATATATATATATATATATATATATATATATATATTTTTAATTTTTGCAAACATTAATGAATTTCATGCAATTATTTAGATTTATATATTTTTATCTTTTCATCTACCGTAATTTCATTAAATTCACAACTAGCAATTACTTTCAAAATAATATATATAAAATTTAATGATGATTTTCTTATATTCTTCGTGTTTTAGCTTCTCTATATATGAATTTTTAAAATTTGATATACGTAAAAATATATAAAAATAGTAATGAATAAAAAATATTAAAATCTATATATATCATAAAAAAAATCTGATGAATATTAGTAATTTTACAAATTTTAAAAATATAAATATATAAAATTCGATGATGACTTTCTTCTCTTTTTTTTTTTTTTTTGCTTCTCTATATATGAAAATTTTAAACTTGATAGACGTTAAAACATACAAAAATATCAATCAATAAAAAATAGAGAATTTTCACCCAATAACTATAAAAAACACATATTTTAAAAGCTAACCAAAATCCCCTCTTTTCTCTCTCCCACTTGATATGCCCGGATTCAGTGCTTTTATTCTACTGCAAGTGCACAACTTATAATTGCAATATAGAAAAGTTCGATTTCCAGAGGACCAGTGTTACACTTTGTATCTTTAACGAATTGAAAAGAAGCTAATCAAACAAGTTGATTTTGTAGTTTCAGAAACAAGTAATAGAATTAAAAAATGGTTTAAACTCAAATAAAATAAACGTTAGACCAAGAAACTTTCGCAGGAAATTCAGAGCAAATGATCGAACAACTATTCATGGGACATTTAGGCGCAAGTCTTGAGCTCAAACATAAAGATAATAACCTAGAATCCTAAACTGTTGTTTGGTCCTAAAATCGCAGACAAACATTATTGCACATGTTCGATATGCTCACAATTTGCCTTAACATCAACTGTCGTTGGCTAAGGACAAATTGTTCACCAAAGTCTCTTCTGGCAACCTATTACACTTTTGATGAATAGATTAACTTAATATTATGAATTAAGTGATCAGTTCAATCCAGGCATTAAGACTAACAAAATGGTGAAGACAATCTATTCAAATTCCTATTTGTGTTCAACCCATCAACTCATGAATACCATTGAAATCCTTGATCTAACTAGAGGATCTACTCAGACATGGAAGTAGAGAACACAACAACAAGTGAAAGAGAATCCATAAAATATAAAGTAGAGATGAGAAAGGTTCAGAATTCTTCTCAAGAGTGGTAGAGATTCTTCTCCAAATCTTACAAGTAGAAACTCCCAAAAACTCTTATGAAAAAGCTCTAGGTCACAAAAAGCTCTCAAAAGTTGTGTGTACAAGGTGATAGAAAATCGAAGATGAAAAGATAAGATCATGTAGATGGTGACGACTCTCTCTTTTCTTCCTTCCTCGCGTCCCAAAAATAGGTAAGTGAAGTTTCCATATCTGTTTCGGACGGATGGAGCATGTGCTCCAGTGTGGAGCATGTGCTCTGAAGGGAAGCAGGTGCTCCATAGTGTGATATTCTTCAAATTCGGGTTCTTTTCCTTCATTTCTACTCCTTTTTGCTCCAGAGGCTCCAGTTCCTCATATCTTCGTTTATAACTCTTTAGTAACCTGAAACGACTCGATAAATACTAAAAAGACTCGATAAAAGCTGCAAAACAAAGGTTATAATGAGGTAAAATCGCTTCATATCACCACTCTTCCTATCTCTCTCTAACCTCTTACTAGTTTTTTAATTTTAGTTTTTTATTGGTTATTTCATAAATTCACCTTAAAAATATTAAAAGTTATATATAATAAAATTTTTTTGATGAATATTATTAATTTTTAAAAAAAAATCAAATGACAATTGTCTGCGCTTAACGTGAGTATTCACCTAGATTATCTTCAATGACATTTTAATATTTTTATTAAATTTTAATAGTTCTTAATAATATAATATATGACTAAATGTTAATTCTATATAATCATTCTAAATTAATAAAATAGATGTTGTTTCTAAGGTGGAACCAAGTATTCTAATTGTATTGACTTAAGATGGTTATTTCATGCTAAGTATGGGGTTATAATTTTTAAAATGATTTTGTAATATAGATATCTTAAGAAAGTAATCATTTAAAAGCTATATGATGTATGTTTAATCTTTTTTATATTGGTCTAAATTATTTTTTTATAAAATATTTTATGTTCATATATTCAGTAATCTATGTTTTAAATATTTTCATAATCAAATTTATAATTTATTTTTTTATGAAAATCAAAATAGGATAATCCATCCATTAATTTTCTATCTTGCATTAGTCTCAATTGGTTTTTAAAAATTTAAATAATAAAAATTGACATATCACTTTTCTTTAACATTCAAATGAGTTAATTCATATTTTAACATGTCTCGTAATGAAATAATTTTTTTAAAAATAATCTGTCAAAAAAATTGCAAATTATAAAATATTAATGTTAACTTGTTTCATCAAATGATCAAATAATATAAATACTGACAAATTTTAAAATTATATATTTTATCAAATTAAAATATCAATAAAAATATTTATATCAATCTAATCATCAGATTTATAAAAAAAACAAATAAAGTAAATTAGTAAAAAAATTAAATTTATCATTTTTATTCTTATGATTTTTCATCATTTATTTTATTTCTAAAAATATCAATAGTAACATATATATTTAATATACTTATAAAGTTTCAATTACAGATCTTTAAAACTATAAACTAAAAGGCAAAAACTAAAATAAATATATCAAATATAAACTTTTATACTGATAAAACGCCTCAGCCAATTTTTCGGTTTTCACAACGAGCTAAACTCGTTAATAATTTATAACAAAAAAAATAGGAACAAAAAATCAGTCCGTTGCTGTGCATTAGTGAAAAGGTCTTGGTCTTTTTTTTCTGGTGCTTCCATTTGTTTTTTTGTTTTTGTTTCTCTCTGGTAAAATCTGATATGCTCAAATTATCCATAGAGCTACTCTCTCAAATTAAGAGATCGATGTAATACTTAGGGGTCGAATTCCACAAAGACTCAAGATTCACACAATTGATTATTAGTTATCGAATTAAGCTAAACAAAAATGATTGTAATTAAAAGACAGAATGCAGTAAATCTGTTTGTAAGATCAATAGGAGAAAACGTCAAGCTCAGGGAATTCTCAGGAAATCAGGAATGCAAGCAAATCAATAAATCAGGATTTTTCTAATGTTCTAGAACTTGAAACACAATGATAAAGTAAACCAGCCGTCGCTGCGAAAACTATCTATGTCTAAAACCTAGAAAACCAAATTTCTTTGCGAGTTCTAAAGTGTAAACATGCAATAATCTCAGGTTCAATGTATTTACAAAATCCCTAAATCAAATTCCTTTGCAGATAGGTATTTTGCTCATCTAGTGTTCTTTTCTAGCTAATTAACCAACTGTCGTTGCGAGAACCAACCTATGATCAATAATCTAAACTTTCAGTTCAGATCAAGATTAATCACAACCTAGATGAATAACTAGTGTTTAGAATCCTTAATTAACCAATCAACTTAGCAATCCATGAAATCCCTAATGAGAAACCCTAAACCTAACTAGTAAACTACTCAGATATGGAGATTGAAACAATAAACATGATTGAATAGAATTGCATAAAAGAAATAAGAATATAATTAATGGAGTTCTGAATCTTCTCTGAAGGAGTCTGAATTCTTCTCTCCAAAAGCTCTCTCTCTAGAATACTTGATAGGATAAAAGATAGATCTAAACAATGACCTTAAAATAATATAAATATCCTAAAAACTTGAATAAGGACCTATTTGCAAATAAAGAAAAGTCTGGGCAAATTTCCTTTTCTTCAAAAATCTTCAAAACTGGCGCAGAAAATTGTATGTCTGATGGGTGTCGACCGACACCAAGTATGGTGTCGACCGACACCATCTCCAAAAGTGGTTTCTGACTTGAAATCTTCAGCACAGCTTCCTGATTAACTCCAGAATGATCCATAATCTCCAAATAAGCTCCAAATATACCTAAACCTGCAAATGACTCTAAAAGACTCCAAAAACACTAAAAAGACTCTATAAACAAGACTTATATCATGGCTAAAAACCATAAAAACCATGATATAACAACTCCCCCAGACTTAGCTTTTGCTTGCCCTCAAGCAAAACATAAAACTAAACTTGTGAAAGAGGTTTGAAAACATGGGAACTCACCAATTCTTTAGAACACCAAATCAAACAACACTTTTGTAAGCCACATCAAACAACACCAACTTTAGATAGAACATCAACTACTTCCCCCCAGACTTATCAACCATCCCAATTCCAGTCCACAATCAATAAGAGATCTAAATTCACCATCACTGACCTTTTTAAATTGTAAAGCGTGCATTCTCATCAAGGGAGTATCAATCAAAGGACACATGGACTCTTGCCTGTTCAAGTTCTGATTATTAGACAGATTTACTTCAAGTTTTACCTCTCCCTTTTCTCACTTCCATTCAGTTGATTTTTCCCTACTAGGGTATCATTTTATTTTTTTTTATCAACTGAATACTCTGAAATCAAGTCTTTCTTGAAACAAAGAATATCAATGGGGTCACCATCAAAATCCTTGATCACCTTTTTTAGACCATTATATTTTTTTTACTCTTTTTTTTTTTTTTTTTTAGAGAACTGAAGGGAAGAAAGAGGTGAACTATAATCACAAACTAGTTGTTTCAGACCTGAACAAGGAATTCGATCCAAAGTATGCCAAACCCCAAGATAAGAAAAATTAAGTTCATTAGATGTTAGGCCAGCTCAGGATCCTGCAAATACTCAAAGATGTGGGGATAATGGTAGATCAAATCATCTTTGGGTTTTTATATCAGTAAAACCTGGTGTCAATGGCTGTAAGAATGGTCACTATAATGGTAATCAAAGTGGTTAGTTCCAAGAAAAGCTCATAGTTCCTGACTGGTTTTGACTCAAATAAAATGACACAACTGACTCAAAACAAAACAAAGCAAAATACATTAGTATTTTCCTCCCCCAGACTTAAGTAACACTGTCACCAGTGTTATCAAGCCATAGGATCAGAAAGAAACCAAGGTGAAAACAATTGAACAAGAAAAAATAAAAATACGTACCTGGTCGGGTGGTGTCGTGCGACACTGGAAGTGGGTGTCGGTCGACACCAATTTTTTTTTTTTTTTTTCTGACACAAGAAAAACAAAACTAAAAATTAGCAAAAACCAAACGATATTCAAAGAAAATCCTACCTAAAAGTGGGTTGCCTCCCACTAAGCGCTTCTTTTCAGTCATTAGTTTGACTGTGTTGGGGCTCAAACATCTGGTAGATCAGAGAGTGGCAGAGAATGCCTCTGGGAAGAACATCTCATCATCCAAGGTGGTGTGTAAACAGTTGGTGCATGATTTCTACCAAGGAATGAATGAGGAACAGCAGCAAAGTGGGTTATGAGTTTGGGAGTTACACTTCTTTTTCCTGCAGAGTCATCAAAAGAAGAAACAAGTGCTCTACGATAATCTCGTGGCTTGGTCAGTTGTGAAACAGCTTTTGCATCCTTAATCCTATTTTTTATGATATCAGGGGGTTTGGACTTGAGAACAGGAAATGCATACCTTTGCTGTAATGGAGGTGTTTGTGGTCCGATGGGAGGAGCTGACTGTTTTAAAGCAGCTTTTGGACTTACACCTTTTGACACTCCTTGAAGATGTTGTGATGTAGGCTTGTTTTGCTTGGTCCGTGGGGGGTGTCGATCGTCACCAGGGGTGGTGTCGATCGCCACCAAGTCTGTAACTCGGATCTTTGCACTTTTTCTGCAATTTAGCTCTGCAACTCTTGTCTCCATCATAAAGACATCATCCTCCAGCAAGTTGCATGTGTCTGGACCTTCATTTTCAAGTCTAGTTCTTACAAGAAAATCTCCACTCCAATCTGCAAGCCCAGCAGCTTTCTTGGAAGTTTCAACCAATGCCTCTTGAACATTCAGCATGTTCACTTGCTCAGCAACCTCCAACTATTTGACATACCCAGCAGTAATGTCAACTGGATGCTCTGCTTCTGAGACCTCATCCATGACAACCTCCACAGAAAAGGTTTGACCATCTATCCATGGTGATATATCATGGTTTTTATGATTTTTAACCATGATATAAGTCTTGTTTATAGAGTCTTTTTAGTGTTTTTGGAGTCTTTTAGAGTCATTTGCAGGTTTATGTACGTTTGGAGCTTATTTGGAGATTATGAATCATTCTGGAGTTAATCAGGAAGTTGTGCAAAAGAATTCAAGCCGGAAACCACTTTTGGAGATGGTGTCGGTCGACACCACACTTGGTGTCGGTCGACACCCATCAGACAGACAATTTTCTGCGCCAGTTTTGAAGATTTTTGAAGAAAATGAAATTTACCCAGACTTTTCCTTATTTGCAAATAAGTCCCTATTCAAGTTTTTAGGATATTTATATTATTTTCAGGTCATTATTTAGACCTATCTTTTATCCTATCAAGTATTTTAGAGAGAGAGCTTTTGGAGAGAAGAATTCAGACTCCTTCAGAGAAGATTCAGAACTCCATTAATTCTATTCTTATTTCTTTTATGCAATTCTATTCAATCATGTTTATTGTTTCAATCTCCATGTCTGAGTAGTTTACTAGTTAGGTTTAGGGGTTCTCATTAGGGATTTCATGGATTGCTAAGTTGATTGGTTAATTAAGGATTCTAAACACTAATTCTTCATCTAGGTTGTGATTAATGCTTGATCTGAACTGAAAGGTTAGATTATTGATCATAGGTTGATTCTCGCAACGACAGTTAGTTAATTAGCTAGAAAAGAACCCTAGATGAGAAAAATACCTATCTGCAAAGGAATTTGATTTAGGGAATTTGTGAACAGATTGAACCTGAGATTATTGCATGTTTACACTTTAGAACTCGCAAAGAAATTTGGTTTTCTAGGTTTTAGAAATAGATAGTTTTCGCAGCGACGGCTGGTTTACTTTATCATTGTGTTTCAAGTTCTAGAACATTAGAAGAATCCTGATTTACTGATTTGCTAGCATTCCTGATTTCCTGAGAATTCCCTGAGCTTGACGTTTTCTCCTATTGATCTTACAAACCGATTTACTGCATTCTGTCTTTTAATTGCAATCATTCTTGTTTAGCTTAATTCTATAACTAATAATCTATTGTGTGAATCTTAAGTCTCTGTGGAATTCGACCCCTAAGTATTACATCGATCTCTTAATTTGGAGAGTAGCTATAGGGTATATTTGAGCATATCACATGGTAGCTTTTCTCCTCATCTTACCCATGTCAAAACTCATGGTCTTATCACCCAAATCAAACTCAATATGTCCTTCTCTGACATCA